>JARBWK010000006.1:78661844-79208527 GCA_030556195.1 Anolis apletophallus | reverse complement strand
CCTCCAACCTTCTTTATTAATCCAATCGTCCGCTCTTCTCCCAGGGGTCTCCCACCGCTTTCTTCGGTTTCTTCGGCTCCTCCGCTCTGCCTCACCCCACACGGAAAACAGACGGACTCAACCTCTCATGGACCATCTGTGTTTTTCAAATCCCAGAGTCAGTTTTTCTTGCCTTACGGCCTTGCAAGCCTTCCGCAATTTGGCTGTTCTCGATACTTTCTTCCCACCTTTCTTGATTTAAAATAGGGGCCGGCGTTCTGGCCCGGAGCTACTCTCCCGGCTCCCTCCTTCCTCCTGTGCACCCGAACCTCTTTCTGTCTGTTTGTCAGACCCCCCTCCGGGACCCTGACCACAGACAGCCGGCTCTAAGGTTGGCACTCCGTCGACCTCAACTGTCGTCGTCGGAGGGGGCAACTGCCCTCTCAAAGGGTGGAAAGAGGTGAGTTTGGCGAGCTTTGCTGGGAGCCTCACCAAACCGTGGCGTCCGCCATGATGCCCCTACCGGTCGTCTGCCATTTTCAACAGATCCTCACCTGTCCACCTCGCCGCCCCCAAGAAGCCACAGCAGCAGGGGGGGAGGGTCTCGGGTGGAGGCCAAGATCCCCGTATGTTGGCTGTATGATTTTTTTCCTCCTCCCCTTTTCCTTATGTGGCATGTTTTATTTAGATTATAAGCCTGGAGTCACGAACTGCCAAATTCACAATTGCAATATTTACAAATATACAATCAATATTCACAGAGCCTCATTCCTTGCACTTACAAACCATCAGAGTCATCAGATAGTCAAATACAACATAGGCAGATACTCACGCTGAGTCACACAGGAGAGAGAAAGATGGATTATTTCCTCCTCCTTATATAGCCACCTGCTGATAGGTCATCAGTAAAGGACACTGACTGATACAACCCCTTTGCTATAACATGGGTATTTATTTATTGATAATAGGACTGACATCTAGGTATTTTATTTATTTATTTAAAACTTTTATATCTCGATCTTCTCGACCTCCGTAGAGGGACTCAGACCGGGTAAATGTGGATAGGACTGTAGCCTTACACATATTTGATGATTACCTAAACCCACATAAGTGGATTATACTTTTTGCCTTTCATACAACTGTACTTAGTCTGCCAGTGCCTATAATCAAAGGGAGGATTTAAATTAGCTACAAAATATTTAAAATTGCTCTCATAATTTCCAGCGTATATGAGCATGCTATCATATTTAATTTTTAAAATTCTCCTCAGTTTTCACTCTTTATTATATCAGCGATAAAGCGGAAAATCCTTGTGCATTCTTGATTTATTTCCAATGTTGCTATCAAGAGAGAAATAACTAAAAGGGTGATAGAGAAATCATGAGTCTTTATAAGGCCACATACTGCTGATCATTTAAGACATACATTCCAAAAAGGAAAAAAAATCCTAACTACCCAGCTTTCATAGTGTGCTTCTTTTTGTCCAAAGGAGAGAAAAAAGTCTTGTGTGACCTTATTCTTACAGTAGACAGAGATAACTGTCAGTTTCTCTAACTGCTGTTTTATACCTGTTTGCAATACTATTCAAAGCAACCCACTTGGCCATAGCGTTCACTAAACTTTGTATGTTATCTAATAAAACCTCAGTCTAAGGTTTTTGGAACCAATTTAACAATTATTTTGAATACTTCCTAAAAATGCATCAGATGAAGGTGATGATGCTTTAGAATGCATAATTATAAACTGATTTTAAGCAAACTTGGTTTTACACTTAGGTTGAGAGATTGAACATCTAATGCAGATTTGGCAACCTTTGGCTTTTTCCCCCTGAGGAAATTGCTGTGATTGGGCCACTTCGAATAGAGTTAAGGGAGCACCAATGCTGTAGAATTGAGACCACTTCAATTGTTGTGGCTCAATGTGAGCTAAATGTTGTGGGTCAATGTGAACGTTGTAGTTTGTTGAGACTATATCATTTGACAGAGAAAGCTAAATATTTTGTAAAACTACAACTCCCATGATTTCATAGTATTGTCATAAGTTTACAGTATAGATACACTGTTAGTGTAAAACAGTGGTTCCCAACCTTTTTTTAAACCAGGAACCACTTGACTGGGGACCATTTTGACCAGGGACCACTCTCCAACATTAGTACCAAAAGAGTTATGAATCAGTTTTTGGTTTGGTTATTTGGGATGCTGATTCTGAAAGGAGATGAAATAAAATAAAATGCTGTGTGAACTTCCTAATGCTTTGCCTGTAAGTCCTATATCCTGAAACCATCATGTGAACTCATCCATATGACGGAACAATTTATTATATGGAAAGCACAAAGTTGGGAATTTCATGCTGTCCTATTAAGTTGACGAGGAGATAGTTGCAAGGTAAAATTAGCAAACAGATGCTTTGGCCACCCAGGGCTGAATCATTCCTGCAAATGTATTCCAAGCATTTTTATTCCTGCACTCCAATTTCTGGATGTGAGGCCCATGGAGGAAGGACCAATTGAGCAGTTTGCCATAAATCCCCACAAAGCAAGCTGTCTTGTCCTTAGAGTAAGGGAGAACTTCATGTGAAGAAAAATGAATATAATACTATGCTGAAACTATACCTAACTGAGCAGTGATAGGTAGAACACTGCCTTGGGATCTTTCCAAGCTCTGTCATCCATCCATTTATTCATCCATCACTTTATTTATATCCTGCCCCTTTCTCATGCTGGGATTCAACATAACTTACAAAAGAAAGCAGAAAATTACAATGAAAACACACTTAACTGAAAACATACAAAATAAGATTAAAACTAAATCAGTGAAATAACAAAAGAATTGAAATAGTATTAAATAACAACAGAATTACAACCAGTTAAAAAGATACTTTTTAAAGCATGCTAAAATCAGTTCAAAACCATAAAAGTCCCCCTTTTGTTATTATTAAAGTCAGTTTCCAAAGGCTTGCTGAAAAAAGCTTTTAACTTGCCACCAAAAGGACAACAAAGAAGGGGCCATCCTAGCTTCTCAAGGAAAGAAGCTCCAAAGTGTGGTTTTTTCCCCATGCTCCTATCAACCATTCCTGTAAAACAGTAGGATAGAGAAACATGCCTCCTCTGCAGATCTTAAGGCTCGGCCAGGTTCATATGGAAAGTTTTGTTCCATCAAAAGTCTGAACCTGAACCATATAAGGCTTTATAGATCAAAATGAATACTTTCAGTTGTGCCCTGAAATAGACTGCCAGCCAGTGAGGTTTTTGCAACAAGGGAGTTGTGTGCTCCAAGTAACAAGTAATCTGACTGAAGCTCTTTGGACCCTCTGGGGGTTAGAAGGACAGGATACAAATATGCAAAATAAATAAATACAATAGTTCAAATCATGTACAGTACTTGTATATTAATAAATAAGATTAGCCTCCAAAGGCTGTGATAAAAAGCCATGTTTTAATCTAGCACCTACAATTAACCAATCGGGGCTCCAATGAAAAGCATTCTGTACATGGAGCATCATATCTTATAGCTTTCCCCATTGCTCAGAAATTATTCCAGGTGTTTTCCCAGTCTTCTGGAACAGGTTTTAGGAGTGTACAAAGTCGAAGTGACAGTTGTGAGGAATTTCTTCAAATTCTGCTGAACATTAAATCCTGGATGAAGATACAGCTGTATACAAGCAGATATACACAGTGTAAACACCACTGCCAATACATGTCTAGATGTTCTGTCATTTATGCGAGTCAAGGCATTCTTCTGTAAATTCAGCATCTGATATCTTTCCTTGTTTACTGTGACTAAATTCATCTGGAGGAATATCATGCAAACAAACTTTCTCAAAGTCCTATTGTATTCATGTGCTTACGCTACAATGAAAGAAAAAGAAATGTACCCAATTGGTAACATATGATAGCCAACGGCAAGCTATGTTTAATTCTGAGGGGATGCTTAATTTCCTTACCAAACCTTCTCTTCCATGTCCTATACCAAGGGAAGTGGGAAAGCCTCAGGGTCATTGGGCAAGAATGGTGAGTCACTGTTATTGTTGTTTTTCAAAAATCCCAAGAAGAACATTCTTGGCCCTTACAGTCTAATAATTGTGTGTACAAGCTTTGAAAGCCAGGGGTGGGAAGCCAATGTCCCCATAGATGTTGTTGGACTTCAGTTCCCAGAGTTATTCACCACTGAATATGCAAAGACTGTAGCTCAAACTCTGGAGACCCACATGATTTCTAGCCTGAACTACATAACATATTGTATAAGTGGGTACCAGATAACTCTGGACAGAGCTGATGATACTATTGGGCAGAGTGAAATGGGAAGCAAATGGTGGAGAAGAGAGGAGAAGGATCAGTCCCACCCAAACCTTTCCCCTCTCCTGGAGGACAGTACTGTGTGTGTTTTTTCTCCATTCCTCACCAAAATCACATATAATAGAATGTGGATCTATAACTCCCAGCTTTCCTGAGTTGGAAAGGACAGCAAAAACTAATACTCTGTTGTCCTACTTTTTCACAGGCTTTTAAAATACCATAGTTTATCTCTCATAGAAACATAGAATAATAAAGTTGGAAAAGACCACATGGGCCATGTAGTCCAACCCCTACTCATGCAGAAAAAGCACAATCAAAGTATTCCTGATAAGTGGCCATCCAGCCTGTTTAAAAGCTTCCAAGAAAGGAGTTTCCATCACACTCCGAGGAAGAGAGTTCCACTGCTAAACAGCTTGTACAGTCAGGAAGTTCTTCCTAATGTTCAGATGGAATCTCCTTTCCTGTCATTTGAACACATTGCTCCAAGTCCTAGTTTTCAGGACTCATATTCTCTTACTTTACAAGTATTTGGAGATGCCCAGCTGTTACACTACACAATATTTTCTGGGGACAGGGAGCAGAAATGAAACCTAGTGAGATAGCGTGTGCAAGTGACACTCAGCATATGTTTCCATACAGTATCCAGGATACAGAAACATACACACCCTGCCTAGTTTCTTCTCAGTTGTTGGTGTTTGCCAGTATTGTTATGATGGTAGTTTAGGAATACATAGATGGTGATGGGTGGGGGATGCTGAATGGACTGGGCATGGTCAAATGCCCTTAATTGCTTAAAAATAGGACAAGGAATTACACAAGAACCCATATGATGAGCGGATTATATTTTGATGTTTGGGCATCATTTTGCTGATGAGAAATTTGAAGTCTATAATCTGCTTGAGTCAGTGGCTCATAGAGTACAGAAAGTAAAGGTCTATGCCAGATAGTGTCTTCCATAAGTCACTGTTTAAATGTGTAACTTGACATTTTTGTCCAGAGGAAAGAAATCTGCAGTAGGAAATAGGTTTTTCTGCAGTTGCCAATATGTTAAGGAATAAGGTTAATTCTTAACACAAATAAAGAAGAAAAAAACATTAGAAAACTTAAAGATATGCTACTATATTTCAGTCTATATAACTTTATACTAACAACATATGTTTGGGTCTAACTGCCTTAAAATACTGTGAATTTCATGGGGTTACCATAGTCGATAGGCACACATGCATACACTCATGTACACACATAGACACATGTGATTGTTTCATCTGTGACTGAGGGGGACATATGGATGAAGATATGTCTAGCTGCTTTGAGCCATACTCTATATATCAGCTGTATCCAGCTAACCTTTTGTATCATGGATGTAGGATTCATTGGTGCCTATAAAGTACTGGTGTTCACCACAAGATTTTGTAATGAATTTCACCACTACATAAACATTGCTAGTTCTGGTTCAGTCCAATTGACATAGCTAATGTGTTTTTATTTGGAATCAGGATCTTGGTGAGGGCTCTCTGTGTCACTTCACAAGAAGGCAGAACATCAGTACCAATGAAATCAGCCTGGCACCATATGTTGTAACATATCTTTAACAATGCATTATATTGGCAAGTAAATTAACACGTGGTGTCAGGTGTCTCCTTGGTATTAGTCTTCTAGCTTCTTGAGCAGTTAGAAAAATGTTTAGAATAATTCCTGGCTTTCATGTTAGGGATATAGGACCTCTTCACATTGCCCTTTCAGACCATACTGTTTTGCCAGCAGTTGCCGGCGAAAGGGAAGGCACCCCACACACCCTTCCTACTCCCATCATGCAGTGGGGAGTAGGTGTGTTGGTACCCTGTCCCCATCATATGGGAGAAATGGTGGCAACATGCAGCAGCATGTGTTGCCCCATCAAGCTTTCTCCCATCATACAGGGAAAGGGGGAGGAAAGTGCAGGTAGCTCCATTGGAGCTACCCAAAACACACTTTCCTCCCTTGGTGGTGTAGGAAGGGTCTGCCGCTTCCCCACCCCTCCCCTTTGAGAGTAATGTGTGCGGGGCCTGCCATGCATTGGTCCTGTCCAAACTGCAAATAAAAGTGGTATAAGGGGCTATTTTGCCCCATGTGAAGAGGTGTGTAGTGAAACCATTCTGGACTTTAGTCTGAGTTTCAAAGAAACTATCCAAAAATGATAAAGAGTTTGGGGGTTGCATCACCTGGTATAACTTCATTAAAATCTGCAGAAAATCAACCCCAAAACCCAAAGCAAAATTATCATCTACTGAACATGGAAACCATCAGCACTGCTGGCAAAGGTCTTTGGAATGGATACAACAGAGGCAAAACTACAAACACCAGAAAATTAGGAGGACCACTTTCATAAACAATTTACTTTTGTTACTTTAGAATTAGAAAGGAGACCACTCTGCAATCAAGAAATTTAAGGGGAAAACTAAATGCTGTTTAGGCAAGTATGGTCCCAACCCAATGTTTGTAGATAATGAGTATGCAGGGAAGATTTACTGGGAAGGATATGTGGGATTTTCAAGTGGGGGACGGAGATATCATGTTCCTTGCAAATGATCCTTTGCATCTCTATTATTTTCTGTTTTCAAAGACTTAGGAAATAGGATTGAAAACTGCAGGAGGGGATATTTTCATGAAATATTTGCCAAATGCAACATAACCCAAATATGTGTCCTCCTTCTATGAAGAAAACTGGGCTCAGTGGGCTGGCATGTTCCACTCTCAAGATAGACCAAAATCTAGCATCACATAACATCCCATATATGCAGCTCTTCATTTCTCTCCACCAGTGGCTGTCATGTCTATCATTGGGGATTACATAGTCATGACTATTTACTGGCCCAGTCAGAGAGGTAGAGTTTTGGTTGGTCTTAGATTTGAGGTAAAAGGGAAAAAATGAATTGCACTCTCATTTCTCTTCCCTTTGTAGCCAAGACTGGCCACTTCTTTGTTTCTGAGTCACCTCCCTTCATCAGTTGTCTCATGAGACTTGACAGGACCTCAAAGGGACCCCAAAATCCATGGCCAAGGAAGATGCCATGAAGGGTCTCACTAGCAAAGTCTAAGGGTGACCTTTTACTAAGAAGCATGATCTGACTAACATTCAGAGGTGATATGGGGTTCTGTTTCTAGTTGCACAGGCATATGCATGGGGGGGGGGGATGGGAACAACACACCGGGCACAACGATAACCTCATTACTCCTTCAGGAAGATGGCAGATGAACCAATGACTCACAAGGTGAAGGGGGCAGAAATTATTTTCCAACCCCCCATTCTACTGCCGCCTCATTCCTATGCACCAGGAGAGTTCTGGCAGCAATGTAATTGCGAGTGGGTAAGTTATTTTTTTTAAATGCTTTAACGATGTTTTTTGGGATTGGGTGGGGGCCGTCACTGGTTTCTTGGGCTCCAGGAGTCAAAGAAACCCCAAAAAGCTGTGTAGATGGGCACCAGAAGTTGCATAGCATGAGCCGTGGCCCCTATCTAGAGTATCTACACAGTCCCACACAGGGAAAGATACAGTTCTTCTGAAAGACCCGTGTCTTTCCAGGTGTTAAATTACCTTGGCACAAAGTAGGATTTTCCTGCCTTGTGCCGAATGCAGTCGTGTTTATGTGGGGCATTGTTTGGATGTCCCACATAAAGAAGTGGTAGTTCTTGCTTCAAAGGGCCTGTCTGGGTGGCCGCTCTGTATGTATCTATTGCTTTATGTCTGTTTTGAGAGCGGTCTCCCTGACATCCATTTTGGGGCAAAGTGAATGAAATGAAACGCAGGTCCTTACCATGTCTTATTTTGGATTGGAGCTCAGGACCTGAACAAAAAGTTTTTGTGAAGCTGAAATTACATAACATTCTGAGGCTGATTAAGAACCTCATTACAATAAGACTGAGATTTTCCATGCATTGTGGTGAATCTGGAGGGGCCTGGTAGTGGGCATGGGGAATCCATCGTCCAGTGCCCTGCATTGCTCGCCTTCCCTCTCCCCTCATCCCATGGGGGGAAGTGCTGTCACCCAGTTTCCTCCCATTGTTTCCTATGCAACATAGAAAGCCTTTTGTGTTAGCATCACTACCTCCTGTGATACTCTCATTTGAAGTTGCTGCCACTGCCTCCTGTGACACTTCCACTTTCCTTGTAGCATGGAGCCCCACCAAAAGTAGACTGATGTTGTATGATGGGTGCTGGTGGGCTCCATGCCTCAAGTGAAGTGGAAGTGTTGTACGAGGGGCAATTTTGCCCGTCTGATGAGGTTGAAAGTATGACTTGCCCAAAATCCCAGCAAATTTCCATGGCTGAACAAGGATTTGAACCTTGTTCTCCAGAGTTGCACTCCAGCAATCCAACTATTAGACTCTTCTATAATGAGAATGGTCATTCACAAAGGCACCAGATTGCAAAAAGGTGAGCTAGAAATTCAAAAGAAAATAGGCCTCTTTCATACTCATTGTGCTTCATTACTTGCCAGAATCGTCTATTACGTTAAAAAAAATACTGTCTGTACCATTTATAATCTGAAATAGTTTAATAAAAGGCTAACAAAGCTAATTTTAATGTTTCAGTCTTAAGATTTAATAGTATGAATAAGTTCAGGACTGCCTTAGAGAAAATAAATCCATATCTGGAAACATGGTGGCTAATCATTCATGCCAGTTGCTGACTGAGCTATGTTGGCTTGGAAGAGTCAAAGCTAATCAGCTAATCACATATATGCCTAAAGCATTCCAACATTTATATCTTAGTACTGAAGCATATATTCTACTATATCATTATGATGAAAGAGAAAGATTAATTGTGGCCGTCCTCCGGGGAAATCCTTTTGTTGCCGCAACATGAAAATTGGTCTTTTATGGTGGGTTGCAATGTATGCCCTGCCAGTGTAACACTTTAGGAAATGCACACAAACCTTCTGATGTTTACCCTTGACCAGTGGTCATGTATGCTGGGACTTCTGGGAATTGGAATCCAAAGGTTTCTTGAGAGCTGCAGCTCATTGGTTTTATTTTACTGATCAACTAACATCACTGTTCTATAAAAAAAAACATGACTTCTCATAGCATAGCTCTTTAAGATTGCCAGCTGTAGCCACCTCTGTATCCATTTGATCTATTCTTTTGAGGATTCTTTCAAAGGATTTCTTTTTTTAAAAAACTAGTAGTTTTCTGAGGTGATTCTATGGTTTGAAGGGCAAATTTTCTCCCCTGATTTCCCCCCGTAAAATAAAGCTTAAGAGTTATAGTGTTATAGTGCAAAAGTGCTATTTCCCCATTGCATTGATGTATTATAAATCAAAGAGGAAAAGAGTGAGAATGAGAAGGGAGATTAAAAGGAGGATTTTGTTTTATTCTAGTATGAATTTAAAAGCAACTTATTCAACTGTGAGAATAAAAATGTAATGTTCATCTTGGAAATTGCCAAAAAGTTATCTGGATCAACAGAAACTTTGTGGGAAATTTCAGTGAGAATGATGACAACAAATGCTACACTGTCCTGGCACATTTGCTGTATCTGGAAAAGCATGTGTGTGAGAAAATGAAGTTTTTACATTACATTCTTTATGACAGTATTAGGCCTTGGTAGTAATATACCGTATATACCCGAATTTAAGCCGACCTGAATATAACCCAAGACACCTAATTTTACCACAAAAACTTGGGAAAATGCATTGACTCGAGTATAAGCCAAGGGTGGGAAATGCAGCAGCTACTGGTAAATTTCAAAATAAAAATAGATGCTAATAAAATTACATTAATTGAGGCATTAGTAGGTTAAATGTCTTTGAATATTTACATAAAACTGTTATTTAAGATAAGACTCTCCAACTCTAATTAAATCATTATTCTAACCTGCTTTAATGTAAATGCGATTACGTGTCCTTCCAGTGATCATAATTATTTATTTTAACTACATTTTGAGGGAAATGCTGTGTCTATATGAATAAGGAAAAGTGGGAAAGACTGGCCTGAGAGAGGAGGAGAGAAAGGTATGCACTGCTCTGAGAGAAGAGAGGAAGGAGAGCAGGGTTGCTGTGCAGAGAAGTGAGGGTCCTGGCAGGAAGGCATGGAGCTGAAAGAAGCCTTTTTTTCAGCCCCATCCCTTTCTTTCAGGACCCTCACCTAAGCCGAGGAGAGGGCATTTTTCAGCCTAAAAAAGGGCTGACAACTCAGATATATACATTAATGTAAAGGCATATCAGAATATTCCTTGCTTAAGAAAACCCTATGTAATTAATGGAATCAGCATAATGCTACAGCAGATTTGAAGGCGTGAACACAACAGTATTGAAGAATATCCCTAAGGCACCAGATCACTTCTGCTCTTAGAAGCTAAGCAGGTCCTGTCTTTGGCATGTACTGCAAACTACCACCAATATGGTTGTGACAAATTCTTCACAAAAATGTGAAAACAAACCTTCCTTATCTCAGCTAACTAAGATAGGTCTTCATTCTGACAAGGCCTTTCCAAGATGCTTCATAGAATTCAACCTGTTGCTGTAGTCCAGATCTTTTCAGAAGGCATTTTAGATATGAAATCACAATGTAAATGTTATTGTTTAATTGAAACTTTGTACAAGACAGTTGTGCAACTACCTGTGCAAGTGATACAGTTACTTGTAACTTCTGGCATAACTGTTTCTCAATGATGAACAATGAATTTTGCAACAAAACTGTAGACTATTACAGCCATGCCCTGAGCAAAATGTTTTCAGTGTCTATATATGGTGATCATTGTCTTATTAGAGAAAAAAGAAAGTTAGGGACACACATATACTTATTAAATCTATACCCACATACTTTCTTTGTTTTTTCCCCCAAGGGAGCTTTCCTCACAGTGTTGATTGTGACTCATTTTATACAACTCCAAATACAGCTTTTTTATGACCTTATGAAAGGTCCTCCATTGGATGTGTGGGTGAGCCTTTAATGTAAAGAGAAAAGCTATAACATTTAAAGTGTATGTTTTTACAGACTTTGTAGGAGTCTGGTTGTTAAGAGACTTAAAGAGTTTCGTTACAGAGTAGCAAATACTTGTTCCCCTAATGGAGGTGGGGTTCAATTTCTGTATATTTAATCTGAAGGGAAAAGGCAATTGGAGGTCTTAGCAGACAGTTTGAACATGGGAATTTATGTATTTAGTAGACCTATAAAAACTGTCTTTCAAGATTGTTAAAACAGCATAATAAGATCACCCAGCATCAACTGCATCAAAACATTGAAACAACATTGGCACATACATCAATAGATTGGACCAAGTAAGCAGATAAAATGAAGAACAGCAATTAAAAACATAAACAAACAAAACATTAAAGATCATATCAAAGTAGTAACAAACCATCCATCAGAGAACGGGAATGGAGAGCTCTTTCAAGCCCACCGAAAAACAAACAAGTCTTCCAGAGGATAGTATAGACTTACCAGGCCTTCTAAATCCCATCTGATCTTGACTGCAGGGCAGGTTCAATCCTGATTAATATTTGGATGGGAAACCACCAAGAAATACCAGGTGCTAATAGGCTATACAGTAGAGTCTCACTTATCCAACCTTCGCTCATCTAACATTCTGTATTATCCGATATAGTCTGCCTCCTGCCCGGATCCACAGCTGTTTTAATACATTGCAATGTCTTGGTGCTAAATTTGTAGTAATTACTACATAATGTTACCATGTACTGAACTGCTTTTTCTGTCGATTTGTTGTAAAACATGATGCTTTGGTGCTTAATTTGTAAAATCATAATGTCATTTGACGTTTAATAGGCTTTCCCTTAACCCCTCCTTATTATCCAACAGCGAGGCTTTATTGTATTTCAGAAGGAGGGACTAGAAAAACCAACTTTGAGTATTCCTTGCCTAAGAAAACCCTATGAAATTTGAAGTACCACCATAAATCAATAGACAACCTCAAAGCACATACAAACAGATCACTCCACAAAATGCCGTCCCTGGTACCCAACAGATTTGCAATAAATACTGATGGACCAGAAAGCAGTGGCTCAGGTACTCCTTTTAAGTCTCAGACAGAAACATATGAGTGCAACTTGTCCTTCCAGTGGTGTGGTAAAAAAATATTAAGGATTTTGAAGGTAGTATTTTCGCTGCAGTTTCCACCCATTTAACCTCTCATCTATTACCTTGATAGTCCACCTCCCCACCCCCAATCCTCATATATGATCCAATGCCATCTTTACATAGAAATCGGTCTGCTAAATATAATGAGACTACAATAATAATGCCCTACAGTTTGAAAGTCTGGCTTCTCAGCTTAATTAAGAATGTTTGGAATAGTTGTACAGTATATTTCAATGGTATATGAGAGCTGTTTTCAAAATGATGCTCATAACTACTCAATGTATATACAAAGGCTAATGTATAACATAACATGGTATGTGTCTTTCTGCAATTCATTCATGTGTGATTATTTAGCTGCCCATCTAATTGCAGCATCTTTTAGCAAGAAATACATGTATTAAGGGTTCCTGCTGTGAAGTGCAGAAAGATTAGGACAGTCTGCTGTCCCCACAGGCAGATCCCTCCCCATCAATATGGGTAAGCTTTAAACATGCTATGGCTTGTCTATGAAGTGCTTTGGGATTGAACCAGAGTAGCTCTTTTTACAGACAGACTTCTCTTTAAAATCTCTCCCCGCACCCCCTTTCTTACAGCAGTAGTGCTTCTTGTGAAAGAGAAACATGGCATCAAGAACACAGAAAGAAACACAGAAACCAAAAGAAAATCCATGGGGAACTCATTTTAAACCCCAAGTTTAAAGACATATAGTGGAATACCAAAACCAGAATTGCCCAAGTCACAGTGTTTTCCTTTTCTATGCATGGTTGTGAAATTGTAAGATGAAGAAAGCTGTCAGGGAAGGGCAACCAACTCATTCAAAATGTGGTTCTGTGAGACTGCAAATTAAGTCTGAAATCTATTTAGAATCAAACATAACTAACCGAGGCTATCATACTTTGGACATATCTGGATACAATGTAACTCACTGGAAAAGACGATAGTGCTTGGTAAAGTGGGATATAGTTGGAAAAGAAGGGACTACACAACAGGTGGATTGATTCAATAGAAAAGAAACTCCAGTGTAGCTGCTGGTGAACATGTCATAATTGTGTGCCATAACTGCAGGTGAAGATGTTAAAAGTGAAGGGGGATGCATGGTTGAACCTTCTCACCACCTGTGGCTTCATTCCTTGCCTTGAAAACTGGCCTTTTTATTTTATCAGTTTTCTATTTTTTTTCTCCAATCTTGGGACTCAAGGAATCTTACAAAATTTTGAAACAGATAAAGCTAAAAGTACACATCTCACAAAACTTAAAATAGAATAAAACTATAAACAAAATTTAAAACAACTAATTTGTGTCCATTAACAGGAACAACAAAAATAGCTAATAATTGTTGTGTGCCTTCAAGTTATGATGACCCCAAGGCAACACTAACGCTGGGTTTTCTTGGCAAGATTTGTTCAAAGGGGTTGCCTTTTTCCTTTTTCTGCGGCCAGGAGAGTGTGACTTGCCCAAGGTCACCCAGTGAGAGGGGGGTTGACCTCTGGTCTCCAGATCTTTGTCCAAAGCGAATACTGCCATACTATACTTACTCCATATACATCACTGTCAGAGTTTGGAAATAACTTGCATATATAAAATAGTAAATTACTGAAGCATTCAGGCCTAGCCACTTGGAAAATTGCTGAGTCATGAAGTTCTAGGCCCAGACATCTTGTAGATTGCTGTGTCATCTTGTAACTAGGCAAGTGGCTGATACAATAGAGGAGGATATAAAAGTAAGTGACTCCCATGTGCTCTATGAAGGACCGATGAAGATGAAGGATGGACCGAGGTTGGATGGGCAGCGTAGGAGGTGATGGTGCTGAATAGAGATGGAGAGAAAAAGTATATATTGTGCATAGCCGTACATATCTTCTGGAACTATTGGCCATAAAGCCTTCCTGCACAAAGGAGAGAACATATGTTTTTGGATTCTGTGTTGTTCTTGCAGTGAAATTCCTACACCACACAGGAGGGGCATTGGATCCCAGCTGAATTGGGGCTTGGAGATTTATTTATTTATTTCCAGCATTTCTAACCCGCCCTTCTCAACCCCTGACAAGCACAGTACTATAGGTTCAATCAGTCTTCAAAGGTCTGCCAAAACAAAGTATTTGCCTACAGAAGGATAGCAAGTGGTGCATCAGTCAGCTTTTCTAGGAAAGAAATTCTAGACCCTGTAAGTTGTCACTAAAAATACCTTCTCTCCTATTCCCATATAGCAAGGAGATATCAATGAGGGTGTGGGACAGAGTTATGGGGCTTCTCAGCTGAGCTCAGTACACAGGCAGGCTCATATGCAGAGATGCAGTTGGTCAAACAGGCATTTTGCTGCTTCAGTTGGACATCCATAGGGTTGGACTGGAAAGGCCTTATGGCCTCTTTCAAGTCTGTGATTCTATGATTCTATCCCTTCAGCCCACACTGTTGAAAATTTCCAAAATTGACCGTTGAAAATTTCCAAAAATAGTTTTACCCAGTTCATAGGCGGGGTTCAGAAGGATACCTGCAAAGGGAGTGTATGGTTCTATCTTTCTTAGTCCTCTAGTCTTCGGGAATGTAACATTATCAGTTGTAGCCCATTGTAAGGACCAGAAAAATATTCACTGAAAGATGTACTGAGAAACAAAAAGTGGATGCATTCTCCTGGTCCAGGAAGCAATTATAACCTCCTCCATTTCCTCTGCTTGTTTTTCTGCTTCAGCTGGTCCTGCGTCAGTTTTGTCCAAACCATGCATCAGCTTTATTTAGGTGGGCCCTGGGAAAAATGCAAAAAGGTCAGTTGCCAGGGGAAAAAAATGACTCAAGGATAGATAACTTACGTTGTATACTGAAAACATGGTGGAAATTTTTCTAACAAAAAGAGGGGCAGGGTGCAATCTTTGTTTCAATGCATTGAAAAAATGAGGCCAAGACCAGCTTGTGGGGGTTTGCATTAGGAAAAATAATACCTTGTCGAAGGCTTTCATGGCCAGAATCACTGGGTTGTAGATTTTTTCGGGCTATATGGCCATGTTCTAGAGGCATTCTCTCCTGACGTTTCGCCTGCATCTATGGCAAGGGTCCTCAGAGGTTGTAAGGTCTGACACAACATGGCCATATAGCCCAAGAAAACCTACAACAACCCAAAAATAATATAACTTTTCCCACTGTAAGGTGAATAGTAAAATAATGATTTATTGCACAATCTATCATTGCTGTGATACTATTTTTTTTCTTATTTGTAATGTGAGCTTCCATATGTTGCTGAACTACAACAATTCCCATCTACCTAACCTGCTTTGAGTTTTGTGCAAGAAAAAGGTGGTGTACTAAGTAAATAGATAGATTGGTAGATACTGGTATTGGTAAGTAAGCAATGGCTAGTAGTATGGAAGAATTGAGATTGCCATTTCCCAGGTTAGGCAAATAGGAAAGTCTGGGGACCAATTTTCTGCTATTATGTTTCTCTGAGTGCTGTTATAAGGGTGTGGGGGTGTGTGGGGGGGAGGATAAAACCAAGAAGTGTCCAAAAGTTGGCTTGTGATTTCAGAAGTGGAAAAAACCCAACAGTTATTTGATGGAGGTTCTACAACAGGCATAGTCCCAGGGGCCAGATGCAAACCCCTGGGTGCTTATCTCAGGCCCTCCCCATTTTCCCTATTCTTTCGGCCTAAGGATGTGGTGGCTCACCATATCCTTATGCAGAAAGGACGGGAGAGGAAGACACATAGCTGCCGATAGCCCTCTGGAGCACTCTCAGCCATTGCATGTCTTGCCCTCCTCCTAGTATAAGGACAGTGTAAGTGACCCCATCCATATGCTGAGAGGATGGCTCAAGGAAGGCATGTAGCAGCTGAGAGCCCCCCAGAGGGCTCTCAGCCACTGCTTGTCTTGTCCTCCTTCCAGCATAATGCCAAGAGGACAGCTCGAAAATTGGGGGAAGGGGATCAGTATATCTCATTTTTCTTTTGACATAACGAAGGGGTGAACAACCTGAGGATGACCCGGGCCTTGTCCCACCCCCTCCCTTTCCCAGTCTGTCTCCCTCCCAGGTCTATCCCACCCAGCACGTGCCCAGCCACTCTTTCTCCCCACCCAGCCCGACCCTTTTGGCTGGGCCCACATTGCGGCCCCAAGGCAAAAAAGTTTGCCCATGCCTGTTCTACAATCTACTTTGGGGTATCACTTGAAAAAGGAATGTTTGGCTGACAGATTCAAAGCTTTTAGAAACATATGCAATCACATCTTTAAAAATCTGACGAGCCCCAATCCATGCTCAGCTTGAAAATACTTTAATGTTGAGATTGTATTAGTTGCAATGCTGCTAACAATCTATCTTGCCTCTTACAATGAGGCTACACTCCTTTATTGTGACATGCTACTTCTGATTGCTGAAGGAGACTAAAATAAGTTGCATGTGTATGTGTACGCATAGGTGTTAGCCTACCATACACACTGCCCAGTTAACTGAGTGTGAACTAGAGATACCAGGAATACTAAACACGCCCTAGTTGCTGGCATGCGATTAGGAGTCCTGTTAGTAACCAAACTGGAGAATCATTAATATTGTGAGAAGAGACTCAGCCATAATCCCTATGAAATCCTTGAGATATACTATCAAGTGTACTTATCCAATTCTATGGGTCTTGCTACGATTGTGTTTGACATTTGTCTTTTTTGTTCTTTCAAACTGCCATTGATCAGAATGTGATCACCCTTTGTGACCAGCTTTTGATGGTCAGATCACAGGCTGTTTAAAAAGAATTCATTATCATCAATGAGATAGGTAGACATACATTTATCACTTGGTTGGAGATAAAATGAAAGTCTAGGATGCAGTCTTAGTATCTGTGTCAAATATTGCTAAAGGGCTTAAGAAAAAGCTTCTTCCTAAATTGGGTGTTTTGAGCACATGACTTTCCAAAGAAAGGAAAATTGATTATTCATCTTTATTTTGATTTTCCCTTATAATGCCAAGATGTAGCCTCCATGGTGCTGCTGAACTTGCTGATTGGTTGTTGGTTATTCGAATCTGGGGAGTGGGTGAGCTTCTGCTGTTAGCCCCAGCTTCTGCCAACCTAGCACTTCGAAAACATGCAAATGCGAGATCAATAGGTACTGTTTTTGTGGGAAGATAATGGTGCTCCATGCAGTCATGCTGGCCACATGACCATGGAGGTGTATATGGACAACACCAGCTCTTCGGCTTAGAAATGGAGATGAGCACCCCCCCCTGGTCAGACATGACTAGACTTAATGTAAGGGAAAATCTTAGCCTCCAAGATCCTTCAATTTTCCCTTGCAGCTAATCAAGTACTTCATTTTAAAAGCTAATATGTCAATATGAAAAGGGGGATTTGAATGTGTCATACATAATAAGTATTGAAGCTCTACTTAGCTGTTTATTCCCACTGTTCTTTCCAGGCGGTGCTGATACTTGTGAAACAAGGGCTTAAGGGTAATAGAGGCCCTCTGAAACTATTGAACTGCAAATCCCACTATTCCTTAGAATTGGCTGTAATAACTAAGCTGATAGGGTCTGTAGACCAAACAAACAAAAACCAATTGGAGGGGCATGGCTACCCACTCTTTTCCAGAGTCATTACCTACCAACTCCTTCCTAGGATCTTATGGTCGCTGCCTGTGATATAGATTGCATTAATGAATTATGTCTTTCCTTCCTGATTCCACTTAGGAAATCCATTGAGGAGAGGGACAAAAGATGCTGCCAAATGCATTTCCAAGGGACAAAGAATGTTCATTGCAGCTGGCATGATGAATTTCAGCCCTTTTGTGGCACACATATATGTCCCAGCCCACAATTTGGGAATCACTCCCATTCAGGGTATATGAGTCATCTGTCATGTTTGGTGAGATTTCTGCAGGCTGCCCTGTTGTATAAGTAAAGGGAAACTCAGTTAACAAACCTCGCAAGAAACAATCCTTTGTACTTAAGGAAGGGTGAGAGAGGGTTTTGTGGCTTCACTTCCACATTTTGCAGGGGGTGACCTCCAAAAATAAAGATGCAACATGACAATGCTTTATTTTGTGTTCTTTGGTTTGGTCTTGTTTTCCTGTCCTTTGAATGGTAATGTCCTCATCCTTATTCATGTTCTCATTTGTTTTTCATTACTGTGAATGCCACAGCTCTGTTTTCTTTGGTCAACTGCCTGTTCTGAAGCGGTGACTCCAGAGCCTCACATATACCTTATGCCTGGGAAGAGAGACATTGATGAGACCACAGTTCTAGTTGGACTAGCAAACCTGAATTTATTTTGCATTTTCGAAATCAAGACAGGAATCTTTGGAGTTTCTCACCAAAAAGAAATAGCTAAGGGATTAACAACTAGAACTAATTGCTTGGATGTTTCTTTGAAGTACAAAAGTAACACTTTTAGGAGGCTTTCCAACTCCAGAAGAAATATATGGTACTTTCCCACTTTCCAAGTATGTGTGTTTGTGTCCGTATATTTGCTGAGGCCATGCTGTAATTTAGTTGCTGTTTTAAATCCATAACTTACTGAGCTGAGGAGGTGGCATAATGTGCAGACAACATCTGAAACTGTGCAAGGGGAAGTTACAGCCTGGAGATTTTTTTGTTTGAGTCAGACGGTTTCTGGCATGTGGAAAAGGATGTTGCTCCTTCTCCTTTTTCTTGAATTCACTTAATTTCATGCACCAGATCGGAGCTACAAGAATTTACTTTAGGTTATTAATTGGTTAATGAGAAGCAAAAGAAGCAGTATAAAACACAGAAAACATCCTTAACTAAAATGATCAAAACCAGCAGGGTTTTGTTTTTGTTTTTAGGATGTGGTTCTAGTAGAAAATATTTAGTATCTCAGCCAGAATCTGCTAGAGATCAAAGCTTCTTCCACTAAGGGTTCATAGGCAAAGATTAGCTCTTTCCAGGCATTTTTCTGAATAAGTATAATACTGAAACTGAGGACTGAGACGTGAATATTCAAGGTATCTCCCTCCCACATCCACGATAACCTAGAGGCAAACTAGATGTTTGTGGGAGACACAAAGATTTGTGGAGGGCTCTGTAAACCACTGCTTCTTAAATTGTAGATCCTGACCTCAAATGGAGTCCCTTTAACTCAATGTTATGGTCATGAAAAAAATTGGGAATGAAAGGTTTCTGAATGGCACCCATTTACACAAATCTGTTAACAAGACAGTGCGGTGTTTTTAGAGGACTCTGCAGAAGGTGCTTCAGCTGTACCCCTCAAAAAGGAAATATTTGGTGTTTACACATGTTTTATATACCTATATACCTGGAGTAATGTAAACGTTTCTTGGCTGGAAAGAGGTCACGAGTGAAAAACGTTTATGCCACTCTGCTATAAACCATATCTGGCTGAAGGTGGTTTCAAGACTTCCATGAGTGGGAACCTTGATAAAGTTGGATTCCTGCTCACTGCATTTTTGCATTCATTCTCATCCAAACAGGTCACAGAGGTTCTTCAGACAGTTGTGCTTGATGCTCAAAAATCCAGCCTACCTGTAGGTACCTAGGGGATTGCTCAAGGAAAAGGACTTATGTACCTCCCATGCTCCCATCCCCCGATTTAGTCCTATATGCCTTCAGGCAAATATTTAGAGAAGAGACTTCATGCACTGATACAAGTCTGTCTCCCAGGGCCATTTACGTTCTCTGGAGGGCATATTCCCTTTCACAGTACACCAATGTGTTCACACTGTCATATGGCAGATATGTCTAAGATGTAAGTGCCACTGATTTTAGTGGAACTTATTTTCTGATATGTGACACAAAGGTGACAATTCAGTGCCCCTCTCCTATAGCTATTGCACAAAGAGATATCCAACACCTTATTGTCCAGTGGTTTACCTCAGCTACATAATAGCTGCTAGAATGGTCAAGTGCAGCTCATTGCCCCAATTGAATTGGTATGTGGGAGATATGTGTGTATGTGGGAGTTGCATACATGGGAGAGCACTGATGAATACCTGGCAGCTATTGCCCTCTTGGACCTCCACCAAATCCATTGGTGATGTGCTATGCTCCACTAGTGTCGAGAAGGGTGTTGACCACTATGTTTAAGGGCCTCTCAGTTGGAACCTGTCTTATGGGTCATGCCCTCTGCTTACCTTAACATACAATTTATTTTTCACTAATCACATTGCAAATGTACAAGTGTAAATAAATACTCCTGATTTCCACATGATAGTTCTAAATGAGTGTTAGGAAGTATGTGGGAAGATGCAATGAGCCTTATGATCTGGCCAGGTGCTTTTGAAAATTCTACGGTGTCACAGGAAGCTAGAGTTGTCCATGGAATTATTTTCTCCCATTTCATTCTTTTCTTTTGTGTCTTTCATTTGTTCAGGAGCACAGAACAGGAAAGCCCCTCCTGCTACAAAAATCAGCTTGACACAAAAACAAGCAGGAGCGAGTCCTGGCTCCTGGCCTGCTTTTCAGCATCACAGAGTAAGAGGTGCTCGGATGCAGGCCCTGGCAGGCAGAGGCGCTCCTGCATGCCACACACAGTCTCTCCTTGAGCCTGCAACTGAGCACCTCCGCTAGAGTAGAAACAGCAGGTAAGAAGCCGCCTCCTTAAAGTGTGTGCCACAAGGGGGAACCTACATAATGGGCTGATAGAAAATTGATCTTTTGGCACCAGAGAATAAAAACACACATTTGCCCTCCCGATTTCAGGAGGCTCCCAAAAAGCAGATCAGGGCCACCACCAAAAGCAGGGACACAAAATAAGTCAGGGGTTACCCTGAATGCACAACCCTAGGAAGTACATTAACACAGTGGTAAAGAGATGTGATGCATACACACGGCATTGGGTTTAATCTCTGGCATTTCCAAGTAGGGCTAGAGAACACTTCTGCCTAAGACTCATGAGAGCATTGGGTAGACAACAGTGATACATGGTCTCCTGGTCTATCTTGGTATAAGACAACTTCTTATATTCCATAGCAGCTATCACATATTCATAGTAAGACTAGATCTGTTCTATTTGACCCCTACATATGTTGGGAAGCAGGATGTCTTTCTGAGGTTCATTACCTTGGGAAAAGAAAGACGGAGTTAAGAAAGCAAATTACATACAATTAGATGGTGAATCAACTAAATTTAAACCTAGAATTGCTTCATAATCTAAACTCCTGTGTTTATTGCTGCATTTTTATATAAGTATTGACTTAATTACTATAGCATGTCAAGGGCTAACATCAACTTTTGCATCCTTGCAGCCTACTGATGCTTTGGACAACAACCTCCATCATACCCAATTAACATGCACAAAACCCAGGTGGGTGATGCTGTGGCTACATGCATACATGGGGCCCAAGCTCTGATTTTCCAGAACACATCTCACTGCAACAAACAGACCCCAAGCACATCCCATTGCTTGTATATGGATTCTAATATTTTTAATCGAGGGATGTGCCACATACATTTTCAGTGTGTTGTGAGTGCAGTTGATAAGGTTAAACAAATACTTAATCACATCCATGACTATGCATTTCCCATTCATCATTAACAGACTGAACTGTTTTTGTGCTAAGCTCCTGAAAATCGTTTGGAAAGAGTTGTCTCAGGCAGGGAAAGGGAAGAACTCTGCTCTTCCTGCAACTGTTGGTTGGCCTTATTTTTAGTTTCCCAGTGTCAATATTTTCCCCTCTTTACAAAGGAAGTATAAGGAACTGCCAGTACCAGAAATTAAATTGCCTTATTTACAGATCTAATATGCTACAGTAACACTTTTTAAGGTTGACACCAGTCCAACATTTTTGAGGCAGGAAAAACCTCAGGGAATGAAAATGCATGTCCATAGAAATCATGTTTAACAAGAGAGACGTAACCTAATGGTGGCAGTGCAAGCCATTTGAAAGCAGTTTAGGCATGCAGAGAGAAGAGGCTGGCAGTTACCAAAGCAATGCAAGCAGCAAATACTGTAGAAGAGCTCTAGGTGTAGATCATTTTCAATGCCTCACTCTGTGCAATACTAAAAATATAGAGATAGAAGGAAAATTTCATGGGAGTGGTAGAGATTTTTTTATGTAAGGGGCAAGGAATTAATTTTATCCCCTTGTGACTATATCTCTAGGTGGTCCCACAAAAAACACTGATTGATTCTACAGCTCTTTCAAAAGATGCTGCAGTAACTAACACTCCAATCTAGTGGTTTCAAAACTTTAGTCCTCCCAGAATTAAATGGTAGGCCTATTTGGAGTTTCTGGGAGCAAAGGTTCAAAACACCTGGAAGACCAACACTTAGGAACTAATGATCTAAGGCCCCTTCTAGACTGCCATATAATCTAGTTCAAAGCAGATAGTCTGGATTTTATATGGAAGTGTAGAAGGGGCCTAAATAAAGACAAAATGAAGGCTCAGAGTACAAGCCTATACACACTTACCTGGAAGTCAGTCTCATTATTTCCATAGAATATTCTTCTTAATCACCAGGTGGTACAATGGGCTAAACCCTTGTGCCAGCTGAACCGCTGACCAAATGGTCACTGTTTGGATCTGGTGAGTGGGGTGAGCTCCCTTCTGTTAGTTCCAGCTTTGCATGCAGGGACATGAGAGAAGCTTCCCACAGGATGGTAACACATCCGAGTGTCCCCTGGGCAACGTCATTGCAGACAGTCAATTCTCTTATACCAGAAGTGACTTGTAGTTTCTTAAGTCGCTCGTGACACATACACAAACCCAGCTAGAAGTTGCAAAATGCAATTTATTATTTTAAAGAATATGAATTTCATTTGGTCTTTTAATTGCAGACATTAAGTGCTAGACATAGGCATATGTTTGGCAGTTTTTCTTTGGATCTAAATGAACATGCTAGATTTTAATTACTATATTTACTAAGTGGCGTTTGACAGTGTTTTAATGAGATTTTTAATTAATGAATAATTTTATGTCTATCATTTACTGTGTTTTATTAGATATTTTAACCAAATGCAAGCTGACTATTATCCCAATTGTTGGAGAAATTTAGGATAAAACAGAAAAAGAGAAAAGTAAGCTGTTCATTTGATTGGAAACATGAAACATTCCTTTATACTTTATTATTAGTGTATCTTTCCTCTTCAGAAAGGAAGAAGGAAGAATAGATGGAACAAAGAGTAAAAAAATATACATTTACTTGGGAACAAACTTCAGTGAACACAGATGGATGGACTTCTGACAAAACAAAATATGCATATCTTCAGCTTTTGAATTAAAGGCATCTTTCTTCTGAACATAAAACATCTCATTTCCAGGCTTGCTTTTTTGATATGGACATGGAAGAGCACCATCTGCTGATGACATGGCAAAGATTTTTATATAAGCCTTGCTCAGCCATCTCTGTGAGCAGACACCAATGACATAAATCAAAAGAACGTACCACAGGAGTGAGAATAGCTTTTGGTTGTAATACGGTATTCATTTACCTGGGAGTAAGCCTAACTCAGTGTCTTCATGTGTACACTGCACTTTTAGTAAGTATTAATGAGCACTCTTTAATTCAAACCTAAATGTTTAAAGAGGGTAAGAATGCAGGATTTTCAGCAGGGCTGGCAGAAAAACAGATGGGGTTCAGTGGGAGACTGATGCACAGTAGACGTTTGAATATTTCCATTTCTCAGTAGCAAAAAACTTTTAAAAAAACAAAACAACAACAACATGCATTGCCAGGTCTATCCTTGTAAGAATCTGCTGAATTTTGGCTGGCTGGGTTGCAGGCATCCTCAGAGGTTGTGAACAACCTCACAACCTCTGAGGATGCCTGCCATAGATGCAGGCGAAATGTCAGGAGAAAATGCTTCTAGAACATGGTCATATAGCCTGAAAAACCTGTAACAACCCAGTGATTCTGGCCATGAAAGCCTTTGACAATACATTGGCTGGTTGCTTTTGACCAGAGCTACGGTGTGCCAAGTAATGCAGCTTGAACTGTATTGTATGGGTTTACTGCATTATTTGGCAGCCCAGGTCTCTGTGCAGCTCTGGGACTATCTACATTGACCACATACAGCATTGTGTGTGTGTCAGGAGCAACTTGAGAAACTGCAAATTGCTTCTGTTGTGAGAGAATTGGCCGTATGCAAGGATGTTGCCGAGGAAACACCCGGATGTTTTACCATCCTGTGGGAGGTTTCTCCCATGTCCCTGCATGAGAAGCTGGAGCTGACAGACGGGAGCTCACCCTACTCCTTGGATTCAAACTGCCCACCTTTTAGTCAGCAGTCCTGCCAGCACAAGGGTTTAATCCATTGTGCCACCAGGGGCTCCAGCATTGCTGGTCTGGAGTGGGGTACTCTGGATTAGAGCTGCCAGACAGCTGCCAAGCCAATAGTGAGACACTGCGCTGCCCTGATGGCTGGATGGAGTGTGCACAGGCCAGCCAGCACCAAAATTAGGTTGGCTCTGCTATACCATTCTCTTCCTCAATAGAGAGACCAGAGGAAGGAGGGAGGAAAAGAAGCGGTACCTATTGATCTACTCACATTTGCATGTTTTCGAGCTGCTAGGTTGGCAGAAGCTGGGGCTAACAGCAAGAACTCACCCCGCTACTTGGATTCGAACAGCTGACCTTACAGTAAGCATGTTCAGCAGCTGAGCGGTGTAATCCGCTGAGCCACCGGGGGCTCCTCATTCAACATAAAGGCATGAAATAATCTTTCAAACATATGATGCGACCTTAAACTCTCTCTTTTATAGATTTATATACTGTGTGTGTGTGTGTGTGTGTATATATATATATATATATATATATATATATATATAAATTATGATGGAAAAGAGATTTTTCATGTTACCATTTAATCATTATTTTTAAAATGCAAACATTTTAAACAAAGTTTTCAATTCTGAACAAAGGAGAAAGGCTTGACAATAACATTCAGTATATAGTATTTTCTTCTGAATTAATAAACAGTAGAATTGAACTAATAAACAGAAAATCGGAGCCCCTGGTGGCACAGTGGGTTAAAGCACTGAGCTTGTTGACTGAAAGGTCGCAGGTTCGATTCCGGGGAGTGGCATGAGCTTCCGCTGTCAGCCCCAGCTTCTGCCAACCTAGCAGTTCGAAAACATGCAAATGTGAATAGGTAGGTAACAGCGCTCCATGCAGTCATGCCAGCCACATTACTTTGAAGGTGTCTATGGACAACGCCGGCTCTTCGGCATAGAAATGGAGATGAGCACTACACCCCAGAGTCAGACACCTTTACCTTTGCAAAAACCAATACTTTCTGTTTTTAATGCAAACACAAACATAAGAAATATTTGTTGTTAAGGACTTACAGGAAAGATATTACAGGAATTAAATACGTACTAATCTGAAGGGGAGGGGAAGGAAATCACAAAGCAGGATTAGCAACAGAAACATTTATTCCTTCCAACTCATGTCTTTTGCTTTGGCTTTTCAGAGAAAGGGGCGTTTTCTAGCAGCAATTCTTTTCTTGCTATCAGCACTAGAGGAGAAAATGTGACTTGTTAGATTTTTACAAAGACAGAGCAGTTGCTTTTTCATCAGCCTGGGTCATAAAAGAGCTTGAAGAACTAACAGAAATATTCTTTTTCCTGTCACTTAGTCCTGTACTATCTTACAGTGCTTTATGTCCTGTAAACTAGAAACAACAATCTATTTCTTACAGTAATAATGAATACTTCCAAATGAGGCCTTTAATGCACATTCATAATGTATCATTTACAGAATCATATGGTAGATCACAATATATTCCAATGTTAACCCTCTCTGTTTTTTTACCTATGGAAAATCCATTAAGATGGGAAAGAGAGATACCGGCACAACATCTTTTCATTTGTAATCCAGGCGGACTATGCCTTATCCAAAATGTTTGGGACCATTTGGATTTCAGATGTGTTCAAACTTTTGAATACATGTATTTCCAGATACATATATAATGAGATATCTTGTAACTTGGACCCAAATCTAACCACAAAATTCATGTCTGTTTCATATACACGTAGATCAGGCATGGGTAAACTTTGGCCCTCCAGGTGTTTGGGACTTCAACTTCTGCAATTCCAAATTGTGGGACTTGAAGTCCAAAACTCTGGAGGGCCGATGTTTGCCCCATGCCTGATGTAGACTGGAGTTAATTTTATATGCTATATTTTTAATAATTTTGTGCACTGACCAAAGTTTGTGTACAATATGAAAAATCAGAAAGCAAAGGTGTCACCATCCCGGCCATCCATGTGGAAAATTTGGGATTTTGAAGTATTTTGGATTTCAGAATGCCAGATAAGGGATGCTCAGCATGTATCTGGGATGAACCATCTATTGTAACTAGCAAGGAGACTTTAACAAGCCACTGCTATGGAGGCACTCCACCATTTTCCACTTTCAAGATGAAAAAAATATGTGTGTAAGGTGTTTACTTCATTGCTTATTTTATAGATTTTCTTTAAAAGGGAAAAAAAGAAGACCATCCAGCTGGAGTTTAACAGCACAGTTCTTTATCAGTCCTTGACTTTTTTGGAGTTGTGGCCATATGGCACATTAAGCACCCACTTGAGAGCTATGCTCCTCAAGGCTGTCAGATTCGTTTAAGTAGCCCTATCTAAAAGCCTAGAGACAAAGGCTGAAATCTTAGTATAAGCCCGCTCTGTAATGGGGGCAGGAGGGCAGTGTGCACAAATCAAAAGGCCCAGAAATCTCTGTTAAGCTCTAGATACCACGAGAAAGGACCACAGTGTGATGGTAACAACAAATACTTTGCATGGAGCTGGCCCCGGTCTCAACTCTTGGGAGTATTGGTTTGAAAAGAGTCACGTAGCAGTTCATATAAAGAACACCTTTATACCTCTAGGCAAACAACAATAAGTGTTGTCAAAGGCTTTCATGGCCGGAGTCACTGGGTTGCTGTGAGTTTTCCAGGATGTTTGGCCATGTTCTAGAAGCATTCCCTCCAGACGTTGCGCCCACATCTATCGCAGACATCCTCAGAAGTTGTGAGGTCTGTTGGAAACCAGACAAGTGATATTTATATACCTGTGGAATGTCCAGGGTGAGAGAAAGAACTGTCTGTTTGAGGTAGGTGTGAATGTTGCGACTGGCCACCTTGATTAGCATTTAATGCCCTCGCAGCTTCAAAGCCTGGCTGCTTCCTGCCTGGGGAATCCTCTGTTGGAATGTGTTAGCTGGCTCTGATTATTTCATGTCTGGATTTCCTCAGTTTTCTGAGCATTGCTCTTTAATTAGTGTCCTGATTTTAGCCAGATTTTGTTCATTTTCATGGTTTTCTCCTTCTTGTTGAAATTGTTCACATGCTTGTGGATTTTACACCTGCCTCAAGCAGACAAGAGTTCTTTCTCCCACCCTGGACATTCCACAAATATATAAACCTCACAACCTCTGAGGATGCCTACCATAGATATGGGCGAAACGTCATGAGAGAATGCTTCTGGAACATGGCCATTCAGCCTGGAAAACTCGCAGCAACCCAGTGATTCTGGGCATGAAAGCCTTTGACAACACAGTGTCTTTCAGTGGTTTAAATCTTTTGCATCAGGGGTCAATTCAGTTTAAAAATCACCTTGCACTTAGTACGTTATGGAGTGTTTTATGAACCTACTTGAAGGTTAGCAACAGGGAATTTTCTCAACTAAAGTGAGATCCCAATGTCCCCAACTCCATTATTAATGGAACGAACTTGCAGACAACTTGAGTATGACACAATTCACTGAAAAAATGGTATGTGGCATTTATTGTCCCAACATTCATTGGTATAAAGTTATTATATATCACAGGACTTCTTAACATGGTATTCAAGTATGAGGTCCCTGAATGGGCTTCAAGAGAAACAGGATGCAAAAATGTGTTGTTGAAGGCTTTCATGGTCGGAATAACTGTGTTGCTGTTAGTTTTCCAGGCTGTATGGGGAGAAAAAGAACTCATCTGTTTGAGGCAAGTGTGAATGTTGGAATTGGCCACCTTGATTAGCATTGAATGGCCTGTGTTCAGTGGTTGTTTCATTTGTCTAGCATTTCTATGTTCTCAAATTATATGCTGTGTTCAGTCTCCAACCTGGAACAGATCACCTGATGAACCAACCTGGACACAGCATATTATTTGAGAACACAGAAATGCTGGACCACTCTAATAACTACCATGTCAGGTTACACAGAGAAGCCATTGAAATCCACAAGCATGTGGACAATTTCAACAGAAAGGAGGAAACCATAAATATAAACAAAATCTTGCTGCCAGTTCTAAAAACCTCTAAAATCAGGACAACAAGAATCAATCAGGGTCAATGCCTGCCTTAGACATTCCACAGATATATAAAACCCACTTGCCTGTTTCCAACAAACCTCACAACCTCTGAGGATGCCTGCCTTAGATTTGGGTGAAACATCAGGAGAAAATGCCTCTGGAACATGGCCATACAGCCTGGAAAACTCATAGCAACCCAGGATACAAAAATAGTATTTCATTGCTCTACTTTCTGTTATTTTGAATCTATCATGTCACTGCAAAATCTAAGATAAGCATTTAATGTCTTCAATGGTTCATTGTGCCTCCCCCTATTTCAGAGTAAGTTATGTAAAGGAAACCAAAATGCAATGCAATGCAATAAAATAAAATGAATTACATACAAAATTTCTGCATACAAAGCTTACTATAGTCAGTGCTACATGTCTGCTTAAACATCTTATATCTTCCAAAAAAGAGATTTTCTGCTTACACAATTTGTTGTCATCTGTATGAATGCCTTGAAGAACCGATGTTCTGAGTATAACTTCTACATCTGAACCAATTTTCAAAAGCTATGAAGAGAAAAAGATAGATCTGATTGAAGCATACTGCATAATTATCACGCAAAGGAAGTACTGGTTTCCTTAAGAGTACCTTCTGCCTTTGAATCACTCAAAGCAAGTTATTTCCAGGACTGAAGGAGTACAAGGTACACTATGCACATCAAAAGGCAGAATATTGATTTTTTCGAACTATGAAGTGATATTCTGACTGCTCCTGGGGGTGGCCGGAAACCACAATATTAATCCCAGATAAAACATCATGGGCCATGTTCAATCTTTTATCCTCAAATACCAACCTATTTTAGTGCTTGCTCATTTCCTATCATTCTCTTCAATAGTTACAACAACCTTTAGATATATAATTTTCTTTCCTTAGTATCCATTTCATTCCCATTCTGATTAATACATGCAATACATTTTCAGAGCTCAAGTGGTTAGGATTTTGTAAAGAAGACTGGCTGCAAAATAAAAAAGGGATTAACAACTGTATTTACCATCCAAAACTTTCGCATCCTTACACCAGTGAGAAATCACCTTTTATTTGGTCTCTGACTTTTAAATGCTGTATATGGTTTCTGACACACATGCTACAAATCTATAATATGGTTGAAGTTGTGTTCACTGCCATGACTTCTTCCTTGCTGCATGAATGGTAGTTTTACAAAGGAGTTCATAATTTTGTGCTAGATATGCCTGGCTTTCTCTCAATTCCCAAACATTTGTGGGAGAAAGCAAGAGTTGGCCCATGATAGTTAAACCCGTTTATGCTTGCAGTTCAGACCAGACCTCAGTGGCAGAAGAGAGTCTTATGAACGTACCTCAGCTATCCTTTCAGTAGAAGTCTCATTTTTACTTTTTTTGAATTCTTCATTAATTTTATGTCTTCCAGCTGAATAAAGGGGTGAAAAAAAGGAGAAAGATAAATTTATCTTTAAATTTTTGTTATTTAGCATTTAAGTTGGGCAAACAGGATGCAAATCTGTAGCAGATTACTAGTCAGTCACTACAAAGAAATTCCAGTAATAATAATAATAATAATGTATTTATAACCAGCCCTCTCTCCCCGAAGGGACTCAGTGTCTTTGAGTGGCTTACCGCTGGCTGTCATCCTTTCTAGCTGGATTGAATAAATACCTCAGTGGCTTCTTCTTCAACTGTTGAGATTTCTTTGATTGGGGAACATTGGGTTTTAGCATCTAGTCTCACCAGACACAGACGCTCAGTGGCTCTCTACTTGGTCTCGTTATGCACTTATCAGATGTAGTTAACCGCGCATCGGGTTTCGTTATCCATGGACCGGATCTCACTATCTGTGAACCGTTCTAATTTGCTCGATTTTAGTTTATTGCCTTGGGGTTGTTTCCAACCTATGGAGGCCCTTCCCTGGGGGTTTCTTTTGGGCTGAGAGTGTGTCTCCCAGTGATTTTCCATAATCAAGCAGAGATTTGAACTCAGCCCACTGCACCACATTGCTCTTAAAAGGGGTGGGAGAGAGTACTATGAGGGTAAATATTATTTTTGGACTGTCATATTTCTATTGCCACAACTATATTTGTCAGCTGCTGTTGTGTGTTATAAAGTTGTTTCTGCTTTACAGTGAACCTATCATGGGGTTTTCTTGGCAAAATTTGTTCAGTGAGGGTTTGCCTTTGATTTCTTTTGAGGCTGAAAGAATCCCAAAACTGTCCCGGTTACCCACCTTCAGATGAACACATTCAAACCCAGTAGACTGTGGCAAAGGGCACCTGATCAGAGAGATGGAATCTCGATAGACCACCGTGACCCCCCCTCCCCGCCCCCCAGGCCAAGCCTGCTGATGCACCCTGAAACCCAGTGGACAAAGCTGAGATTTACCCCTCCCAGTTCATCCAACCAAGTCTCAGTAATGCATGGCAGATCTGCTTTCTCATCCAGAATCAAGTCTTGGATTATAGTTGTTTTACCGTTAACCGATCTGGCATTTAGTAGCAGGAACTTCAGCCCAGGGAGTCTGTCATGACTGCTACCCTGCTCATCTTTCTTCAGGGTCGCAAGAACTCTTATGCGCTTCTCCCTGAGTGGTTTGGACTGATCACCTCCTCTCCTTCCCCAGATGACCCCCCACAACAGGGAAAATGACTGAGTGACTGACTAATTTCTCCCCCACCTCAAACATAGTTTTATATATCATACTGAAGGATTCAGAGTGCCTTCAGATCATGCCATAACTCAATTTAAATGGAAAGGAATGTCTCCCTTCTGCTTAAGTTTACAATACAATTCACATCAGGAATTAGACAGATAAAGATCCATGTTATTATATTGCAAGGGAATGAAGCTACAGCGGACAACCAGCTACTTCAATGTATATACCAGGTATGGGCAACTTTGACCCTCCAGGTGTTTTGGATTTCAACTCCCACAATTCCTAACAGCCTTGGGTCTCTTCCTTTCCCCCCTCAGCCACTGTTAGGAATTGTGGGAATTGAAATCCAAAACACCTGGAGGGCTCAAGTTTGCCCATGTCTGATATATACTATATCTCTCTCACCCAGCAAAATGTAACCATGTGCAGTGTTCCCTCACTTATTGCAGAGGTTACGTTCCAGAACCTCCCGCAATAATTGAAAAACCACGATGTAGGGACGCTCTATTTATTTTAATATTTACACATTATTTTAGTAGTTATATAGTCTTTATAAACTTAAAATAAAGCGAAGGAAAGGAAAGAAAGGCCCTTCAAGGCTGGAGGGAGGGAGGACTGAGTAGGGAAAGCACCTTGGAGAGTGGTGGCGGCAAAACCCCACAAAACAGCAAAAATACCATGATATATATTTTAAATTAATATTTTTTGAAATCTGCGAAAAAGCAAGTCTGCAATAAGCAAACCGCAAAGTAGAGAGGGAACACTGTAGTTTTACAGAATACTGTGAAGGAAACAGTCTTTTAGATGAGGAGTGGAGAAAGATTGATGTGTCGACTACATACAGGCTCTGGATTGTGGATCTCCCACAGATCTCCATATCTGTCAAATGGTAATTACTAGTTAGGCCAACCTATTGCCTTCAGAAGCTTGCACCATGCTAAAAGATTGTCATTTCAACAAGAAAACAATAAAACCTAGGATTATTTACCTTCTAGGGCTCTGGAGTCATTTTTGAAAACTTCTTGCCTTGTTCTGTGCAAAGACTTGAAAAGTTTCAAGACCTATCAACGCAAACAGATTTACATTGTTATCCCACTTGCATTTTTGCAAAACTTGATATCCCAGATATTTTACTCTCCAAACAGGCAGGAAGTTGAAGAAAGGGAGCATAATGTAATAATAATGTAAAGCTGTATCAATATGTAAGAACACCATTTATGTGCATGCATCTTCAAGTCACCTGTCAACTTATGGCAACCTCATAAACTTCACGACGTTTTCTCTGGCAAAACTACTCAGAGGTGAGTTGCTGAGTTTTCCAGGCTGTATGGCCATGTTCCTGAGGCATTCTCTCCTGACGTTTCGCCCATATCTATGGCAGGCATCCCCAGAGGTTGTGAGGTCTGTGGGAAACTAGGCAAGTGAGATTTATATATAATCTGCTCAATTACTGTCTCGCCCCGTGTCTTTAGCCTTAGTATTTTATTCTGTACATGCGGCCCCGCTCACTGTTCTGTGTTATGAATGATCTTATTGTAATTTTATATTGTTTGCTGGTTTTTTTATGATTTATGTTTTATGTAATTCGTTATGTAAGCCTCATATAAGCCGCCCCGAGTCCCCTTGGGGAGATGGGTATAAATAAAGTTAATAATAATAATAATGTTGTGTTTTGATTTCATTTTATTGTATTGCGTTGTTGGGCTTGGCCTTATGTAAGCCGCCCCAAATCCCCATTGGGGAGATGGTGGCGGGGTATAAATAAAGATTATTATTATTATTATTCTAATAACGAATGGAGTGAAACAAGGTTGTGTTCTTGCACCAACCCTATTTACAATCTTCTTCAGCATGATGCTCCAAAGGGCTACAGCAGACCTCGAAGAAGACGGCATATATATACGCTATCGTACTGATGGCAGTTTGTTCAACTTAAGCCGTCTGAGGGCTCGCACTAAGACTCTAAACTATCTAGTCCGTGAGCTGCTTTTTGCTGACGAGGCTGCCCTTGTTGCCCATACAGAAGCAGCTCTGCAGCGCCTAACATTCTGCTTTGCAACAGCTGCAGAGCTATTTGGGCTGGAAGTCAGCCTGAAGAAAACAGAAGTTCTCTACCAGCCCGTACCACAGGAAGAACACCATCATCCCCACGTCAGCCTAGGCACATCTGTGCTTAAGTTCGTCCAGCAGTTCACCTACCTGGGAAGCATCATTTCTTCAGGCGCCAAGATTGATAAAGAGATAGATCACAGATTAGCAAAGGCATATAGTGCATTTGGAAGGCTTCACAAGAGTCTGGAACAACAAGCACCTGAGGCAAAGCACCAAAATCAGTGTGTACAGAATTATCATACTGTCTATTCTCCTATATGGGTCTGAAACATGGGTCACATATCGCCAACACCTACGACTCCTCGAACGCTTTCATCAGCGCTGTCTTTGCACAATCCTAAATATACACTGGACCCAGGCATGTAGCCGGGGCTAAGCGGGCTTCAGCCCCGAAATTCTCAGGATGGTCCGCGAAAAGGCCTTACTGGTACATTATTCAAACTGTTATGTTTATTCATATCATGATCTGATCACCATACTCATTATATCCCACATTAATGGGGTTATTGGGATAACAATACAAAAGGTTTGCTAGAGTAGACCCTCTTCCACCCAGTCTCAGCCCCCCCTCCCGAACCAAACTCAGCAACCCCCCCTGAAACAAAATCCTGGCTACGGCCCTGACTGGACTATGTGACGGATGTTGCTGTCCTTGAGCAAGCTGGGATCACCAGCATTGAGGCCATGCTATTGAGAACACAGCTGCACTGGGCAGGGTATGTCTCTAGGATGGAGGACCACCGCCTCCCAAAGATACTACTCTATGGTGAACTTGCGACGGGTCAGCGCAAGAGAGGCGCTCCCCAAAAAGAGATATAAGGACTCCCTGAAACAACAACTCAGGCTCAGCCAGATTGATCACCAACAATGGTCCACCCTGGCCTCCCATCGGGAGGCATGGAGACGCACTATCCACAATGCTGCGGCCTCTTTCGAGAAGACACGCTGAATGAGTGTCGAAGAGAAATGACAATGCAGAAAGAACCACAACTCGGAAACATCACCCAAGGAGACTTTCTGCTGTGCTTTCTGCAACCGGACTTGCCTTTCTCAGATTGGCCTTTTTAGTCATCAATGTGCTTGTAAAAATTACTTCGAGAGATGTAATGCCGAGAGATTATTATTATTATGAGTGGAATGTCCAGGGTGGGAGAAAAAAAACCTCTTGTCTGTTTGGGGCAAGTGAGAATGTGGCAATTGGCCACCTTGATTAGCATTTAATGGCCTTGTAGCTTCAAAGCGTGGCTGATTGCTGCCTGGAGGGGTGAAATTCACATCACCTTCCAAATGCTGGGTAGGGATGATGGGAGTTGGAAGCCCAACAATATTTGGAGGGCCAAAAGCAACCTACAAACGGGAGCTATTTCTACCACCCACGTTCTGTGATGAACCCCCTCCCTCCCTCCCAATATTAGGCCCAAGACGCCCTACTGACCTCCCGTTTGCTCATGGCAACAATCAACCCCGGGAAAAGAGTGCAGCTGGCTCCCCCAGGCAGGTTCAGGCAAGGACCAATAGAAAGCGCCGCATGGCTCACGATGGCCAATCAGCGCGCTCCTTCCTTCTCTTCCCGCCTCTTTAGAATGTAGAGCTTAGTAACATTAGAATGTAGAGCTTAGTAACTATAGAACGACAGCAGACGGGTTCGGCGAGGACCAATAGAAAACGCTTTCTGGAGACCATCCACAAATCAGAGCTTCCCTTTCGTCTATTCCCGCCTCTTAATGGTTGTAAACCTAGACACAGTTCCTCCTCACTTCGAGGGCTCATTAACCCTTCCCTGCCCTTGTTGCAGTTCCAGTTATGCAGCATTCAAGGAAGCGAAGGCGAGGTTGGGATGCGAAGAGTTAATGCGATAGGTTTGGGTGAGTGGAGTGGAGGAGCACTCTACACTGCTTTAGAAAAGCGTTTTTTCCGGGTTGCAGGACTTCATTTCCCAGAAGCCCATCTCATTAGACAAGGCAGCAGAGGCTTCTGGGAGTTGAAGTCCAAAACCCCTGGAGGGCTGGAGCTTGGGAGCCCCTAGTTCAGATGAAGGCATACTGATCGTATGACGGACGGCAGAGCTGACCAATAAGGCGGCGCGTTACCTGAAAGACACATTGAATGCGTTCATTCGCCTATGAGCCCGCTCACCATTGGTGGAGCCCGAGAGGTGGGCGGGGCCTGCGCGGCTCTACTCTTTGCGGGCGCGAGTGCGCAGGCGCGCCCCCTCCGCCCCTGAGGAAGATGGCCGACGAGATCAGCAAGGCGCAAACCGCGCAGCCGGGCGGAGACACCATCTTCGGGAAGATCATCCGCAAGGAGATCCCCGCCAAAATCATCTTCGAGGATGAGACGGTAAAGGGAGGCCCCGGAATGTGTGTGTGGCTGGGCCCAATGGCTCTCTCGCAGGCCCGGGCACACTCGGGCCTTCCAGATGTTTTGGACTCCAACTCCCACAGTTCCTCACAGCCAGAACACCTGGAGGGCCCAAGTTTGCCCAGGCCTGCTCTATGGGCTAATAATAATAATAATAATACTAAGTAATGAATACTGCAATTAGTTTAAATACTTTTTTTTTTTGTATGTTTCTAAGTGTATTCTTCTTTTAAATTTCCATCTTTGCCTCAAAGCCGTTACTGGATGGCTGCGAGCCAGTCGGTTGAAGGTGAATCCAGCGAAGACGGAGAGCCTTTAGCTGGGTCGTCCAGGTGGTAGGGATGTCCAGCTTCCAACCCTGCATGGCGTGGCACTGTGCCCATCATTATGAGTAAAAAGCCTTGGAGTCCTTTTGGACCCTCTGCTGTCAATGGAGGCCCAGGTCTCCGCTGTCAGCAGAGTGGCGTTTTCCCATCTTCGACGGGCAAGGAGGCTGGCCCCGTACTTGTCCTGGCACGATCTGGCCACGGTGATCCAAGCTGCGGTTATCTCAAGGTTAGACTACGGCTGTCCAACTTCTACCAGACCTCGGGCCGGAATTCCGGTCACTGATCACCTGGGGGGCCAAGCCCCCGGCTCCGCCCCCCCTCCCCACCCCTCCCCGGCTCCGCCCCCGCCCAGCTCTGCCCCTCCCTGCCCCTCCCCCAGCTCCGCCCCCTCCCTGCCACTCTCCCGGCTCCGCCCCCTCCCTGCCACTCACCTGGCTTTGCCTCGCCCCGGCCCTCCCCGGCTCCGCCCCACCCCTCCCCGCCTCCCTCCCTCCCCACTCTGCCCCTTCCCACCCCACCCTCCCCCGGCTCTGCCCCCTCCCCACCCCTCCCCGGCACCCCCTCCCCTGCCCCTCCCCTGGCCCTGCCCCTCGCCTCTGGCTCTGCCCCCTCCCCCCCCCCCCCCCGCCCCAGCTCTGCCCCCCCTCCCCGCCCCTCACCCGGCTCCACCCCCCCCGCCACTCGCCCCGGCTCCGCCCCTCCCCACCACTCGCCTGGCTCCGCCCCTCCCCGCCACTCGCCCGGCTCCGCCCCTCCCCGCCACTTGCCCGGCTCCGCCTCCCCCTGGCCCTCCCTGGCTCCGCCCCCCCTCCCCTCCCCCGGCTCCCCCCAGCTCCTCCCCCTCCCCCCCCCCCCTGCCCCCAGCTCTGCCCCCCCCCCCCCCCCCCAGCTCCGCCTCTGCCACGGCTCCGCCCCTAAATAAAATACACATAAATATACTTATAACAGAAAGGTGGAAGGTTGGATATTTAATATTATATCCCCAGAACAAAATTATATTAATGAAGCAATCCATTTAATACTATATCCCCAGAACACAATAACATACCTCTTCTTTCCTCCTTTGGAAGAGGAGGTCCGGGCAGCGTGCCTTCCCTGGCAAAGCCAGGTAGCCGGTGCCAGCGCTGCTTAGCGGGCAAAAAAGGGAGGCCTGGGCAGGTAGAAAGGCACACGTGGTTTTGTTTACAGCAAAAGCAAGCAAGGGAGGCGAACGCGGGGTCCCCTTCCTCTCGTTCACGTTGCCAAACAAACTGCGGAGGACGCCCCGCCCCCTGAGTGTCTCCAGGCGATGACGTCGCAGCCGGCATCGCTGAACACGCTCAGGGGGCGGCGCTTCCTCCGCAGGAGGGTAGGCGGGCCGTCTGCGGCCCACGGGCCGCCTGTTGGACTACTGTAATGCTCTCTACATTGGCCTGCCTCTGACGGTGACTCGGAAACTCAAGTTGGTGCAGAATGCCGCAGCCCGGCTGCTCGCAGGAGTTCCTGTGAGCTGCCATATTACACTGATCCTGCAGGAACTGCACTGGCTTCCAGTTGAGTACCGGATCACTTTCAAAGTGCTAGTCTTGACTTTCAAGGCCTTGCATGGTCTGGGGCCAGTGTACCTGAGGGAGCGCCTTATCCCATATTGTCCCACGAGATCACTGCGATCTGAAGAGCAGAACCTCCTAGTCGTGCCTAGTGTGAAATCGTACCACCTGACCGCAACTCGGAGAAGGGTGTTTTCCATTATTGTTCCAGTTCTTTGGAATGTGTTATCTCCTGAGACTCGAGCTTTACAAAATTTGCTAGTTTTTCGTAAAGCCTGTAAGACCGCTCTGTTTAAGCAGGTTTTCGAGTCCTAATACTCAGGTTAAATTGTATTTTATTGTAACTGTTTTTATTGCTTTTATTGTATTGCTTTGTTCTGAGTGTGAACTGCCCTGAGCCATTTGGGAGTGGTGGTTGATAAATCTAATAAATAAGTAAATAAAATGTAGTGAGCTGATCCGAGCCCAATTTTGAGGAAAAGCAGGCTATGAATATAAGGTGTTATCTGTATGCAGATGATGTCCAGATCTGTCACTCCTTCCCACTTGTCACTAAGGAGGCTGTCCAGACCTTGAACCGGTGCTTGGCTGTTGTTTCAGACTGGGTGAGGGCTAACAAATTAGCGCCTGTAGATGTTTCTGCGTGTGCGCGGCCGGCGGCGGGCGGCGCACGCGCAGTCGCTTCCAAGCGCACCTGGAAGTGCTGGCTCCAAAGCGCAGGCCTGGAAGTGACTGCGCTCCAAAGCCGCAGGCGCTTGCGAAGCGTCTACAGGCGCTATAGCACCTGTAGACGTTTCTGCGCGTCGTCGCCGGCAGCGCAGGAAGGCACGCGCGCAGAAAGGGGCGCCGCGGAGGTGTGCCGCGGCCGATGGGGCCGGTTGCAGTGGCGGCGGCGGCATGGGCATGGCAACGAGGTACGACTTACTTTCGGGGTATGGCTTATATTAGCCGATCCCCCTGACACCCCCGATACGTCTTACAATCGGGGGTGTCTTGCTATCGGGGAAACACGGTAGTTAAATTAAAAACAGTGTTCTGTCCACAAATCAGGTTAAAAACAAGAAGCCCTATTTCGTCTGTCAATTTGCTATTGTGCAAAGGCCTGCTACTGTGCAAAGGCCTGGTCCCATAACCAGGATTTCACTTTTTTCCTAAATGCTAGTAGGGACGGGGTTGATCGTATTTCGCTTGGAAGCTTATTCCACAGACGAGGAACCACAGCCGAGTGCTGGTTTTGACCTATAAAGCTTTAAACGGTTCTGGCCCAGCTTACTTGTCCGAATGCATCCACTCCTATGTCCCACCTCGAAAGCTAAGATCATCTGGGGAGGCCCTGCTCTCGCTCCCGTCGACAGCTCAAATGCGCCTGGCGGGGATGAGGGACAGGGCCTTCTCGCCGGTGGCTCCCTACCTATGGAACACACTTCCAACTGACATAAGATCGATCTCTTCTCTCCTAACTTTCCAGAAGAACGTAAAGGCATGGCTTTGGGACCAGGCGTTTGGTCAATAGATGTAAGCAGCACCTTAAAGGGATGAACTGGATTGACATTAAGACTGACGAGGCTGGTTTATGTTTTTAATGATTTTATCTGATTCTAATTATGATGTTTTATTATGTTTGAATTTATTGTAATTGTTGAATTAGCCTTTAAATGGGCTCAATGTAAGCCGCCTTTTGGGGGTTGAGAAGTGATGGGATAAAAATGTGATAAATAAATAAATAAATAATATCTTACTGCTACTACAATCCTGAACTGGAATTTGGGTAGGCATACTGACTTGGACTTTCTGGAAGTTATAGTAGAAAATGCAACTTTTCCAATCTCAGGACTCCATATATTTGTCAAAGGGCCCTTCCATACAACCCTATATCCCAGAATATACAAGTCAGAAAATTCCACAATATCTGCTTTGAACTGAGGCCCCTTCCACACAGTTTAATCAAATCCCACCTTTACTGCTTTGAACTGGCATATATGGCAGTGTGGACTCAGATAACCCAGTTCAAAGCAGATATGGGATTTTCTGCCTTGATATGGCTGTGTGGAAGGGTCCTGGGTTCCAGTTCAAAGCATAAAATGTGGGATTTTGTTCAGCTGCGTGGAAAGGGCCTAAGATACCTTTCCTCCACAAAGAAAAGGGGAAGAACATTAGGAAGAACTTCCTGACTGTGAGAGCCATTTAGCAGTGGAACTCTCTGCCCCGGAGTGTGGTGGAGGCTCCTTCTTTGGAAGCTTTTAAACAGAGGCAGGATTGCCATCTGTTAGGGGTGCTTTGAATGCAATTTTCCTGCTTGGCAGGGGGTTGGACAGGGTGGCCCATGAGGTCTCTTCCGATTCTATAATTCTATATGACTTAAGTCAGTGATTCTCAGTCTTTCTAATGAGGCGACCCCTTAATACAGTTCCTCATGTTTTGTTGACCCCCAACATAAAATTATTTTTGATGCTACTTTATAACTGTAATTTTGCTACTGTTATGAATCGTAATGTAAATATCTGATATGAAGGATGTATTTTTATTGATACAAATGGAATATAATTAAAGCATAGTGATTAATCACAAAAACAATATGTTTGGGGGGTATAAACAAGGGATGGTGAGATTTGCAGTACCTTCAATCAATTCAGCTCAGACTTCCACAGATGGCTAACACCCCTGACCCCCTTTCTCTTGCATCCTATGGACTGGGTGCAGATAAATAGGTTCCCATAGGGAAAAGTGGTTTTGACTTGGGCCACTGTCCCTTGTATCCTACGGGATATGGTGTAAATAAATAGGATCCCATGGGGAAAAGGTTTTAACCTGGGCCACCGTTTCTCGGTGCATCGAGAAAGGGCAATTCCTTCTTCTCTTCCCTTCCTCAGGGGTCAGGAGAAGGCACCATGCTCCAGCGACAAGGAGGAGGATCTTGCCTCTTTGCACTGCCTGCAGGAATGAGGCACTAGCCTCGTTCAAGCACTTCTCTGGAAGTGGAAGTCCTGTAAGCGCGGATCCAGGTAGCCCCGTCTGCCTCGTCCCCTCCAGACTGCCCCAGAGCCTGGCCCCCAGACCAGGCAGCAAAGGGGTGGCTCAGGCCTGCGTGTGCCGCTTCACGCCACCTACGCCTCTGCCTCATCCTCCCCACACCTGGTGACTCCTTCCTTTCTTCACCTCCAAAGAAGTCAGGAGAAGACTGCATGTTCCAGGTGTGAGGAGGAGGAGGGGAGGGGAGAGACAGTGTGCGTGAAGGGAAGAAAGGAAAGAAAGTAAAAGGCAGGGGTGTGATGGGAAATGGAAGCAAGGGGAAGGTGGCACACGGACTTTCCTCCCTTTCCTGCCTCCCTTCTTTGTGCTCTCCTTCCTTCCTTCTTTTCCCTGCACTAAATCCATCAAAACCATTAAAAACCACAGCACCCTCTGACTAGATCTTAAGCACCTCCTACTTTAAAAGCCTGCTTGAATTGAAAGGTTTTGGCCTGCCACCCGAATGACAGCAAGGAGGGGGCCATTCTGGTTTCCCTGGGAAGGAAGTTCCACAGTCATGGGGCAGCCACTGAGAAGCTCCCCCCCCCCCCTCTCGTTCCCAGCAGTTGTGCTTGAGATGGAGATGGGACCATGAGAAGGGCCTCTCCTGAAGATCTCTCCTGAACTTATATGAGGAGATTGTGTGAGCCAAATAGTCTGGACTTGAACCAGTTATGGTCATAATTAGAAAGTATGCCTTTCCATTTATCTAGCAAAAAGTCCCAAAAAGTCCCAAATCACTTGGAATGGGAGTATACACTCAGAGATTATTAGGGAATGTTGCAGTAACAGTGGTGATGCCTCTCTCTTGTGTATGTGCCTACAGCAAGGAATACTCAGAGGTGACGCTGACAGCTCCTTCCTCTGAAATTTAACCTTTAGTGCAGGCATTTTGCTATAGTGTCTAGTATTTGTACTAACCAGGACTGACCCTTCTTAGCTTCCTTTGGTGTATTCTCCAATCTCATAACTGTGTGTGCATGTGCCTTCAAGTCTCCTGTGGATTTATGGTGACTGCATAAATTTCCTTAGGCAAGGAAAATTCAGAATTAGTTTTCTGCCTTGAGCCATTTTTCTGTTTACTGCTACTTCCCAGTTTTCCCAGGTCTGTGGTAGATGAGAATAGTGACATCATTTCACTTTGTGGGCCAAGTAAGTGGGATGAAAATTTAATGTTTTCTATTCTTGTTGGACAGACCTGCATATGTGTTGAGTGTCCCTGGATAATAGATTATTTTAAGTGAGCCAGTGATTACTTGAAAACGGAATAAAGTAAGAGAAGTATAGTAGAAATAGTAATATGTAGTGAATGGAATAACAGAGATTAATAGCCCATTGAAATAAAATGTGCGTGTATCTGTTTTCTTTGCTGTACAATGTGAATAGGTTAAATTGTGATCCTAGATTGCTGACTCAAGAGCATTTTGTAATATTCTTTGGAGTAATATATCCACTCCAAATGATTTAGGTGTTTTGCTAGATAAATGGAAAGAATATTATTAATTTTTCAATATATTTAATAACTTAAAATTAGCATGTGTTTCTCTGTGTTACAAACTTCAGAAATATAGGATAATAACAATAGTAATAACAGTAAGGATAAGAATACAAAGAATAAAAAACTTATACTACTAATAATAAACATATGATTTTTAACTTCACAATTGGTAGTTATACTTATTAAATAGATCCACTTCATCTAAATGACTATAATAATTTATTTCTACTGTGAGAAAATACTTTTTTCAATTCTTTATAATGCCAACTTATCTCAACATTGTACCAAATAAGCAGTTAGTAATTCCTAATCTTCACAAAAATTTGATCATGATTTCCCTTTAATTAAAATTATAAACTTGTGAGAGCTACTGTACATTGATATGAAAATAAAATTCTCTTTTTCTGGCCAGCTGGAAGTCATAAGTACCATGTGGAAGACCGCATCCCAAAATAGACTGTAGTATTTCTGGAACCAAGAAGTTATGTTGCTATCTCTATTCTAAGTTTGAAATTATTTATGGTTTGCCTGTATGCTACTGTACTGAAGTCTCCTTCTAGTAGAAATGAATGTGCATTCCTTTATATTCCAGTTGTAGAAGGACTCTGAATTTGAATGGGCTTAGTCCCATGAAAAATGTACAGCAGCCCTTCTCCAGAATTCTGAAATGAAAATATTTCAAAATCTGAATTGTCCACATGAGTGATTTAGATAACGACAGTTTTCTTTTCTGATGGTTTGATGTACACACATTTTGTTTCTTGTACAGAATTATTAAAAAATACCGTATAAAATACCTTGTGGCATAAGGTACATCCTGTATGTACTCATGTATAAATCTTTGAAATTTTAGTCTAAAAACTACTCCAATAATGTTGGTTAACTACAGTTAAATGTGAATACTGTATCTTAACTCTTATTTTTAAAACAACTGATTTCTGAATACAATGACTAAAGGCGAGAGCTTAGTCCCAGGAAAATCTAAAAGCAACACTGAGCTCGTCTACTCTCTCTGCCATTGTACCACTTTCGTGCCAGAAAGTGTACATAGGCCAGAGCTCACGCACACTTAAAATCAGAATAGGGGAGCATCGCAGTAGGATCAGACTGGGTTCTGAGGATTCTGCCCTATACTGCCACTTTAAAAACATCCATCATTCGAGAGAGGAATTCCAATTCATGGGCCTGGAAAAGGTTAGGGCCCATCCCCATGGCAACATCAGACAACAATTATTGAGGAGAGAAAATGCCTGGATCAGTATGGTTTCCAGCGAGTTGCCAATAGGCCTTAATGAGCCTTTAAGTATAGCCAATCTACTTATCTGATTTCACATACTTTAGGACTTGCTAATTAGTGTTCAGGGTGGCTATAATTCCTCCCTCCTGAGGCCACTCTTGACCGGATTGCGGTCTGATCTTTCTTTGATGATATGGATTACATTGCATAGGTATGTAGGACTTCCACCCATTGGTACCTCCACCTTTTATTTTGGACCTGTGTATTCTGAATGGTGATTATTACTATATATATGCTTATATTATTACTTCACAGACATATACCTGCCTTGAAGCCACAGTTCAATCTGTGATGACCTCTCTTGCCCTGAGGAAGGACCCTTGAGGTCCGAAACGGGACCCAGCGCTAACCCCCGTTGGCGTTCTTGCTTCCCTCTGCCTGTTTACCCAGTTTCAGCCCCTTTGGGACGCCGCACTGTGGTTAGCCTATTTGCTCCTTATTCATAGGCACTGTGCCTTTAAATCACATCGTTTGGAGCGCCAGGAGCTACCAGCGCTTCCTGGAGGCTTGCGGCAGCGGCTTACCTACACTGGCCTTTGGACTTGTCATTCCGTGAACGGGGAGATCTTCCCACCAAGAGGCTGGGGTTACCCGATCCTATTGAACAGGGTCATTATCTGTTTATGATTTGGATGGGCATGTGAGCCAGCGTATCAACGCCACTATACTATTCCTCCTGTCTCTATCGGGGCACGCTGTCGCTACCCACTGACGTCACGCATTTCGACGCCACTGGTTCTTTACGTGAGGACCCTCCGACCTACTGAAACGCCGCCAGGCCGGCTGGGGAGGCAGCGCACACGGTCTACTCACAGTGAATACTCATCCCTGATAGGACAGCCCCCGGATTTCTACTGTGTTATTTCCCATACTCTTGGGTGATGTACCTTATACATGATAGTACATGACTTATATATTGCTATACAGCACACAGGTTTGCTCACGTGGCTCATTTCATTATTTGCTCACCATTGTGTGTATTATCATTGTATGCTATGCTTCCCCCACCCCTGTCTCTCCCCCCTTTCCCTTATGACTGATGTATTGATGTATCATTGAGGCATTGCCTGTTATCGTTGACACTTGTGATTGACTCATTCATGTGTATCATATTATTGACATTGCTGAGATTTGAGATTGTACTCTGTATACTGATCCTTGTATGTATGGTAGATTACATTGACTATTGAGATTGAATCTTCCATTTACAGTGTATTGTTTGACATTACTGAGATTTGAGATTGTACTCATTATACTGACTCATACATGTTTGCTAGTACCTTGCTGCACTGGGTTTACACTCAGTTTTTCTGCTATTACAGTATCTATTTTGCATATACTGCTTGTTCGATTTTGATTGATTCCACTCCATCCTAGTTTCAGTGTGTTTTTCGGATTGTACCACTTTCTGCCTTTTTGAATACCTGGGTGGGAAAATGGTAGTGATAATGGCCAGGGGCAGTCGGTCCCAAGGTGGCATTGGTTTTTTCCCCTCTCTATAGATTGACTCTTGACTTATCCACAGATCATATCAAAATTCATAATTTTGCCCCCAGAACCTCTCTTGAAGTCAACTTGTACACAAATATATGTAGTAGTTTCTTATGCTGGAATAAAAAATAAATTATATTTTTGGTATTCAGGAGAACATACTAAAAATGTGACTTTTCTCTTTTTCTCAGTGCCTTGCGTTCCATGACGTTTCTCCACAAGCTCCAACACATTTCCTAGTGGTTCCTAAGAAGCCTATTTCTCAGCTCTCTCAAGCACAAGATTCTGATGAAGCTGTAAGTATTGCAGAAGAGCTTTTCATTACACAAGGCTCCGTTTTTCAATATGAGGATATATTCAAACTATTGCTTTCAATGATTTTCAGAAGGGTGCTAAACAAATATTTTGAGCCACATCTATACTAACCATTTAATGTAGTTCAAAGCTAGATTCAAACTGTGGCAGTCAGACAAGTAACTCCCACAGAAGCATGTGAAAGAAAGCCCTTAATGTTCACCAAATTTGTGTAGTCACCTCCTGGACCTTAAACTGTTTCCAGGATTTTCTGTGTAATCATCTGCACAGCAAAGCCACTTTCTTCGATATTGGTTTGAAACTGCTTTAAATGGTCAGTGTAGCTGGGGCCTTGGTCTGCCTTTTGATTTTTGCTGTGTCTTGTTTTTAAAATGTTAAATATTTACTTTAAAATATTATATATTTACTTAAGGGATCACTTCAAATTTCAGATTAGAAATGATCCTTGGATGCACCTTGAAACATCCTGATCACCTTAAATCCACTCTAAGAATTTTACTGATCTGGGTTAAATAGATCAGGAGCCATGATAACATTCACAATGGTAACTGTCATAATTTCCATATTGCACATGGTGAGACATTATATCTTTCGCTATACTTGATATCTAGTTTTATCTTTATGGGATTCTCAAGTTCACAATATAAATTTATTTCCTTAAATATAAGACAAGGTTACATCATTGTGTAATAAGCACCTCTGTTGATGGAGGCAGGCAGGATTTCCCCGGGTACTGGTTGTGGGGGGTCGGGAGCAGGTGAGGGTTTTGCCCTCCTTTCTGCTAGAGATTCCCGTGTACAACTGGTGGGCCACTGTGTGACACAGAATGCTGGACTAGATGGGCTGAGGCCCGATTCAGCATGGCTCTTCTTATGTTCTTATGTTCTTAAGCAGCGCTCTCATAAATCAAATAAGTTACCATGAAATTACAACGTGATATGTAAGAAACTAGCTTTTCCCACTCTGTCTTCCCTCAATTGAACACTTTTGTTGTTTGGAGTGCTAATTCAATAATTTTGATTTGGTCTGGAAAGCTGAGTCATAAATCAAATAAATTGTTTTACTTCATCAAAGCTTTCACCAAATGTGTTTGGTATTAATGCAGTTGTCATAAACACATGGGACTGGTCTTAAATGATCTTCAGAACATGTCATTGCCATTAAAAATATATGGCTCAGAAAAAAGTATAAAGCACAGGCTAGTCAGTAACTAGTCAGAATCAGACTACTTATTTCTTTTTCCAGTAACTGCATACAATTGTTTATATAGCAAGTGATTGCTCTTTTTGTCACCAGGACCCATAGTCTGCCCTCCATATTTGCAGGTTTAACATTTGAGGATTTTAATAATATGGGTCTATCTAGGAAACTCTAGGTCCTTTAGTGCAGCTCAGTGGTCAGGTTCCTCCAGAAGACGAGCATAGACTTGCACTGGAGTAATTAGAGTTTCTTTGAGAAATGTTCTCTCAGGTAAAAAAGAAAAAAGGGGGACCATTCCGTTTTCTGTTTTTGTGGAGGTCCTGTGCTGTTAACCCTAGTGATAAGGCTGGTTGTATTTGTTTGCTTGTGTGACCATATGACAGGTGCCTGAAAACACAGCAGAATTATCTTTGAGTGATGGAATATAGGTACAGGGCTTCATGATATAAGTGGTAGTGTTAGATTATCAAATTTGCTTAGTTTCTTTAAGGACTGAATTAGAACTTTGTAAATATGAGCACTGTAGTGTCAGAAAGGTTATCAGCAGAACCTTAGAATTTATTAAATAATGAGTAAACTGCAATTGGTTCTGTTTTTAGCAGTAGTTGAAGCAAATAATCGATCCATTCACGCAGGGCCAGCTTCTCCCACAGCTGCACCAAGTTGTATGGGGGCTCTCCCAGTGTCGACTCTCTAAAGAACAGGACCTAGAGCCAGGAAAGCTCCCATGTGGCTTAGAGTTGCTGGATGGGAGGAGTGACTGTAAAACCAGAAGTGATTTGTCACTACCTTAATGATGAATACACCAGCCATCCCTGTCATAACATTATGGTGGCAATCTAATAAGAATGCAAAGTATTGTTTTTTTAAAAAGTTACAACAATAGATTACTTTTTACCTAAGTGAAGACCTCACTAAGAATCTCTAGTTTTTCCAAAGTGACTCTATGAGCAGCCTCTTTCCGGAGGACCTGGGGATTCCTAGAGAGTCCATATTATTCAAATAAATGAACAATCAAATCTGCCAAAATTAAACTTGAAAATGTGGAGGGCCCATTGTAATTTTTAGAAGTTACTTCCTAAGCTCTCTATAACTTACCCAAAGGATAGCAAATGCTGAAGTTCTTATTAAAATTCCCTCACAATAACAAGATGGGTTGGTAAAGCTCAAGTTTGTGTTCTAACCTCAAGAGTGAAGCAGAGAAGAAGAGTTTTTTGGATAGAATACATTTTCCTAGTGCTTGAGTGTTCTGAAAAGTGTCTTTGACTCTGGCTCTTCTGTACTGAAGATAATGTCTTTTAAAAAGAAAACAATAGCACAGATGTAGCATTGTTGATGAATACATGATAATAGCTTAATGGTTTGAATAAGAAGGCAGAGGTCATATCCTTGAAAACTGGAATAGGAATCTCTGTAACATCTGGTCTTAAATGTAAATTGAAAAAATTCTTCATATATTTAAGAAGTAAATTAGTTTGGAGCTGGGATCAAGCCATATGTTTCAGTTATGGTAGAGGTATGAAAACAATGGAATCTGCTGGATCTGAACTGAAGCTCATAGATCCGGGTTTAGAAAAAAAAAACCCCCTTTTTATAAAAGGATGGATGTGCAACTTGTCTATGCTGGTTTTCTTTACTCGTATCTGATTTAATTCATCACATTATTTAGATCAGTTTGGGACCTGACTAATTGAAATTCCCATTGGCTGAAGTCTGATTCTCTGTGTGCACTTCTCAAACTTTGCTTTCGCCAACCAAACCTGTATGTTTGCCTTAGTGACTGGAATCGTGTTTCCTTTTCTTTACTTTTTCAGCTTCTTGGACACTTAATGATTGTTGGCAAGAAATGTGCAGCTGAATTGGGCTTGGCCAGGGGTTTCCGAATGGTGATCAATGAAGGTAAAGATGGCGGCCAGTCTGTCTACCATGTACACCTTCATGTCCTCGGTGGCCGACAACTGGGTTGGCCTCCAGGTTAAGAACTAAAGGAAAGAGAGACTATTACTCTAAACCATCTCTTCAGTTAAGTGAACACTTACTTTGAAAAAAATCCAACCACTGTCAATAAACTTTAGTCACTGAACCTTTGTTGTGTTGAATAAAAAAGTTTGTGCAATCTATGTTCAATAAAGTTCTAAGCATGTTGGATCACCTTTTTGTGTGGATTTTTCTTGAAATGTCTGTTTTGAGAGCTAGCATAGTGTGGTGGTTGCAGTGTTGACCTACAACTCTGGAGACCAGGGTTCAAGTTCTTTGGTCATAGAAACTGACTGGGTGACCATAGACAAGTTACATTCCCTGGGCCTCTGGCAAAGGAACCCCCCCCGCCCCCCCCGAAAAATCTTACCTAGCAAACCTCATGATAGGTTTGTCTTGGGGCCATTGTAAGTTGTAAACAATTTGAAGGTACGCAGCAACATATTGGTTCTTTCACCGAGCTTTCATACTGTATAATATTTGTTATCCTTTTGTTCTTGCTTGGAATTCAAGGTGACATACATGATATTTAGCTTCTGTTTTCCTGGATCCAGACATGCTTCAACGAAATGAGATTATTGCATTCAACCCACAGGCTGAATCTGGCACACCACCTCATTTTATGTGGCCCCCATGAGGCTTTTAGTGCCAGGGCAACATAGTTACATTTAGAAAGTCTTAGAATTACAAATAGTCCTTTAGAGGCAACCATAAGGCTGATGTGGTCCTTGGTGAAAATGAGTTTGACATCCCTGCTTTAGAGTATAATACTGAATGCCTATGACATCCTCCCATATACACACATCTCTTTATTCACAAACACACTTGTGAAATTTGTGAATGTGCCTTTTTTACAGAAGGTGGTAACCAGCAGTATCAACTTGCAGAACAACTTCATGGGAATCAACAGGAGCTTGGATTCTCAGCCATAAATTATAGGTTTTTCAGAAGACAGGCTCTTTGCTGGTGGCTGAGATGAGCTGTGCTCAATCATGTGAGAGGCTTTTCAAAAATGTGGTGGCATGGAACACCCACAAAGAAGGCATGGACTTGGTAGCATCATGTTGGTTGCTGGTCTGAGTCCCTCTATTGAGGTGAGAAGATTGGGGTACAAAAGTTTTAAATAATAAATAAATCATGACATTCATCTTCTCTTGTAGTTGGAAATACATGGATACCATTATTGGTAGTCGTTTGTAATACAATTAAAACTATATGTGAGGCAAGCATTGAGTCAGTAGCTTTTTGTTTTGTTTGGGGCTAAGAAATGTATTGCACTTGATCACAGCACAGGATCCTGAATGCTTGGCTGCTGCAAGATAGCAAATGAATTGATAAGGTCAGAGAAATACTGTAAAACATAACTGTTGTGGAACACTTTAACAAGCCTCATCAAATGAGAAGATAATTTAGTGTTACTGATTTTCTAAGGTTTCTTAGGATTGTTAACAGCTAGTAATTATAGCTGTTAGGTCGGGCTGCGTTAAAAACCTATTACTGTGTTCTACATGTTGATGCTCCAGTAGTTTCCTCTGAAACTAAACTGCCATACAAGAGAGCTAACGATAAGTAGCACTTGGCATTTGCTGAATGCCATAGTGGCCAATTGGGTTGGTCATACAAAAAAACGGAGAGTGATAGTTCCTCTACTGCTTTAGTTCTCCAAGTTCCTAACGGGTGACATTCTGTCATAATACTTGCAGAAGCCTTTCAGAAACAGGTGTTAACAAGTGTCAAGTTTCACTCTGTGTGTTCAGCCATTGTGGTTGGAAATCATGGGAACTATAGTGAAGCACATCTGGGGGAAGACTGGCAAATAGCAACGTGGTAAGAAAAATGTGTACTACACCTACTTTGAAAATGAATGGTGTGCTTAATTGAGCCAAAATGGTTGCCTTAAATCAGCTGTTCCTAACCTTTTGTTGACCAGGGACCACTCTCCAACATTAGTACCAAAAGCGTTACGTATCAGTTTTTGGTCAGCTTTATATTCATTTTCGTTATTTGGGGTGCTGATTCAAAAAAATCGCATTGGATACATCACATCAGCTCTAGTTTCTGATACAGAACATATGCCATCCAATAGTCACCATTTGCTCATCCACAGAAAACCATATTTAATAACCCTTGGCACTATTTCTCTCATTGTAACAATGTGATAAAGGTTAGGCCGCGGACCATATTTTAGTTCTTGAGAACCACTGGTGGTCAACGGACCACAGGTTGAGAATCACGGCCTTAGAGTCAAGTGGGTAGATGTGATATTTGAATGAGATTCCAGATTTATTCAGCAATCGGGAGTCTTAATGGCTGGACACAGGAGTTTGCCTGCTAACGCTCCGGTTTTTTTGGAGGTGAACTACTGCAAGGCTAGTCGTGATTGAAGAAACTGAGAAGAGAGCCAGGTGGAAAAAAAACTGGTTTCTGTAGGATTTGAGAGCAAGTCCTCTTAGCTTCAGGCTACAGTACCTTTCCATTGAAGAAAATAATCTCTGTGCATAGCTCTGGGGTAAAAAGTAATGTGATTTTAAGCAGCCAAGAAAAGCAAAAAACAACACCCCCCCCAAAAAAAACCCAAAACAAAAAATACCCCAAATGTGATTCTTGTTTATTGTGAACTTTGCATCTTTCGACTAGTTGTCTTATTCCATTATAAAAGAATACTTTGACCAGACTCCACTTATGTCTCTCCACTCTTGCTAAGAGCGTAGCCAATTTTCTTCTCTCATACAGGTGGAGGGTCTCGTCTCCAAAATATTTGGGACCAGAACTGTTCCATATTTCTATTGTTTTTTGAATTTTGGAATACAGTTCAGGTATTCTGGTATACAAAATGGCAGTGATAAGCCCTCATTGCCAGTTATGCATTGATCAGGTTCTCAATGCATAACAGAGAAGAGATTAATGGGTGGGATGGAGATGGCGTTGCTGAGTTCACAGCAAAACTGCAAAAGTGCTGTAGCTGCTGCTACTACTCCTCTACCACAATACTTCAGCCAAAGTCAGGTGTAGAGAGAGATATGGCAACTGCTAGCAACCTTTTCTGGTCTTGAGAACCCCGTGCCAAAAAAACCAGTTCCCTTCTCAGTTATATTTCCATCGCCAGATCCTGAATCACAGTTAATGCTGTTCCAACCTAAGTCATCTGTGGATGAGAACCTAGTAACTGGCAGCCAAATTTGGCCGTGGCAGGGCTGCCAGCCACTTGCTTCTGCCTCCAAGGTGGCAGCTGTAGCACTCCTGTTTGTTCGTTCAGCTGGACAGAGACATGGGGATCTGTGAAATGGTTTGAGACATGGATTCCTGCCATGTGTGTCTCTCTCCAACCTTGCAAATAAAGTACAGGCACATGCATGTTTTAGCTCCAAAATTGAATTGAAATCATTTTAGATTTTGGGATTCAGTATAAGGGATAATAGACTTGTATGAGAACTAGAAATAGTACAAATTGATTTTTTTATTATTTGAATATGATGTATTCAATTATTAAAGGACGGTGGCAGTATATCTGGAAACTGTAGGAGAAGCAGCTGTATAACTTAACAAAATATATTGTAGTGTAACATATAAAATGGAACCGGGGGTGGGGAGTATGAGATAAATAACTTAGGCCCCTTCCCTACAGCTATATAAAATCCACATTGAACTAGATTATATGGTAGTGTGGACTCAAATAACCCAGTTCAAATCAGATATTGTGGATTGTCTGCCCTGATCTTCTGCATTATATAGCTGTGTGGAAGCGCCCTTAGTAGCATCCTTAAAACTACATATTTCTGTATGAGCTTTCATGGCTACCAATCCATGTCTTTCCATGTACCAACAGAGTATGATACTAAAGCCACAGGTATTTAAGCACAATTACACTTCAATACTAACAGACCAGCTGCTTGAAAGGTTTATACCACTCTTTACAACTCTAAAGACCCATGACAAAGTCCAGAATTTGCACCTTTCTATTACATTCAGGTCTCTTTTTGAGGACAGATTTATATGATATCTTTGAAAGGTACTGTCAAATCACCTATTACTTTATGGCAAGCACATGCATTTTATTGTTTTCTTAGGCAAGGAATACTCAGAAGTTGTTTTCCCAGTTGCGTGTAGTTACCAATAACAATCTTTGGCAGGGTTTAGGATTTTGTTCTGGACAGGAATATGGAGTAGTATGCAATCAAGCTTTAAGTGACACATCTGGAAGATGTAATTGTGATTGACAAATGGACAGCCCTGGATTATGTTTTGGATGGTGTGATTTTAATTGATGTTTTAATAATTGATGTTTTAATTGTAATTGTTTATTTGATACATGTATGTATGACATCAAATTGCTGCCTGTTGTAAGACTGCTTGAGTTCCCTCAGAGGTGAGAAAGGTGGGGTACAAATATGGCATATAAATAAATACATAAATACATAAATAAAATGTTTGTAGCCTATGTGTTTGATCAAGTTAAAACCTTTTTATTCAGGAAGGCTTTTTAAAAAAAGAAAGTTTTTCAGAGCAAGCCAGGAGTGTGCTGTAGGATATTTAATTATTTTAACAGTTTTAAATTGTTGTAAGTGTTTTAACAGTTTCTTTAATTTAATTTAAATATTTGTATATTGTGGATTTTGAAACTGCACTGTTTTTAATGTTGTGTGCCACTTTTGCATCTCTATTAAGATAAAAGTGGGATATAAATAAATACCATCATTTCATGTGTTGAAGAACAATCCTTATTCAATGAACCTTTTCGTCTGCATTTTTGGGGAGCTGGGGGGCAAAACTAGCATTTCTGCTTTTTGGAAGCATTGAGAAGCTCAGAGCCTCACTTTATTTATTCGCAAAGGCTGAGAAGCATTGTGGTTGACAATTCTTTGCACAATAGGTTATATACTGAAATAGCCTGGACGGGTGGAAGTGAAAGAAGCACCGAGGACCCTTCCACACTGCCCTATATCCCAGGATCTGATCCCAGATTATCTGTTTCTTCTTCGTGTAGTCTGTGAAATGCACACAACTGGGTTTACTTCCGCGCATGCGCAAGAATCTCGGACATACTAGCTTTAAATAAAGAATTTACATAAGCCCCTCCCACTCCCCGCCCCCCCCTCGCCCCCTGATTGAGCTACCTAGGCAGTTCCTTTTTCCGCTCGCCAGCGAAAGCATCTCAGACTGCTCAGCTCCTTCTCTTGATCGAAAAAGACCACGGATTGCCTTGACTACCCTCTCTCAAACAGATAAGATGACCTCCCTTTCCTTTAAAAATGCTCTGCTTGTGGAGCCACTTTACCACAAGAGGACAAACACTCTAAGTGTCTCCTCTGTCTTGGAGAATCCCATATTCCCCAGGCCTGCAATATTTGCAGGTCGTTCTCTGCTAGAGCTCTAAAGAGCAGGGATTCCAGGCTTAAAGCTTCGCTTTATACGCAGTCTTTAGCCTCTGAAGAGACTAGGCTCTCCCAGCCCTCTTCGAGCCAGCCTCCTCTCCCTTCCATTTCAGAAAATGCTCCCCTCTTAAGTGCCTCTCGGAAGGAGTGCCATCCGCGATCTGGCCACTGACTCAGTCACAGAGCCACCGCGGAAGAAGCAAAAGACTTCTAAACACTCTCTTCGGTCCAAATCCAAACCGAAAGAGAGTCAGGCACAAAAGCAACCAAGGCTCCTCGCCGACCGCAGGTCTCCGAGCCCTTGCATGCCTATCCTCTCAGCTGAGCCCATTCAGCTGTTTCAACCTGACGAGGATCTGGCGGGAGTTGAAAATCCCCCCCAACTTCTTCCTATTCACCTCCTTGCCTCGGCTACTGAAGAGGAGCTTCCATGCGGCTCTCCTCCTTCCCCACCTCTTGCCCAGGCTCCCCCTTCTCCTTCGCCGGAGTCTGAGGTGCAGCTGGAAGAAGCGTGCGTCGCGCGCCCCGCTTCCCCGCCAAGGCGTGCTTCAGCGCAGCTCTCCCCGATGCCCCAAAGGCACCCTCGCTCGCGCAGCCCTCTAAAAGAGGCGCCCGGTTACTGCGATCGCTCCTGGGACCATTACTACAGGCATCCCCATGACTATCCTCCTCCCTACCCCCTTCCCTTTCCCTATTATCCTCCCTTTTATCCTCCTGAGCCTTACCAGCCTCCCCCCTCCCCGGATCCATATCGGTATCCGTGGCATCCATATGCTTATCCATTGGCATCCGTGGCAGCACCTCCTCCAGCCCCCTCCAGCCCCTCCCCCTCAAGCTCCCATCCCCACTATTGCCTCTCCTGCTCTCCCCCCCCCCACCTTCCCGCAGATGATAATGCTGAACTGGAGTCTTCCTCTGATGCCACTCCTATACCTCCCCTGCCTGAGCCTGAGGCTGATCCTCAGCAGGCAGAAGACTTTAAGAATTTTTCTGCATTACTAATTAGACTGGCCAGATCCCTTGAGATCCAGCCTCCTCAAGCTGATGATGTGGTGCAAGACCCCTATTTCACTTCAGCTGAACAACAGCCGCAGCAATCCACCATGCTGCCCACTATACCTTACCTTATCAAATTGCTAAAGGTTACAGGAGTTACTCCTGCCACTGTCCCAAGCACCTCAAAAAGGGCTGAAAACCTTTATCGCATTGACCTGTCTGCCAACCCTTGGCTGGCGAAACTTCCAAAAGTCAATTCTATTGTGACTGATGCTCAGCCTCGGCCAATTCAAAATAACCAGGCCGCCCCTTCTGACAAAGAAGGGAAAAAGCTCGACGCCATGGCAAAAAGGTTGTATGCCTCCGTGTGCCTTTCAGGCCGCATGGCCCATTATGGCGTGTACATGAGCGTCTATCAATCATACTTATGGAACAAAATAGGCCCATATCTGGACTTGCTTCCTTCAACTGACCAGCCCATGGCTAAAGCCTTCCGTCAAGAGGCCCTCACCCTAGCCAATCTACAAAAAGACCTGGCTAAACATGGTGCTGACACCTCGGGCAAATTGATTGCTGGATCGGTTGCCCTCAGAAGGCATGCTTGGTTACGATCCGCAGCCTTGTCCTCCAACCAGCGCTCCCTTATAGAAAACTTGCCCATGGACGGAGCCGGCCTGTTCAATCCTGAAACGGATTCTCAATTAGAACATTCTCATAAAATGAAACAGACACTTAACAAATATGGACAGCAACCCTATCAGCCTTACTAACCCTAAAGACAGCGTTGGCGCCCATACTACCACTACTCTCAGTCCTTTCGAGGAAACTACAATTCCGCTCCCTCTAGAGGAGGACAACGACCTCAGTTCCCTTCCCAGGGATTCAAGCGTCCAGGTACTCCTTTCAGGGGTCAATACCGGGGCTCCAAGCCCTTTGATAACAAGAAGCGTCGCTTCTAATTCCTACCTTGATAGGCTTATGCCCTTTCTCCCAGCATGGGAGTCCATTACCACCGATAAGTGGGTCTTGGACATTGTCCATCGGGGCTACGCCATAGAATTTGAATCCTTACCACCACCAGGGAATCCTGTATCCACTCAGGCATCCCCCACTTTAATGGAAGAAGTTAATTCCCTTCTCCAAAAAGGGGCCATATCTCCCACCCCACCAAATTCAATATTGTTTTCCCCCCAGATATTTCCTTGTAGACAAGAGGGACGGCGGCCTCTGGCCCATTCTGGACCTCCGGAAAATTAACCAATTCATCAGACCACGCAAATTCAGGATGGTCACACTCCCCTCCATTCTCCCTTTTATTCCAAAGGGTGCATGGATGGCTACCATTGACCTTAAAGATGCCTACTTCCATATTTCCATTAGACAGTCCCACAGGAAGTACCTCACCTTCATGGTCGAGGACTCCCCATATTCCTTTAATGTCCTTCCCTTCGGCCTCTCCACGGCCCCAAGGACTTTCACTATGTGTATGGCAGTTGTCGCCTCCCACCTCCGCCAGCAGGGCATCACCGTGTTCCCTTACCTGGATGACTGGCTTTTTTCCACTGTGTCATGTGACCAATTGTCCTCTGACCTCAATTATACCTTGTCTCTTTTACAGAACCTGGGACTCATAGTCAACCTGGAAAAATCACACCTTTCACCCTCCCGAACCGTCCAGTTCATAGGTGCAGTACTAGACTCCACATCCCAGAGGGCCTACCTCCCGGAAGACCTTTTCCTCAACCTTTGTCACTATATCCGCAAAATCCAGGCCCAACACTGTTGTTCTGCTTGGACTGTCCAGTCTATCCTTGGCCACATGGCATCCACCACGAACGTCACCGCGTTCGCCCGCCTCCGCCCTCTCCAAGCCTGGTTCCTGACTGTGTTCCAGCCGGGTCAGGACAGCCAAACCATGGTCCTCCACCCCCCTGCACATGTCCTTCACTCCCTCTCATGGTGGACAAACAGGTCCAATGTATGCTCGGGCCTCCCATTTTTGCCCCCACAGCCGTCATTGTCTCTAACGACAGACGCATCGACCAGAGGGTGGGGTGCACATCTCCAGGACCTCACCATCAGCGGTCTTTGGTCTCTCCCCGAGAAACAGCTCCATATCAATGCTCTGGAACTAATAGTGGTAGAAAAAGCCCTCAAGTCCTTCGTGACCCTGGTCTCCAACCACAACATTCAGGTCCTTACAGACAACACCTCAGTAAAATATTACCTGAACAAACAAGGGGGCACCCATTCCCCCACCCTTCTCTCAATATCCCTTCGGATATGGGAGTGGTGCATACAACACAACACATTTCTTATCGCAATTCACCTCCCAGACCTACAGAACACCCTAGCGGACTCCCTAAGCAGGACTCCGTCCACCACTCACGAATGGCAGCTCAGTCCGCAACACTTTCTTTCACTGACCAAACATTGGGGCATCCCTCAAATAGACAGATTTGCCTCACACCTCAACACCCACTGCCAAATATACTGCGCGAGACTCCACCCTCTCACATCCCCAGATTGTCTAGGACAGTGTTTTTCAACCTTTTTTGAGCCGTGGCACATTTTTTACATTTACAAAATCCTGGGGCACACCACCAACCAAAATGACACAAAATGACACTCTAACACAGTAAGACAGTGTTTCCCAACCTTTTTTGAGCCGCGGCACACTTTTAACATTAAAAAAATCTGGGGGCACACCACCAACCAAAATGACACAAAATGACACTCTAACACAGTAAAGCACGGCTGGCGGATGGTGGCCTGTTGGGAGCAGCTGCTGGGGAGGGGGCGGAGCCAGGCTGTGCCATGCCCCGCCCCCTACCCCCGGCTTCACCTCTCCCAGCAGCTGCTCCAGCCTTGAGGGGCAGTGCCAAGCGAGCGGGGCCAGAGCCAGAACAATGCTGGCTTGGCACTGTCCCCTCAAGGCTGGAGCAGCTGCTGGGAGTGCCGAAGCCGGGGGAGGGGGCAGAGCCAGGCTGTGCCATGCCCCACCCCCTCCCCCCAGCTTCAGCTCTCCTACAGAGGAGGAGAATGAGCGGTGGACGGGCTTCAGTGGACGGGGCTCCTCCTCCACGCGGCTTCAGCGAGCGAGGGGTGAGAGTCATGGTGGGAGTCATGGCGGGTTGGAGGCTGGCTGGGGAAATGGCCAAAGGAGGCGGCGCCCCGGTCCCTTCTTTTCTTCGCCACTGCCCGGCCCTTCCTCCTCCTCCCCAAGCAGCAGGAGTTCGGCAGGAGGGGGAGGAAGGGGGCAGAGAGCTTTCTCGCGGCACAGCAGGAGGTCCGTCACGGCACACTAGTGTGCCACGGCACACTGGTTGAGAAAGACTGGTCTAGGAGACGCCTTCCTTTATCAGTGGTCCCTGGGACTCCTCTACGCCTTTCCCCCTCTTCCTCTCCTCGCCAGAGTGGTTGCAAAACTAATCTCCAACAATTCAGACTGCATCCTGTTAGCCCCATGGTGGCCCCGCCAACCGCGGTTCATGCCACTCCTTCAAGCCTCCCAGGGGAACTTCCTCCATCTTCCCCAGGATCCAGACCTTCTCTCCCTCCAACAGGGCCTCATCCTTCATCCATATCTCCCATCCCTCCATCTCACAGCATGGAGGATCAAACCCTCTCTCACCTTTCAAACCCAGTCCGCCTCATAATTCAGGCGGCTCAAAAAGTCTCTACTAAAAAGGCCTATACCTACAAATGGGACAGGTTTCAAAAATTTGTTCAACCACTGGGCCACCTACCACAGTCGGCTCCCGTCTCCATAGTCCTGGACTTTCTTGTTGAGCTGTCCACTAAAGGGTTCTCCCTATCTTCCATAAAGTGCTACCTCGTGGCTCTGTCCTGGTACAGAAAGAAATTCGGTCTCCCGTCCCTTTTTCAAGATCCCCTAGTGGGTATGTTCTTACAGGGATACAAAAAGTCCTTCCTTCCTGTCTCCCCACCTCCCCCTCCTGGAGCCTAGAACTAGTCCTTTCCCAACTCTCCAAACCTCCTTTCGAACCCATGTTGACCTCTCACATATCACATCTATCATGGAAGACGGCCTTCTTAGTGGCCATCACCTCAGCCAGAAGAGCCAGCGAGATCACAGCGCTCTGCTTTGACCCACCTTTCATTCGATTTCATGAAGATAAGGTGGTCCTCCGGACGGATGTCGCCTTTCTTCCCAAAGTTGTTTCCCATTTTCATATGTCTCAAGACATTACCCTTCCAGCCTTTTTTCCTAAACCCTCATCTCCTCTGGAGATTGCTCTACACTCCCTCGACGTTAAGAGGGCCTTATCCTTTTATCTACATAGGACAGCCCCCTATAGAAAGTCCCCCAAGTTGTTTCTAAAATATAGAAGATTCCCTGGGACTCCCAGTTACTTCTCAACGTTTGGCCTCATGGATAGTCTTGGCAATCCGGTTGGCCTACCAGTTAGCCCACAAAGAATTACCTGTTGGTGTTAAAGCCCATTCTACAAGGGCAGTTTCTACATCCCAAGCATTTTTGCGGGGTGTCCCTGTTGATCAAATTTGCAAGGCTGCTACTTGGGTGACCCCTCGACGTTTGCAGCCCACTACAAGCTCAACGTTCTCGCTAAGAAGGATGCATCCTTTGGCAGAGCCGTCCTTTTCTTCTGTGTGGCATGACCCACCTCCAGGTACGTGAGCTTGTTACGTCACCTAGTTGTGTGCATTTCACAGACTACACGAAGAAGAAGGTTAGGTTGCTTACCTGTAACTGTGTTTCTTCGAGTGTAAAGTCTGTGAAGTTCCCACCCGTCCTCCCTTCTGGTGTCATGCCCTAGGTTTCTGCTGCTGTCGGCGGCAAGGGACTGCCTAGGTAGCTCAATCAGGGGGCGAGGGGGGGGGGAGTGGGAGGGGCTTATGTAATTCTTTATTTAAAGCTAGTATGTCTGAGATTCTTGCGCATGCACGGAAGTAAACCCAGTTGTGTGAATTTCACAGACTTTACACTCGAAGAAACACGGTTACAGGTAAGCAACCTAACCTTATCCCAGATTATTCAGCAGCACGGACCGTTCCCTCAAATGTCTTCCATTTCTGACCAAAAATAGACAGTGTTTCTTTTTTAAAATGCTGTTTTGTTTTTCAACATAGTAATAAGAGTGGTGCACAATACAAGAACCACTGTGTTTATTTATCTGCTGTCTGGCAGTGGAAAAATAATCTGCTTAAGGAAATACCATCCCACAAATTTAATTCAGTTCTGATAAAGAAGATGAGGAGAGGAAGCTATGGTGTGCGTGTGTGTGTGTGTTCCAGAGATAACTGGAAGTGTGAACCTTTGGATTTTAGTTTACAGCTTCTAAGCTCTGACTGAAACACCTGTCTCAAAATTGGTTTGACATAAATCAGGCCATTTTCTGGAACATGGAATTGGGAGTTAGAAGTGAATCTTGTGGTTGCTGCAGATTCATAGCAGAATAGTTCATAAGAATTAACATGGCAGAAGTTAATAAAACTATGCATTAGGAAAACCCAGGATCTTCCAATGACATTGAGGACAGGTATATTAAAATGTTTCTACACAGTGAGTAGATGCAACTCATTACTACTGGATTTTGCAATACCTCACGGCTTTGTAAGAGAATAGTCAAGTTAATGAAGGACACAACTCTTCCATATGTTCTGCACCAGATATGGGCAAACCCAGGTCCAGGGGTCGGACGTGGCCCCTTGGGCTCTTTTCTCAGCCTCCCCCTATCATATCCTATCCTGTCCTTGCTTCCTCTTTCCCTTCCTCCCTTACCTCCCTCTTTCTCCCTCCCCCTTCCCTCTTTCCTCCCCCTTCCCCTTCCCCCTTCCCCCTTCCCCCTTCCCCCTTCCTTCCTTCCTTCCTTCCTTCCTTCCTTCCTTCCTTCCTTCCTTCCTTCCTTCCTTCCTGCCTGCCTGCCTGCCTGCCTGCCTGCCTGCCTGCCTTCCTTGTCTTTCCTTCCTTCTCCCTCCCTTCCCTCCCTCCCCTTCCACCCTTCCTTCCATCTTCTCTTCCTCCCTTTCTTCCTTCTCTTTTTCCTTCCTTCTGGGGGATGTTTAGCTGGGAGAAGAGAAGGTAGGGAGGTAACATGAGAACCATGTTTCAAGATTTCAAAGGATGTCCCATTGAGGAGGAGGGGGAAAACTGACTTTTGTTTTTGCTTGACAAGGGCTCAAGGAAGTAATGGTTTCAAATGACAGAAAAAGAGATTTGACTGAAAAGAAGACTGGAAAGAACTTCCTGAGAGTAAGAGCTGTTGGAGACTAGCGTAGGCTGTCTCGGAGTATGGTGGAGTCTTCTTCTCTGGAGGCTTTTCTGCAGAGGCTGTCTATTGGGAGTGCTTTGACTGTGCCTTCTTGCATGGCAGTCTGGATGTCTTTTGGGGGTCTCGTCCAGCTCTAGGATTATATCTCAGGAGTAGGCAATACGGAGTCTAATGGATAGACCTTTTCTTTCCTGTCCATCATTTCATCCTGACCAAGGCCAATCCTTTTGGGATCCAAACGTTTCCTGTCTTTCCTTCACTCTCTGCCTCTGAAAGAGAAGAGGAAGGGGAGGAAAGGGCAGGGAGGGTGCTTGGGAAGAACGACCTCCCGGCCCACCCACCCCACTCTGGCCCGTCATACAGCCCCCAAGTTAGAAAGTTTGTCCATGCCTGTTCTATACAGACACTGGCTAAATATTTAGTGGGGAAGGAAATTATTCTGAATGGTCTCATTTTCAGTTTCTGCATGTTCAGAGATATAAAAAAGGAATATCTTTATATGTAAATCTATCTGCTTATAAAGACTTCATTCACAGGTTCAACTGAGGTGTTATGGGAAATGTATATTCCTTGTATTCTTAGGCAAGATTTTCTCAGGTATGTGCTTAAGTAGGAAAGTTAAGCCCATATTCATCTCTCCTTAACCAAGAAGAAAACAAAGAATCCTTAATGCAAAGTACATAAGAGAAGAGAATTGAGCAACACCTTTATAAAAACAACTCAAAATTTAACATAATACTATGTACAAATAAATATGGGATGTCGGACAAAACAGTTCTCACTTAGGCCTGATTGTGAAACTAAAGGGTTTACAGTAAACTCAGTACAGTACTAAAATAAAGATTGCAGACGAATGAATAACTGGCAGTCTACAGGTATCATATTATACTTAGCAGTGCAATACTGGGACAAGGAATAGATGGTTAGTCTCCATTTTTGAAACTATTAATAGCTGTTTGCAAGTGAAAGCTCTGGTGTACTTTTTTATCTCATAGACTGGCAAATCATTCTTTAAAAAGTATTTGGTTGATTCTAATGGTATTAACCAACTGTAGATTTTGGGCTTTAGCTATTTGTTTCTCTACTATACATATACTTTAGTGGTGGACTGGGCTCCTGATCCACAAATATTCTTGGGGATCTTCAGTATGTCAGGCAACAACCTCCATCTGAAATCCTAGAAAGGTACAGCAGGTCAGTGAGTAGACCAGTGCTTCTTAAACGAATGCAGTGAATCAGCAGTTTTCTCTCCTAATCTACCAGGAACTAGGTCCATATTTTGTTCCGTTGGCTACGACTGTTTCTTTCTTTCCTGAAACCTCACTATAAACCTGCAGCCAATGGTCTTCTGTCTGGAAACCAATGGCCTCACTGCGGGAGAACATGTGGATCAAGAATCGGGCTCTACAGTCACCTACATACCCACAGCCAAGACACCACATCTGGAAGACCATCATCCTCGAGCTACGAGGGATTGCCTAAGTAGAAGAAGACGATTATAGAGGTTTGGCACTACATTAACTGCTATGACTCAATGCTATGGAATTCTGGGAATTGTAGTCATTCTAAGATATTTACCCATCTCAGTCATAGAGCTCTGGTACTACAACGAACTACAAATCCCAGGATACCATAGGATGGAGCTATGGTAGTTAAAGTGATGTCAAACTGCTATAATTTTGCAGTACAGATAGTCTCATAAGTAACAAGCACCTATGGTCCGATTTGGTATACAGGGGATGTTCTTATACAATTCTGCCATCAACCAAATGTGTCTTTTTCTTTCTTAAATTCACTTTAGGCCAATGCAAAGGCCGCTAAATACCATGCAACAAGTTCTGAAGAATCCTCTTCATCAGACAATATGGTAAACAAAACAATGCAAGGAAAGGAAGAGGAAATAGTGGCTGATTCTCAAGCTTGGAATTTTGCTCTGGTCTACAAGAGATATTTGAATTTCTTGGCAGTGGGTATTCAGATAGTTACAGGTTCCATCCAGAATTCTCAAGCATTACTGGAAATAAAAAGTTTGATTCCTCATTCTCTTCATTTTTGGAAAATATAAAAGCCAATTGTTACTCAAACTATCTCCATTCTTATATATAAGTAGAAAAGTGAACATTTACAAGACCATTATAAACATTTTAGAGCCAGGCTAGAGTTCAAACTCATGTGTGTCATTTGTTTCTCTTTATAACACAAAAAACAGTATTATACTGTTTACAAGTTCCCCTTAAAATTATAAATTTTTAGTTTCATAAACATCCTTCAGCCAGGATCCAACAATATCTGGAGGCCTGTATAATGTGTACTCCTTGTCTAAATTCAATTTTACTTCCACGTAGAATAGATCCATTGAATCATTTGGTTTTACATAAGTGTTGACCTAGTATTAAACTATGAATCTTCTCTAGATGAGTCCACCAGGTGGATTAGGTTTGTGTGTTTTCCATAGTGATGCAAACACAAGTATGTGCTGTTGCATCTAGAATGGCATTTAATTATTCTAGCCAGACAATAGAGCCAAATCCAATTTCAGTTTGCTTGATTTTAAAAACTGATATCAATTAAATGTTTTTATATTGTGTTTACAGATGGCTGGTCAAATGGAAAAGCTGTGCTTCTGAATTCTGTGAGCCCATCAAACTTATCCAAATTTATTTTGTATTTCTGTACAAAAAAGAAAGTTTAATCTCTGTTTTGCCTTTCATTGTTTTGATCTAATTTTATACTATTTGTTGCTTGATTGTGCTTTTGCAATGTAGGCCACATGAGGGCAGAATGAGACTACCAATTATAATTCTTTGGATGTCTTTGTCTCTATGGCTATGTTAAGAACAATTCACATGGTTACAGAAGAACCAAGTCCCTTAATTTTTTTGTTTTGTTTGCTTTAGGTTTAGTAGATGTGTTCCTGTATGCATGTGACCGCATCATTTGTGCCTATGCTATTTTCAGTCTTCAGGTATTTCAGACTAGTGCTCTAACCATCAATTGAAAAACCTTGTGTCGTTCCTTCTGAGTGGATTATTTTGCAGAAAGAAAAATAGAACTGAAAACCAATAGGGAACTGAGGACCCGGGGGGGGGGAGGCTCAGGGACATCTTTTGTATAACACATGAAATGGCTTTTTAAAATGACTGGCTCTTCCTCGAGCTTGAATTATTGGAGAGTTGACAAAACTTGAATAAACAAGCTGGCAATATCTGTCACACCCCAACCTGGTCCCCAACCTGTTTCCTTGGTCAAACCAGACTGAATCCATGTTAATTCAGTCAGGCCTGCTACAGTAAATTCAGTCAGGCCTGCTACAGTAAAAGACCAGTCTCTGCCAGGCTGCTTCTGCAATGCTAAACAGGTCATCCCTCGTTCAAGGACACATCGGCTCCATCTCGGCTCGATAAGCGGGGAGAGAAGCACTCCCTATTATCCAGGTGCCGGTGCTAATTGGAGCCGCATTCCAATCCCATGTGAAAGGCCGGAGTAGGCTCAGCTGTGGAGCTGTTTTGAGAACGGAGTTACGACGCCTAGGATGTCAAATACTTCAAAGGTGCTGGGACCTATTTAAGTTAGACCCCAGCAATGGAATCCATCCTTCGTCAACATTCAGAACTCCACGTCTAAGTCTCCACGGAACCTGCCTGGGCCTTGGGCCTTCCAACCTCTAAAGACTCTGTTTGCCAAGCCTTGTGCCAAGACCTTTTCTTTGGATTTAGCCCGTTTGGGGCAAGAAGACTCTTTTACTTTTGTTCCTGTTTTCCAAAGGACTATAATCTTGTTCCTGCTTCCTTTTGGACAATCTGCTGCTATCTGTTGCTGCTTTTGAGAGCATCAATAGACTATATTTCCTAGCCTCTTTCCTTTAACCATATATTCTAAATAAAACATTTAACCATTGTCAAGTGGTTTACTGAGGGGCTTCCAGGTTTACGGTGCAACAATATCCAAACACTGGAGTAAGATACTTGGAGGGCCTTTCAAGACAGGCCATTATCCCAGTAGCATCAGTGTTTAAAAAATATGGATGTTTCTGGGGGCCTGTCTACACCCACCCCAGAAAGTGCATGCTTTCTGGGGTGGGTGTCCAGATGTTCTTTTGGGACTGGCCCAGCAGAACTTCTGGAGACCCTACCCCTCTCCCCAAAGCCCCAACCCCCTTTTAAAAGTAAGGAAAACTTACCTGGCCTCCAATATACTGTTGCTGGAGTTCTCCCAGCACGTAGAAATGACATGTCGGGGGGGGGGGTGTCACTATTATTTCCCACTCAAGCTACTATAAAATACTGGATAAATCTGACCTTAGCTCATATCAATTGTTTCTTATCTTGGATGACTTCCCAATTTTCTTTCCTCCCCGCTCCTTAATTATCCTGTAACAACATAGAAACTGTTATTCAACCCAGCAGGTTTTCATTGCAATGTTCTTGTGTTAATGTGACACAGAAATGCACCACTTTCATTTCAAACAAATTCACCTCTGTAGAATTAATAAATTCAGGAAGGTTGAAATAACTACTGGTACTTCTCTCTACTGCCCGAGAATGATGGTGTCAACTTGCATTTTAAAAACTGAGTTCAATTGGATGTTAAAGGAATATATATCCCTTACCATTAAACCATTTGTCTTGCCATAGTGATATTTCTTCAGAAACCTTCCACGGAAATCAGTATTGCAAATTAATACCAAGTTTACTTTTCAATGACCAGTCACAAAATAGTTCCTGATAAAATACAGTATTGATCAGTCAGGTAAATCATGTGATATGATAAACTGTCATCTTGTAGGGGCAACTCTGCAAATAATAGGATCATCATGTTTTTGCTGGGGTTTGATTCCAGAGCCCTCCATGTATACCAAACTCTGTGGAAAATAAACTCCGATTATACAAATGGTATAATATAATGGGTATGTTTATACGAAATGGCAAACATTGCTTTTTGTATTATTGAAGGGATAATCTTTTCAAACCAGTGATTGTTGGATCCATGGATAGACAGTCTGTGGATACAGAAGGCTGAATGTACTCCACTAAAGGGAATTACTACTTTACCCAATGATCCTGTAACAATTTGTAATTTTGAAACTGGGGACCCTTCCACACAGCCCTATAACCCAGAATATCAAGACAGAAAATCCTACAATATCTACTTTGAACTGGGTTATCTGAATCCACAGTGCCATATAATAATCTAGTTCAAAGCAGAAAATGTGGGATTTTATTCATCTATGTGGAAGAGTTACATGTTATTTAAACACAGATTATTTGGTATTATGAGATTTCAGAATCTCTAGTTTTTCTATAGTTAATTGGCTCAAAGTCAAAGCCAGTATCCATTCAAGAATTATAAACTAACAGATTCAACTTAATGGTACATACCAACTAACTGCAAATTTAGATGGTGCCACAACTTATAACATTAACAATTACTTGATTAGCACTTTGTGGGCACGTAACCAGGGACTACTTTTATCAAAGACTAATTGAATTTTTTTGCTGTGCCTTCTTAAGACAATTACTGATTTACCCAAGAAGTATAGCAACATTTCTGAAGACTTTGTATTACCCTTGAGAGATTGGCACAAAACCTATCTAGATGCATTTATTTAATTAGATTTTTTTTACAACTATTTATTTTTCTACCAACTGCCTACTTGAGGCTGCTGATACTGGGGACTTGCCAGTATGCAATTAGGGTTTCAAGATTTATCTATATATAATTTCCAAAAGCTGCCTACAAAAAAAAAACCCCAATAAATTCAATGGGACTTACTCCTATATCTATATATCGGAGTAAGTCCCCATTGAATTTATTGGGGTTATTTTTTTTTTGTAGGCACAAAACAGGATGGCAGTGGAAGCATGCTTTGGAGCATTCACACAGCTTTGGGAAATTAGTTTGGGGAGACAAAAGAGACCAAAGATTTTTACAACAGTCTAGCTAACACATTATGTCCTAGCTGCAGTTCCCAAAGACCTTACAAGGGCAGTTCAATTGCAGAATGTAATTAAAGTCATTGGCTGTATTGAAGCACACCCCAAGCTAAGAAAATAATGTTTTAAGGGAGGGTGACTGTATCCAGAGCAGGCTTTTATCCGAGTAAGTAATATTTTTAAAATGAGCAACAATGATGATGATAATAATGAAAAATAATATTACTATCAGGGGCAAGGCATATTTGGGGAAATCTAATATTCCCTGTTTCTTTTTATTTTTGCATGTGCTGTTTCATATTTTACTGCAATATTTAGTCAATTAATTTGTTGGATTAACCAGATAACCAGAAGGCTGAGGGAAAGAAGATAGATGCTTTGGAATTGTGGTGTTAGAGGAAAATTCTGAAAGTGCCTTGGAGCGTAATAAGATCAAACCAGTTCATAGTACAGGAAATAATGTCTGTCTGCTCAGTGGAGGGAAGGATATTAGAGGCAAAGATGAAGTACTTTGGCCCCATAATGAGAAGACAGGAAAGATTGGAGAATGATGCTGGGGAAAATGGAAGAAAAAGGAAAAGGGGCCAACCAAGGGCAAGATGATATCCTTGAAATGACTGGCTTGACCTTGAAGGAGCTGGGGGTGGCCACGGCTGACAGGGAGCTTTGGCGTGGGCTGGTCCATGAGATATCAGAATCAGAAATGACTGAACAAATAAATAACAAGAACCAGATAATATTAAATTGTTTGGTTATATTGATATGCTTTTGGAGAAGTTATAGATCCAATGTCCCATGATAATAACATCAAAAAGGTAACTGAAATTTCTCAGAAGTAAGCAACTAGCTTTTAAAGAATTTTAATTATTAAGGCAAATGTGAATGTTGCAATTGGCCACTTTGATTAGCATTTAATGGCTTTGCAGTTTCAAAGCCTGACTGGTTGCTGCCAGGGGGAGCCTTTGTTGGGAGGTGTTAGCTGGTCCTGATTGATTCTTGTCTAGAATTCCCCTGATTTTTGAGTCTTGCTCTTTATTTACTGTTGTTATTTTAGAGGTTTTTTAAAAAAACCTGGTAGCTAGATTTTATTCATTTTCATGATTTCCTCCATTCTGTTGAAATTATCCACATGCTTGTGGATTTCTGTTATGGCACAGAGACGTAAGGAACTGAGTCCAGGTGTTTAAAAAGTAACAAAAGTTTATTTGCACAACAAATGAGAGGAGGACTAACAAAAAATAGCCAAATCCGGCTTTAAAACCCACAAAAATCCCAGGAAAACCCAAAAAGAAATGCTGTGGAGAAGAACTCAAAACAAACACAAGATGTTCATCTGCGTCGTCCAACAGGGGGGCATACATGAAGAGAGGTCCAATAGCCAGTCCACAGGTCGTAGGGTAGGAGAGTGACAGATGAGAAAGGAGGAGACTTGCCAGGGTCGTCAGGAGCTAAGTATACAGAAAGCACATAATTCACAGCCCCCATTAAACACAGCGTCTACCCCCTCCATCTCATACGATACCAACACTCTGCAGCAGGAACTCACAGTAGTCACAGTGAAGGTCAAGAGGTACACGGCAGCAGGAGTAACTGGAACCAGGATCAAAGGTACACGAAGTCAGGAACACAGGATCACGAACCAGAATAGCAACTCCTTGACCACCATGAGGGCCAAGTCAAATACTCACTTCTTTTATAGCACTAAACATCAGAGTCATCAGAAAGCCCTCCCTGTTCCAGAGCAACAGCATCCTCATTCCTTGCAGCTGTTGAACTATGCCCAGACCTCCAAGCTAACCAAAGATCTTGTTGACTTAAAGGGTCCCACTCAGCTTCTGAATTTGTAGACGGCCAATCCCGGTCTGTCTCAAACCCCAGAAATGTGCTGTCCCCAGAGTCTGCATTGCATACATCTCTCACTTCCTGAACTAAGGCCGAATCTAAGTCCGTATCACTTTCTTCTGACTGTAGTTCTGCATTCCCAGAAAACCCTTCAAAGGTATCTGACTCAGTAGGATCCCTAAGTATATGCTGGATCTTTCTCCTCTGTTCTCTGCCTTCATCAAGGCTTGAGTCACTAACAGTCCTCTTGACTCCAGCTGCAGGAGCTTGATCATCCAGAGCCGCGCCCAAAGCCATGCTACTGTTTGATGCTACTGACTCAGCATCTTCCCCAATGCTCATTCACAACAATTTCAGTGGCTTTTTTGTATAGTCTGACATGGTGGTTGTTAGAGTGGTATAGCATTTCTGTGTTGTCAAATAATATGCTGTGTCCAGGTTGGTGGTTCATCATCATCATCAGAATGCAAACTATTTATGGACTTTGATCTTGGCTGAATGTAGGCTGATAATGTAGAGGAAAGTGGGAGGAGGAGGAAAAAAATGGTGTATTTCACAAGTAGGATGATAGAGGATTAATCAAAACAGCCCTCTTCTTACCAAATCAGGAGAGTTGATAGCTGTTGTACTTTTGCCTGGCATTTCAGTAGATAAAACTAAGCTTGGCCTAGCTAAAAGGGGTATATCTACATGTATTGAGGGGGGTTGCTTTCAGGGCTTCTAATAGTCAATGGGGTATTTACTCTTGTGTGGTAAACATTTGTTTATTTAAGGCTTTTGCTTTCAACCACATCCCGAACTTAATTCCAGAGCTAGGAGGTGTGCACATATGCTTGGTAATTTAATGGCATTTAGGACACTTTCCTCACCTCTGTTTGTAGAGTCCAGCTGTGATAACATGCATTTCTCTGCTATAAATAATTGCTGCATCCATAAAACATCAATACACATATTTTAATATAACATGCTTTGTCTTATATCATCCTTGGATCTACTTTGGTGGATAGCCTGGATCAGGCCCCAGTCCATTTCACCTGTTTTAGAAGCTGTTTTAGAGTTCTGACTTTTGGCTTATGTCACTATAGAAATGACAGATCTCCTGGACATTCTGTACATTACATTTGGCAATGGGCTAACACATTAAGCAAAATGTCCTTAATACGTCCAATCAATTATGGGCTTAACAAATATAATACTTTTGTGGTGCCTTGCATCCACATGCATACTATACATATATTATAATTATCATTCACCATGATACGCAAAGGGCAATATCATATGACTTGGAGCTGCTCGAAACACAATGATGAATAGAACCCATTCAAAATGAGCAGAGTCCTCTGAATATAGATGAGGGTAACTCTACAAATGAATATACGGTGCCATTGTGATGTGATCAGTGTTGTTGTGATACAGAAAGTATTTACTAGATCATGGTAGGGGAAATTTTCACTTGCTGCTTGTATGTGGCTCCCAAGGGCCTCAAAACTTTTATTCAAAACTCCTGTGCCTTCTAGGGCTGACATCAGTAATTATGCCAGGTCTAAAGGCCACTTTTATGCCTCAAGACCTTCTGGGGGCTGCAAGGACAAAACCCAAAAGAGGCAGAAATCCATCTCTGGGTGTCAAAAATTAATATTTTTTCATGTTAAATAGTAATTTAATAGTATTGCAACCAATTAAAAAGATAAAACGTTGCAGCTAGTGGATTACAAAAGCAGCATTTCAGTATTGCTGGCTTTGGATTTTGGAGGTGTCAACATTCACAAAAACTCTCCACCATGTTTCCCATCCCCGCTCCAGGGAGTGTGATTATCATTTAACCATTTTTCTGCTGCTTCTAAGACTGCATGAGGTTTTTTTCTCCCCAAACCCAAAATGTGATTATTACCATCTTTTGCTTTTATTCTGTACTACTAACTAGTCATGTGACACAGAGCACCTGAAACCAAATTACCACATTGAAAAGGACAATTCAGTCTTGGAAGAAATACTTCATATTGACCTCTGATTTGGTTTAAGATATTAATTCTTGTGTTCTTTCTGTGACTGCGAAAAGGAGAAATCAAAGGATATGTCCTTGTCCAGTTTGAAATTGCATTTGGTGATGCACATCTACGTGACTGTGTACTTTCCATCTTTGACCCCACGGTGAAACGTAGTGCCCTTACAAGCAATGTCAACTGAGTTTTATTTTCAGCACCTGCTGAAAATGAATGCACTTTAGTTTTTAAGTAATACTTGTGAAACGAGGAATACAGGAAACAAGTGCACTTTGATATCAGCTGTTCAGTGAACTGCATTGAAAGAGGTTGCAATGTCTCCTCCCTCCTCAATTACCAAAGTGGAAACTGTAGGAAAAGCAGTTTCTACATTTATCTTTCTGGAGCAATTTTTTTCCAAGTGATTGGGCAAAACAAGTTTCTGGTGAATCAGTCGTACATTTGGTGGGTTTTTAAAAGGTCTATTTCTTCATCACGTGCACATAGGGAAGACTACTGTCCTTTCAACATAACTCCAAAATTCAGCTGCTGAAGCCTTACACAAAAGACACGACCTTACAATTAAAGACATTCTAAGGCTCATAGTCCCCTGCTCCATGCAAATAATAAAAAACCCAAATAATTCCTGTTTATCCCAAACTAATTTAGAACCGTGAACAACTATAGCCCTTTGCACATTTTCGGTTTATATCTCTCATTAGTCCTAGCTGGTATTGCCCATGTTTGGGGATTATGGGAATTACATTCTAAAAAGCCCCCGGTGGCACAGTGGGTTTAATCGCTGAGCTGCTGAACTTGCTGACTGAAAGATTGGCGGTTTGAATCCAGAGAGTGGGGTGAGCTCCCACTGTTACCCCCAGCTTCTGCCAACCTTGCAGTTCGAAAACATGCAAATGTGAGCAGATCAATAGATATCGCTTCCACGGGAAGGTAATAATGCTCCATGCAGTCATACCAGCCACATGACCATGGAGGCATCTATGGACAACGCCAGCTCTTTGACTTAGAAATGGAGATGAGCATCACCCTCCAGAGTCAGACACAACTAGACTTAATGTCAAGGGAAATCCTTTACCTTTACCTTTTCCTTTACTAGTCTAAATAAATATCTAGAAAGCATAAATGCTCACTCCTAATTTAAAGCAAGAATAATTCTTTTTCTGCTGTCTTAGAAAATCAATTGAAAATTGCCAAAGGAGGAGGAGTGCCATGATGATTTAAACTTAAATTCAATTATGACTTCCAATTAAAACAGACGCGTTGAATAAGTCTATATCTGTTAAATTGTGTTGATTCATTGGTACTAAGCAGTTGAGACTAAACATTGGGTTTATGCATTATCTTGAGCAATCAGTAGACCCAAATCTATCTTCAGCTCACCACTGAATTTAAAATAAAAAGATTCTAGAGCATTTTTGAAGACATACTCCTTTATGAGATAATTCTTAAGAGAAAACACCACTAACAGATTCAGTTACCATAACTACAATGTTCTGCTCACAGGTCTAAACCAAAAGACATTGGCATGATACAACAAATCTTCAGAGGATTGTTCAGAACAAGAGATTTGGTGATTCTAATATCACGATCTGATGGCATGCGTCATTGTGCCGCTTTAATTCCTTGCTGTACGTTAGGAAAGCATTTCTCTCCCCTGATTTGGACCAGATAGTTTATAGTATAGTGCAAAACATATAAGGGAGGTCTAATTATATATATATAATATTCATATTATATATATATATATATATATATATATATATATATATATATATACACACACATTGGTACAGTAAGTGTGCACATGATTGCAACCTAAATGTCACCCAATGACACAACATCAATACTTGCAGCATTTTAGAATATTGCTATCCTTTGGGAAACCTTCATTTGACATCAAGGCTGTATGACTGTGTGTGTTCTGACCAAATCACATAATAAAGAGAGTAAATAAAGAGCAACACTTAAAGAAAAAACCCAGGGGAATTCCAGACAAGAATCAATTAGGGCCAGCTAACACCTCCCAACAAAGCCTCCCCCCAGGCAGCAACCAACAAAGATTTGAAGCTGCAAAGCCATTAAATGCTAATCAAGGTGGACAATTGCAGTATTCACACTTGCCTCCTGCAGACAAGAGTTATTTCTCTCACCCTGGACATTCCACAGATTTATAAACTTCACTTGTCTAGTTTCCAACAGTCCTCACAGCCTCTGAGGATGCCTGACATAGACGTGGGTGAAACATCAGGAGAGAATTCATCTTGAATATGGCCATACAGCCTGGAAGACTCACAGCAACCCAAATCACATAATGTTTTTTTCTTTGGGGCAAAACAACACCAAAAGCTCTATTTTTTTTATTCAATGAGAGCAGCTGTACAGTTGTATTCACATCAGATTGACTCACAAGGATTTAGTACGTAACTAAAAGGCCTAAAATTGCATATCTAATGCTGGGGTGGGGAGTTTCCAATGTATCAGACAAACCTATATTTCACCATGTTTTCAATTGTTTCATCCCTTACTTATATATTTCAAAAATCTCTCTTTTGTTCTCTATTGTGAGAACACAGGACAGCAGATTCCAGATAAAAACAAGAGAATCATTTAAATAGGATTGAAACATATTAAATAAATTACCAGATTAAAACAGCAGAAAGGTTAAAACTCTGTACATGTACACTTTAAAAAGAAACAGGGAACAAGGTTTAAATAAAAAGGTATGTTTTAATTGGTACCTAAAATGACCAGTATTGGTACTAGCTAGCCTTCTAAAGAGTGGGCATGCAATTCAAGAGAGGATTCCTTAAATACTGCCACCTCATCACCCATTATCATTTGGAAAACCTTCAAGCCCAATGGCCTGATCCTAGCTGACAATTGGTAACACAGCTAGAAAACCCACATGGTTTCCAATCACTGAAAGCCCTTGACATGTAAAAGTCCTCTTCATGCTATAGCTGGCAGTGAGCAGTGCAGCATTGAGGCTAACAGGAATAATCACACTATCCAATATCTCCCAGCATTAAGTGATTGTGAAAGAGGAAAGCCTGTCCTCTTATACATGTTACCCAGGTGATGCAAGTGGAGCAAATGCTACAGGGGCCTCATCATCTAGGTCGGCGGTTCTCAACCTGGGGGTCGGGACCTCTGGGGTTGGGTCGGGAGGGGGCTTCAGAGGGGTCACCAAAGACCATCAGATACATATATTTCTGATAGTCTTAGGAACCCCTTTGGCAGAGAAGGCTGGAGATCTCTCCACTTGTTCTTCTCTTCCTTTTTGGAAATAGACGGGGAATGGACCCATCGAAAGCACTCCTCCGCTGTGAATGGATAGCTTCTCAGCCAGCCTCTCAGCCAAGGGAAGGGCTGTTTCTAAAAGTCCAAGCGGGGGAAGGGAGAGCAGGCATGCTTACACATGGAAGAGTGGTATGCATGTGTAGGAGGGAGAGTGTGCAAAGTTGGAGGGAGGCTCACGCCAGTGAGTCCCTCCAAAGCATGGGGGTTTGTGTGGGAAGTTTGGCCAAATTCTATCATTGGTGGGGTTCAGAATGTTCTTTGATTGTAGGTGAACTATAAATCCCAGCAACTACAACTCCCAAATGAAAAGGTCTATTTTCCCCAAATTCCACCAGTGTTCACATTTGGGCTTATTGAGTATTTGTGCCAAGTTTGGTCCAGATCAATCGTTGTTTGAGTCCACAGTGCCCTCTGGATGTAGGTGAACTACAACTCCAAACTCAAGGTCAATGTTCTCACCAAACCCTTCCAGTATTTTCTGTTGGTCAAGGGAGTTCTGTGTGCCAAGTTTAGTTCAATTCCATCGTTGGTGGAGTTCAGAAGGCTCTGATTGTAGCTTAATTATAAATTCCAGCAATTACAACTCCCAAATGACACCCAACCCCACTAGTATTCAAAATTGAGCATATTGAGTATTTGTGCCAAATTTGGTCTAGTGAATGAAAATACACCCTGTGTATCAGATATTTATATTAGGATTCATAACAGTAGCAAAATTACAGTTATGAAGTAGCAACAAAAATAATTTTATGTTTGGGGGTCACCACAACCTGAGGAACTGTATTAAGGAGTCACAAATTTAGGAAAGTTGAGAACTATTGGTCTAGGTCAGGGGTGCTCATTAGGTAGATCGCGATCTACTGGTAGATCACGTAGGGCGTCCTGGTAGATTGCAGGCAGGGCGGGAGGAAGGCTCAGTCCTGCCCTGCAGGCTCTCGACACTACCCAGGTGCAGAAGGAGGTTGGACTGGATGGCCCTTGGAGGTCTCCTCCTATTCTAGGAACCCATTGTTATTATTATCATCATCAGAGGCTGAATGGCCATCTGTAAGGAATGCTTTGATTGTGTTTTTCCCTTATGGCAGAAGGAGGTTGGACTGGATGGCCCTTGGAGGTCTCCTTCTACTCTAGGAACCTATTGTTGTTGTTGTTACTATTAGTAGTAGTAGTAGCAGAGGCTGAATGAATATTATCATCATTATTATTATGAATAAATTCAGGGGCTTATTATACTCACATTTAGTTGAATTCAGTCTTAAAATATATTATATAGCTCTCACTGAAATACATTTCCAAATATTTTGCTTTTATGGCTCTCTGAGTAGTGGGTAGCTAGATCATTTTGACTTGGTTGTTTTATAAGTAGCTCACATGCTCAAAAAGTGTGAGAACCCCTGGTCTAGGTAATGCACATACTGTACACACATGTGCCCTCCCTTCTGCTCGAGATCCCCGTGTACAACTGGTGGGCCACTGTGTGATACAGAATGCTGGACTAGATGGGCTGAGGTCCGATTCAGCATGGCTCTTCTTATGTTCTTATGTTCTTATATATACATGCACTTTGACAGTTTGGAAAAAAGATACCTTTGATAAAGGGAGACCTGTAGATCACTTTTCCTTCTGCTTATCCCAAAGATTGACTGTATTTACCACTTGTTTTGCTTCAATACCCCAAAGGGCACCAGGGCTGTTTTTAATACAGGGTCAAAATGGTTAAATGAAGCTGCAAAGAGAAGTCATTCATTCTATGACATACATTTCCTATCTTTATGAGGCTTCTGTTGCTGAATATCAGCACTATTGTGTATAATATGCATAGGCCATTTATAGTGATGAAGGTTGTATGGTAGCTGTTGATATGATTTAGAGGACTTTCCAGTAAGGTCAGATGTTGAAAAGGAAATTGGTCCAGTAAATGAAAGTAACTAGCATCTCCCTGACACTACTTATTTCACTGACAGAAAAGTGAACAGGAAAAAACCCTCCCCCAGAGATTTAGAAAAGAGACAGGTAATTATCTCAGAGTTAGACGTCTCTGTGATGTTTCTGCAGTGGGAGTTAAAGAGCTGGCTGTAAAAAAACATGCCTCGAAAAAGTACCATCACTTTTGCTACACAATTTTCATTCCATTTTCTAGCAAGATATTGCAAATGAGGCTCTTTTGTGGAGATGCAAAACTGAGAGCTTTATACCTATTAAGAGTACATCTCTTGAATTACCTACCCTGAAGCAGTTTATTAATTTATTTATTTCAAGTATTTATATCCTGTCCTTCTCACCCCCGGAGGTGGACTCAGGGCGGCTTACAAAAGGCAATCATTAGATGCCAGCAATATACAAGTAAAATATTAGAATTAAAACAGCAATTAAAACACTTATGTACATTCAATGTAAGACAGTCCGCCAGTTCAAACTCATGGTCCAGGTCAGTCCATAGTTGGTCACTTAAAACAATCTCTTCCTAGTTGCTACATCTACTGCTGAAATGCTTGATCCCACAGTTCCCTGAACTCAGTCTTATAATCTGTGTATCAAATATATGAATACAAAGGCACGCCATAGGCACAAATCCTTCTATTTAAAACATTGGGACTATTCATTAATAATGTTGCTACTGGAAAACATTGATCAACATGAAAAATGCTTTCAAAATGAAGTTTTCCCCTTCATTATTTAGCAACAAATAATCCTGAAAAATATTCCATATTAATAACTGAACTGATGCTTTGGCTTAATATAGGAAAGGTAAAATGCCTTTAATGGTTGAATCCACATCTGTACAATAATTCGTCCTTACCTCAATTTCTGTTAGAACACATGCTGTTCCTCTGGTTTCGAAGAAAAAGCACTTTTCAGGTGCCTGAGGGCTTTAATTCAGTTTTTAAAAAACACCCTTTTAATGCCAGAGTTTTAAGGAAAACTTCAGTTTTTGAAACATGTGCCCTATGTCCTGAATGGGGAATCAGGGGTAAAGTAGTTGGAGGTTGGGACAAGTTGGCAGGTAAGTGATTTCTTTGAACCCAAGTCTAGTAAGTGTGGTATTCTACTTCAGTGTATGTATGTATGCAGATTAGGCCTGTTTGATAAAAAATGTTTCAAAACTCGTTTCGAATGTAGGGGGTGCTGGTGGTTCGGATCTAAAGTCAATTCCGATTTTCACAGAAAAAAAGTTCAAAACTGTTCAAAACTTCCCAAATCCCTTCGAAATCACTTCAAAAAGGAATTTGATCCGAATTTATTCCGAATTACGAAGACTCCGACTGAACCTACCCAGGCCTAATGCAGATATACACATATTTGAATATCTAAAACTCCATGACATCCATTTCCCTCTGTTTCAAAAGCTGTGCAAGTCTTCAGATATTCAAATATATGCAGATATAATACATTCATTGTTTCTTTCCTTTGATGGGAGTGGTGGTAGGGGAAAGATGAGAGAGAGAAAGACAATACGTTAATTAATTACCTAAAGACTGCTGTCATCCACAGGAGTTATTTTCATAGGATGGTCTTTGTGTAAATTAATATCTGTGGATAATTTCTAGGACTGGGTGCAAGGAGGAAGACCTCTGTGTATGTGTTTTAGGCTGATAATGTGGGATAGCAGTCTCCCCTCAAAAACCTTTTGTTTGAATTAGGTGTTTTTAACTTGTGTTATCGAAAGCTTACATGGCCAGAATCACTGGGTTGCTGTGAATTTTATGGGCTGTATGGCCATGTTCCAGAAGCATTCTCTCCTGACATTTCACTCACATATATGGCAGGCATCCTCAGTGAGGTCTCACATCCTCTGAGGATGCCTGCCATAGATGTGGGCATAATGTCAGAAGAGAATGATTCTGGAACATGGCCATACAGCCCAGAAAACTCACAGCAACCCACTGCCTTTAACTTCTTTGCTTTTAAATTAACAGTACAGGCATATGATGAGTGGGAGTTTGCACCGGTTCTTCTGTTTTTCCTCCCTTCTAGTTTTAAATTATTATGTTTTTTGTGACAGTCTTTTTGGTGAAGGCACTGTGTTCATTTGAAGGCCAAGGGTCTGAGTCCATAGTCCATTATTGGCCTTTGCCTCTAAGGCTTAAAAGTATAACACGGGCAATTTTAGGGTGCACAAGATTTTGGAAGAGTGATCCTGGGAGAGGGACTGGGAGTCTGATAGATGGGAGCTGTTGCCTCTTGAGGTCCTTAAAGTTTGGGAAATGTATGGTAAATCATTTGTGCCTTGGGCTACAAGGCTGTCCTGTTACATGCTGCAGCTTTGATTGCATTCTTTGGGGAGTTAGGAAACTACTAGTTACATCCAAAGGGGATGTCTCAGGAAGGGCTTCCAATTTTTAGAGATTAGATCTGACAGAGCAGCAAGCAGTACTGAGGAACTGGAGTTCTAAAACAGATCAGAAAGGGGTGGATGCTAAACTAACTTTGATCTGACTTTATGCCCTCTATAAAAGGCTATAAAGATAATGGTCAATTTTGGACCATTACCTCTAAAGCAGCACTTCTCATCCTGGGGATTGGGACCTGGGGGGGGGTCATGAGGGGGTGTCAAAGGAGTCACCAAAGACCATCAGAAAACATTGTATTTTCTGTTGGTCATGGGGGTTCTGTGTGGGAAGTTTGGCCCAATTCTATCATTGGTGGGGTTCAGAATGCTCCTTGATTGTAGGTGAACAATAAATCCCAGTAACTACAACTCCCAAATGTCAAGATCTATTTTCCTCAAGCTCCACCAGTACTAACATTTGCGTATATTGAGTATTCAGGACGAATTTGGTCCAGATCCATCATTGCTTGAGTCCACAGTGCTCTCTGGATGTAGGTGAACTACAACTCCAAAAGCCAAGGTCAATGCTCTCACCAAACCCTTCCAGTATTTTCTGTTGGTCATGGGAGTTCTGTGTGCTAAGTTTGGTTCAATTCCATCATTTGTAGGGTTCCGCTTCTGATTGTAGGTCAGCTATAAATTCAAGCAACTATAACTCCCAAATGACAAAATAAAATTCCCCCCAACCCCACCAGTATTCAAACTTGGGGCGTATCGGGTATTTGTGCCAAATTTGGTCCAGTGAATGAAAATACATTCTGCGTATCAGATATTTACATTAGGATTCATAACAGTAGCAAAATTACAGTTATGAAGTAGCAACGAAAATAATTTTATGGTTGGGGGTCACCACAAAATGAGGAACTATATTACGGGGTCGGTCACAGCATAAGGAAAGTTGAGAATCACTGCTTTAAAGCTTTGCTGTGTTAGGCCTACAAGAGGTTAAATTTGGCACCCATGCATCTACAGCTTTTATTGTGAGTCTGAGCCTAATGTACTAGGTTCTCTAGACAACCTCAGGTTTCAAGGGGTACTGTGTCCTTTCAATCATGTTGTTGATTAATGTGTTTTTCCTCCCTAGATCTTAGGTGCAGTTTGTAGAGGAAATTGTCTTGATCTGCAGCCATAGTATGGTTTATTGGGCAGCAACTTTTGTCCAAAATTGCTGTTTTGGGATTCAGCTAGATTAAAGCAAGGATGGCACAATGAAGTGGCTTGGCATAAGAGGCCTGTATTGGAATGGCTTTATGTCTCTTTAGTTTGAGAAGCACACAGTACCTTCCTCATGATTTAGTCATTCATCTCAGTGGGAATGATTTGAGCTTGCTGAAGCGCAAGGTCCACATACTATAGGTTCTGCATGGTTTTCAGGTATCCTCAATACCTTAACCTGGCCCACAGTAAGATGAACAGGAAGATCTGGAATGCCTTGAATATACAGCAGCAGCCACTTCTACCTTATCATGCCATAGTTTTTTTGGTGCTTAGAGGCTACAGAGCTGATGATGTGCATTTATCAGAAACAAGTAACATGCTGTTCTTGGGGGACTCTGCATCAGCGGGCGAGAAGCTTATTGGCTGGCCTGATGGAGAAAAGGACCAAGAAAACACTTTCCCTTGTTCGTGGTAGGTTGTGACAGGAGAATATAGGAGCTTTGGTATACACCTTGGCACCTTTTTGGGGAAGAGTAGGGTGTGTGGGAAAGGAGTGTTCCCTTGAGGTGGACCTGGGGGGTCTTGTTCTTACTAATAAACTCCTGGGACCAGAAGGGGGGATGTTTTGAGTTTGTCCTTCATTCAGTAGCCAGCTGGGGAGTAGTCAAATTACTGGATTGTCCCTGGGGCTCAGGCGTTTTACCCAAGTGAGGACTGAGGAATTAGTCAAGTAGTGTGACACCTGGCATCAGATCCCACTTCAGGCTTCCCCACTTTCCATTCCTTTCTAGGTTCATCATCTTAAATAGGTTCTAGGCTAAATAAAGTGGTTTTTTAAAAAATTTAACCCAAGTTTCTGTATCTGGTCTCATTATTCCATGGTTGGTCATGTCTTCCTTTCCAGGGATGCTGCGTTGGCTGTTTCTAGCATAAGGATGTGCCTCATCACATACTTAAATCCATGCATATACGAGGAAAAGTGAGTCCGGTCTTGTGATAAACAACAACAATCTACTTAAATTGAAAAGGAAATATGAGATAAATTTGGCAAGCCATGATTTTAAGAGACTATTCCATTTAGAAGGGTCTAGTAAATAATAGCTATGCTGTAAACTTTTATTGATTCTTATGTTTTTAATTAAAAGCCAGAAATCAGAGTTATCATATATGGTAGTAGTGCTTTCCTCTGTCAACAGAGCATTCATGAAATGGCTTATTTATAAGTCTCTGCTAGGCATAATATTAGAACAGGAAAATATCAAATTTACTTCCTACTTTAATTAAGAATGAAGTTCACCATGCTGTTTTTAAGTGCGAGAAGTCAAAACACGGTTAGTCCTTTATAATTTACCTCAATAGCCATAATTTATTATGATTTTAAAATATGTTTTTAAAAATTATTTTGATGTTTTAATTGTTTTAGTATAAACCATGTTAATGGTGTAATTGTCAACAAATGCTTCAAATCATTTTGACCTGTTAAATTTGGAGGGGCAGTTTGGTTGTTTGTGAGCATAGATTGATTTTAAAATATATATAGAAATAATGCACTGTCAGTTTATTATTTAATAAATTAATTTTGTGGTATTTACAAAATGAATAAGATTGGCAACACTAGTAATATGTGATGTCACAATCATTATATTAATTCTAACATTAACATTTGGGCTTTAACATTCAAAATTTCCCATCTCTGGGTTTACTATTTTGATGTGAATCCTGCTCATGTTACTGGGATGAAGAAGAGTCACATGAATCATATTAGAGTATTTATTTGCCCAGGATTCCTTTTGCCCCATTTGGACTGTAAATAAATAAATCAATTGTGTAAGCATATGTATGAAGAAGAGCCAGTGGGAATGTATTAATTGGTTCCATCCCATCCTCATTTCCCTTTCTCTACTCTGGAAGGGAAATGTCTGTTGTGGAGAAGATGCCTTACACATATACAGATACTCTTTGTGGTTTATAGACTGCAGTTTCAAAATATTAATTTAAAATATATGTCATTGTATTTTCGCTGTTTTGAGGGGTTTTGCTGCCACAACTCTCCAAGGTGCTTTCCCTCCTCAGTCCTCCCTCCCTCCCCCTCCCTCCCTCCCTCCCTCCCTCCCTCCCCCCCTCCCTCCCTCCCTCCCTCCCTCCCTCCCTCCCTCCCTCTAGCCTTGAAGGGCCTTTCCTTCCTTTCTTTTACTTTATTATAAGTTTATAAATACTTAAATAGTGTATAACTACTGAAGTAATGTATAAATATTAAAATAAATAGAGCATCCCTACATCCCGGTTTTTCACTTATTGCGGGAGATCCTGGAACGTAACCCCCGCAATAAGTGAGGGAACACTGTATAGAGTTGCACTGTAAAACCTAGAGATTCCTAAAGAGAACATATTAATTACATCCATGAGTAATCAAACCCACAAAAGTTAAGCCCACAAATGTGGATTGTTAAATGTATTGCTGATGTATGTTGATAGGGGAGTGGTGTTTTTCCATCGGAAGCTGGCCCCTTACTTGTCTCGGCACGACCTGGCCACGGTGATCCAAGCTACGGTCATCTCAAGGATAGATTACTGTAACGCTCTCTATATTGGCCTGCCTTTGTTGGTGCCTTGGAAAATTAAGCTGGTGCAGAACGCCGCAGCTTGGTTGCTTGCGGGAATCCCCGCGAGCTGCCATATTACACCAATTCTACAGGAACTGCACTGGCTCCCTATTGAGTGCCGGATCACCTTCAAAGTGTTAGTTTTGACTTTCAAGGCCTTGTATGGTCTGGGGCCAGTGTACCTGAGGGACCGCCTAACCCCATACTGTCCCATGAGAACACTTAGATCCGAAGAGGGGAACCTTTTAACCGTGCCCAGTGTCAAGCTCACCTCAACGTGGAGAAGGGCGTTTTCAATCATTGCCCTAGTCCTCTGGAACGCGTTACCTCTGGAGGCTAGGGCCTTGCGCAATTTGTTGGCTTTCCGGAAGGCCTGCAAGGTGTTTCTATTCTGGCAGGCCTTTGAGCTGTCTTTTAAGATTGTGTTTCTTCTAGGAACTGTTTTATTCTTTGTTTTAATGTTGTTGTTGATTGTGATTTTGTTGTGATGTTTGTTGTAAGCTGCCCCGAGCCACTGGGAGTGGCGGCTAATAAATCAAATAAATAAATAAATAGATATTGTTATTGTAGAGGATGGATTAAAATTTTGGGTATAATATGTAGTTGGATTAAGGGGAAGTGTGGGCAAAGGCATAATTTATACTATGCTTAGATCTTAAATACATGTTTTCATCCTTTTTAAAAATTCAAATGATGTATTGGGAATATGATGTTAGGATAGGCTTAGGGAGCACTTCTGAATATTAGAGTTGGAAGAGACCACATGAGACATCTAGTCCAACCCCCTGCCATGCAGGAAAAGCACAATCAATGTACCCCTGACAGATGGCCATCTAGCCTCTCTTTAAAAGCCTCCAAGGAAGCAGCTTCTACCTCTTGTACCATATGTGGTTGATGATCATTTTATTAGAAATAAATAAGTTTGATTTAACTAGAGCATTTTAAGTGACATATACCAAAAATCGGACCCCCCCTCTGTTTCTTTTTTTATCTTCTAACTTAATTTTTGTAGCTTCAATGTATTGAAAACATTTTAATAAAAAGATTTGATTAAAGAGAGAGTATGCATAGCTTCCAAAACACAGTTATTAAAAAGAGGATTTCTGACACATTAAAATTTCCAAACTAATAATAATCTATCTCACTGTATAAAATGTAAGATGTTGGTAATCTGGCACTTTGAAAAACAGTTCATTTTTGGGGCACAAATGATGATCATCTTGCCAAGATAATAAATTATCCCAGCTCATTCATCAAAGCTATTAGATTTCCATTTGTTTTATAACAACCACAAGGTTTAAAGGTCACAGTCTCCCCCCACCCCCCACTCAAACTCTGCTGAAGACTCCAAGTGTCATGCTATTTCTCTCCTTACTAGTTCTGGTACTTAAAATCAACGCCTTGGGTGCAGTATTGATATCATATTATTGCTTTCACAACATTCAGCAACCCAAGGTCTAAAATATTGATTTACTTTGTGCATAACAAGCTAGCTTTTCGTATGGAAAGGAAAATTAAAATTCTTTATCAAACACAACACAAGGGTCCTAGGGGAAATTTCTGGGATGGATTTTTTTTCAGAAGGAAATGTTTTCTATCTAATTATATTGAGTTACAGAGCAGCCCCTCAACTCACTGTGCTAGCAAATGGGAGTTTATGTTGGGTCATGTTGGTCTCTGAGTGTCTAAAGTGCCAAGGCTAAATTAAATCATCATCATCATCATCATCATCAGAGCAATCCATAGGATTTATAAAGAGCTAACATTATTTTTAAAGCATTTTCCATGAGAAGCAACATTAGGGGGAAATGCTTTATGTTAAGAAATCCTTTCAAAGGGCCTCAAGAGGTAAATGTTATATGTAAAGATACCCCTAATAGGGTTATGGGAAATCTCAGAGGACAGATGCCACATCTTAACTTCAGGCTACTAGGTAGAGGGCATTCCACAACTAGATTGAGAAATCAGAGAAATCCCTGTTCCATATCTAGTGTCTCATTGGCACAGTGGTTCCCAACCTGTGATCCATGGACCACCAGTGGTCCTCAAAAACAAAAGATATGGTCTATGGCCTCACCATTACTACACTGTTGCCTTGAAACCATGTGGCAATGAGAGCAACTAGTCTCGCAAAACCCTCTTATAATGCCAAGGCAATGGGGATATCGGAAAGGGAGAGACTGACTGCCCACAAAAGATTACTACTACCACACCAGCTCTAGATTATTAAACATGGCTTTCTATGGGCGATCAGATGACGACTACTGGATGGCATATGTTCTGTATCAAAAGCCAGAGCTGATGTGGTCTATCCAATGGAATACAGATACAGAACATATGCCATCCAGTAGTCGCCATCTGGTAGTGGGACCCTTTGGTTTCCAATAGCATGCAGCAGCAACAACTGAGAAGCCAATCAAAAGCTGCATTAATTCAATTTAATTCTCCAGTATGCCCTTGCCACACATACGTTGAAAGAATTGTGTGCATCCACAGCATTATGAGCCTCTATGTAATGGACAGCTGTCTTATTGCATTTTGCCAGTACATAGGGCTACAAAATACATTGGCTGCTCTTTAAAAATTGCAGTCTGTAATGTCACAGCCATTTTTTCTTATTCTTTATTTTCTTCCTCTAGAGTTGACAACAGCTTAAAAGGAGTTTAAGACATTTTCTGCTTACTTTTGTGCCCGATTAAAAAACCTATATCTTCATTTTATTCTTTCAGAAATACCTTCCAGAGATGATTCTCGAAGAGTTAAGGACTGAGTTATTGAATACCGGTAAGTATGTGTAAGTTTTCTTGTTTTGTAAGGCAATAGCAGGAGATATGAATAAAGCAGCCACAACACTAATAATAATGCTACATAGCAGTAGCCACAGCTAACCATAGAGCATTTGGATTTGAACATCATTTTCTGCTTCAATGAAATATTACTATCCTGTAATTACAATTATCATATTAATCACTTTGTGATTGTGTGTGTGTGTGTGTGTGTGTGTGTGAGAGAGAGAGAGAGACCAAGAGGGGAGGGTGTGAAACAAGACCATGACAGAACTGTTGGAGTAAGAGTTTCCCTGTTACTCGAAATGTTGCTGTTTTGCTTCATTATGCAGCATGAAGGGGTTCTAGCAATGACGATGGTATTTAGACCTCCTCCTCCTCCTTTTCTTTCTTAAATTCCATAGCAACAGTAATGACAACCTCAATATTTATGTTCAAAATGGTGCATATAATTGCTCTCAAACCTTCATGTAAAAGGAGCAGGCAGTTAACTGAAATAAAAAAGGGAGGCATTGTTTTAGTTATGATTGTATGTGTCAAAATAGGATTTATTGGCTGAGATTCTGCATCAGGAGGTATAGAGATGAGAATGGTGATGTTGATGATGTTGCAGAGCACCAGGTTAATGAGAGCAGGTTGGATGCAACTTCATTCATCACCCTGTTTTCCAGCACCTTGGAGATTACTCTTTTTTGCATTGCTTCAAATTATAGGTTTAGGGAGCATTTCTGATGCTATGTCAGGAAAAGTGAATTAATACGATTGTAATATTCTAAGTTTGGGTTCAGAAGCCAACATGGTGTAATAGTTTGAAAGTTGGACTGTCTCTGAAGGCCAGGGCTCAAATCCTCTCTAGGCCATAGAAACCCACTGGGTAATCGTGGGTAAATCACATTCTTTTGGCAAACCCTCACTGAAGAAATCTTCCTAAGGAAATCCTGTGACAGGTTCACCATAAGTTGGAAATGATAACATTGGGCTTGTGACATGGTAATTACAGAATACTTATTTTTGTATAAATTATTTTTGTATCCTGCATTTCCTCCTGAATCCTGCACCTTACGTTCTGTGCACAGAACTTAAGGTGCTGTAGACAGTTCCATCTCTTTATCCTCACATCACCCTGTATGTAGACCAAGCTGAGAGAATGCACCCAACCCAAAGCGACCAGTGAAATTAATAGCTCAATGGAAACTAGATCCTGGATTTATTCAGATTGCACTGTTAACTTTAAGGACCTCATCACTTTAATTGCTGTAATGCGGGCAATAGTGGGGTGAATCGTGTTAAATCCGTGGGGTAGTGGGAGAAACCATTGCCCCACATCCCACATAATCTACAGTGCTGCCTTCCCCATCACATAGGGAAAGTGTCACTGTCTGGCTCCCCCCCCCCCTCGCCATGCTGTCCCCATGGCTGGCAATGAACATGGGATGCTTCCTGCATTCTCCTTGTTCTGTCGTAGGACACTTCCAGCACAGTTTCGGGACAGAGCCCTTCCAGAAGTAGCTGTGCATTGTTTGATGGGATTTGGAGGACCCCATCCCAGAACTGTCCTGGAAACATCCTACAACAGGTAAGAAAGCTCATGTGATTAAGTCATGGATGCCTGTTCTATCTATCTTCATAAATAAATTAGCTAAATTGTATCAAAATTAGTTCTAAATTGTCAATTGTCATATAAATTGTCAATGGACAGTGGAGGAAGGGGCATTGAAAAGGAATTGAATGGGTCTCTGAGAGGAGGCAGGTCAGCATTTCCTCTATTCAGCTTTATCTTCTTATTTGGGTTGATGCTTCTGGTTCCTTGTCAAATCCAAAATGAATTTTCCTTGGCTTACTGTTTTCCAGCCCTTTGGTGAAATCTAGGCAGGCATGCTCCTTTGTTTTTCCCAATCATGTCTCTCTTCCTGAGGGGTGATGTGCTCATCCCTACAATAAGGACCCTTGGACCCAGGCATGTAGCCAGGGGGGGGGCTAAGGGGGCTTCACCCCCCCCCAAATTCTCAGGGTGGTCCACGAAAAGGCCTTACTGGTACATTATTTAAACTGTTATGTTTATTCATATCATGATCTGATCACCATGCTCAATATATCCCACATTAATGGGGTTATTGGGATAACAATACAAAAGGTTTGCTAGGGTAGACCCTCTTCCACCCAGTCTCAGCCCCCTGAACCAAACTCAGCCCCCCCCGATCAAAATCCTGGCTACGGCCCTGCTTGGACCATTTGTCATTGGATCCAGCACTCATGAACTGACACAGAGGAAGTGTCTTATCCCATTCTGTGAAATGAACAACAACCTGTGTTGCTAGCGAGTGACATTTTATCATGGACCCACTGTGATTATCTCATAATTGTTATATTGTAAACTGCTTCAACTTTCTTTGGTGTAATGGTAGACTACTGCACATCTTGTCATGTGAACAAAGACACTAGATGTAGATATTGGTGGGGAATCTTTAAGGTGGGACAGAGACAAAGCTAACAGAGTAAACCATTGCCTTCTTCCACTGCTCAGTCACGTGACAACAATAATCCAAGCATGACATCTCCAGAGCTTCCCATTAGGTAGCTTCCCATCATCACTTCACTCAGGAGATGCTGCAATGCCTGATCCTCCATGAACTTCCCAGCTTTCTCCTTCTGTTGGCCCCTGTTGGGTCCCCAAACTAGTCTGCTGTCTGAGATGTAGTCCTGGATGCTACTACATTTACAGTAGTAAAAGAAAGCCTTAATAGTTGGTCTGGTTGGTCACTGCCTCTATAATATCTTGAGCTTATTTTGGATGGATGGAGCAATACTCTGAGTATAAAGCAATCTTCTATGTTTCCCCTCAGGGAAGTCAATAATTCAAGATATATCATGACATGGGAAAATGTCTGAATAAAGAAAGAAAAACATTTTCCATAACCCCAACAGATTTATTGTTGTGCTGCCATTAACCCAAAATATTTTAATTGGCATGACTAAAATGTCTGCCACTTTATTCCCCATGGAACAGCAGGAAGTTTGTTTCGAATAAAAACCAATGACAAAATGACAGCAGGCAATAAATTGTGTTTGAGTCTACACAGGTATCATAACTATAAGGCAGGAATGCCAGATGCTGACTGCAAACAAGTAATAAATACTATGTGACACACACAGCTGCATCTAATAGAAAAGAAAAGTATTTTATCAGCCAACAAACTCAAGATTCTGGATTATGTGACTCAGTTGGATAGTTAAAACTCTATATGGCCTTTGTAAGCTCATTCCAGGTTTGGGTCACATAGTTGAATAAAATCCCACATTATCTGCTTTGAACGGGAATGTATGATAGTGTGGAGTCAGATAACCCAGTTCAATGCAGATATTGTGGGTTTTTCTGCCATGATATTATAGGTTATATGGCTCTGTGGAAGGGCCCCTAGCTCATCAAAACAGGTATGGATTGGTGTTCTTTTATTTAGTGAGCTTGAATAATAAGAAGGAGCATATGGGCATGGGGAAGAACTATGGCCTGGTGGCACCATGCTTCAGATGTCAGTAGCATTTCTAGAAACATTCCTTTTATTGGAAGCTAGTTTTTGCACACCTTTTGTTTAGAAGACTACTAGCTATAGAGCAAACACACACATCACCACCATCACTTTGGACTGTTATAAGAAGCTTGATGTCAACGCGTGTCTCTAACATGACCATATTTTTTTAAAAACCCAAATATGCAATCTGAGATATATTTTTCAATAGCATTCTCAAATCATAGTGTTAGTGGAATGAGATTAGATAAGGTCTTTGATGAGATATAGCCAATCTTGTCTAACATTACTTCTTTAAGTGTTACTAGTAGGTCAAGAAAGAGCTTATGGGTATTTCTTTAACATTACTTTTTATTTGGTTTTGTTGTTCATATTAGATATTAGATGATAGTCTGAGAACATTGTCTGAAAATATTCTTACGTTGCGGATGATCACAAAATTGCTAACTCTCTTCACTGTAGACAGCAAATGAGTGATATAATGGTAGGTTACATACCTGTGACCATCTTTCTTCGAGTGACGCTCTGTGAATCCACACTTATGAAGTTTGCGCGCCAGCGCGGGCTTCCAACGGAAACTTTCCCAGTTTGAAAAGTTTTGGCGGTAGCTCCGCCCAGCCGGCCCGGAGGGCATAAAAGGCGCCTCCATGCGCGCCCACCCCATTCCTACGCCACAATAGCAACTAGGAAAGGGTGGTTTGAGATAGAGGGGACGGCCAGGCAGGTTCGTGTGGATTCACAGAGCTTCACTCGAAGAAAGATGGTCACAGGTATGTAACCTACCATTCTTCTTCGAGAGCTCTGTGAATGCACACTTATGAAGATTTACCGAGCTAAGGTAAAGGAGGTGGGAACAAACCAGCCAAATTGAACAAAATGAACAGGTTTATTACAACCAACAACCCAATAAATAACACATCAATAATATAAATATGAGTGGAAGGCAAGCTCCCACTTGTAAACACAGTGCAACAAGCACCATTCATGTCAGGCACACAGGCCTCACAGCATAAGTGCAACAAGCACCATTCATGTCAGGCACACAGGCCTCATAACAGTGAGTGCAACAAGCACAACTGAGAACATAAGTGCACAACTGGTGCAACTTGAACCCTGTGAGTGGGTAAAGCGCTTTAACCGGTAGACTGTGCCCCTACCCGGGCACGGCACACACTTGAACGTTAGCTAGTGCAACCGGAGGGGGAAGAGTTCGACCGACCGTAACTGTCGATCCGAACCGTGCTATTTTCATATATCATGATATATCTTGCTTAAACTTTGACAGACTTATCTAATAGTACCATGATAAAGAAGTATGGAAGTAATGGCCTTTAAGAACTGTTTTTGATGTTTGAAAACAGAAAATGTTACCAGTGTCTAGCATAACAACCACAGCAACAACACACACTTTGCCCACATAATTATGTGTCTGAAATTGGGTTCAGTTACTGTCTTTTTTAGGATCTACCGTTTATTTTGATTGTATGAAGATGCATATTTCTTTTGTAAAGTTATAATCATTTAGGATTTCCTAAAACAGGAGAAATTTGGTAATCGGAATTACTGAATCCTAATTCAGAATGAAATGGACATGGATCCATTGAGTTCAAAGTGAGTGAAAATCCAGTTTGCTGAGTTGGTCCTTCAGTGGACTGCCTGTTAAAAAGCATTTTTGAGATGGTTACAGAAATGATACTGGGAGGTTTTTAGGGCATTTTGCTAATAAACAAAATTTATGTGCTCCATGCATTTTGTTTTAAAGTGGGCAAAAAATATTTGAAGATGTTTGTTTGGTTCACTGTTTGGTTTTCTTGGGAAGAAGAGAGGGTGCTATTTTGGGCATGCTTTTATCAAATTTGAAAGTGGGGTAATAGAACTCATAGATGTGGCATATGTCCTATAGATCATAAGCAGTGTGGTATAACTTTTGTGACATGATGGAGAAAGAAGCCGATTTGCTAACCACATGACATTTTAGTTTTGGTGACCTTGTGATAAATAAAACATTTTATGGTGCTGCTACATGTGTCTATATTGGTTGAAGGGGGATTGCCTTCTCCAACTATTACACCACTTTTCTGCTACTTTACCTATGACATTGCTTTGTCACAAAGATAGATACCTGTCATTAATCAACTTTTTAATTAGGTCTAAATGGGATGTAATTTGGCCAGACTCATGTCTGTAAATAACCAGCATGAATGCCCTGTCATTAGCAGGAGGTCATTGTACTGAACAGGTGCTTGTTTATACAAAAAAACCCACATAAAAACCCCAAAACTTTTTCCTTCCTCTCTCCTTGATTTTCCTGGGTGGTGGGGGAGCAAACTGATAATTCACTTTAATTTGCACATGTTTTAATATCAACTGAACAGATACTTGCTCACCTTCGACTGTTTGGTTGAAGCAACAATAATTCAAAGTTTTGTTTCTGGAAATGTTAGATGGACCTTCCTAAGGATAAACCTCTTGACATGACCACTTTTAAAGTATGTTTTGATAGACTAAGATAATAGTCAGGGAAGTCCATCAGGATTTTTAAAAAATGGGACAGACATCTCTCCTACACAGAAATAAATCCATAGTTGTCCACTTGTTCCATTTGCAAGTCCATATTTGTTATCTGGAACTTTTGAACCTACTGTATTATCTCCTGGTTTTCTGTAGCCTCTTTGGATTTTCTTAATTTGCCATTTATTTGAATTAATGCAGTCTGATGGTGTTTTCATTCTTGGTTTTGTTACATATGGACAAGTTAGAACTATAGGCCCGGTTCAGATAATTGAGTAGTTTGAATAGATCTCCAGAAGCAATCCAAACATATGTAAGCTATATGTGCTCGTGAGATAATGTTGCTTTTTCTCTTCCTACCACTTCATTCTTCTAAAGTTTGAAATCTTGAATCTGCATCTCCCAAAAACATACTGTATAATTAACATAGCACTGGGAGAAAGAGAAAGGGCTATAGAGCCCGACTTCCTGTCATGTAATGTAGAATCTGGTTTCACTGTCTGAGGGCCATTCCACAAACTCATATTGATACTGGAACTGGTATAAAGATGCCAGTTCTGAGTCACATGGAGTCTATGCCATGCTGCTCTATGCTGCCTCTGCAGTAGGATAGCAGCTATATAGCCCAGCCATGCCAAAGTTGGTTTGGCAGAGCTAGGCATAGGCAATGCCTTCCTATCCTCCCTGCACCTGCATTCTTTCCCAAAATGATGGGAAATCCTCCTGCAAGGTTTGTATTTTTGGATCTGTGTCATTTAGGATGTGATAGAGTTTTGGATCAGTAAGCCCCTTTACCTTCTTCAAAGCTCCATCACGTCCTGACTGATACAGATTCAGGAAGGGAATACCCCTGCAGCAATGTTAAGGAGAATTTCCAGTTGTTGCCATGGTGGGGTGGGGGGAGAGAGAGAGAATCGGGGTGTGGGGAGGGTAGGAAGGCATTACTATCCTACCCCCCCCCCCCCCCCAAGCTCCTTGAGCTGAGGTAGCACAAGATGGTTTTAGGATGCTGTCTGGGGTAGTGCAAGGTAACCCGAGATGACAATCTCCAATGCTAAAGCAGCAGCAAAGGTCCAAATCTTTCTGGAAAATGTAGATCATTGCTGGTATTTTTTTTTACCTGAGGTCAAGCTGGATTAATGGCTCACCCTAGGTGTGTGTTCTTTGAACTCACCAGGTTAATGACAGTGAGGATGCAGTATGAAAATCTCTTTGGAATCTAGTAGTTTTCAATGGATCTTGGGGCTTACACTGTAGGCACTTTTGTTGATATGACACAACATTGCCTTTCACCTTATGCATTCTAACAAATCCTTAAAACATTGAAATGGTGCTTTGAACAGAGCTCCAAGTCTGCTGCCAAGTTTATTTAAATGTAGAATTTGATGACCTCCCTAATTTTGATTTGCAAATGGTGATGCCTATTTATTTACATATTGATAGTCTACAGTTAGGAGGACTCTCAGTGCAGCTTGAAGTAATGGCTTTAATATAAACAGTAAATATGAGTACCAAATTAGTCATCTTAATTAGTAGCTCCCAGGACACCCCTTTAACAAAAGTGTTGTTGTTGTTATCATTGTTGTCATTACATCTACTACGAGACAACAAACTTTTGGTCCTCTCTCTCATAGACAAAGACAATCTGAATTAATGAAAGCTCGCTTCTCCAGTATTGAATGATTGTGGAAGAAAATTAAAACAAATCCATAAGCACCTCCAACTGGTTCCCTCCAAACCTGTTGCTATATTATGCCTGCCACAGCCTTTATTTGAAAAATGGAATCAAGGGCCTCTACAGAAAAGTAGTAGTCATGTGTCCTGTTTTAGAAGTCACACCTCTTTGTGAAAAGCTGTTAGATAACAGTTAATTTATTTGAAGTTGTCTTCTACTTCAACAGAGTCTTTTCTGCTATGGTGAGATATAGGGATGCCAAGAGCAGGTTAAGCCTGCAGTGAAGTTTTTTCTGCTGACCGCTCCCATCCCCCAGCTAAAGTTGTCACTTATCTCAAACCATATTATGAAAGAGCCTTATGTATTACTAGCTAGAGACTGGCCTATACATGTGAAGAAGGCTTATATAAACTCTACCACAGGTGTCTCAAGAGGAGTATCTTCATGAAGATTAGAGATCCCATAAGAGCCTGGGATCCTCACCAAGGGCCCTCCTCTTGAAGGGCTGGAGCTGGACTTTATATAGATCTGTTTTGTGTTTTATGTACCGCAATCACCTGAGTCTGTAGGACTGAGAATAGGCAGAATGTGTGCCAGCTATGTTCACAATAGACAGACCCCAATGATATTTGGTATGTAATTTGAGACCATTTTGCTGCACAGAAAATGTGCAAGTATTAGTCTGGGTTGTTGTATGTTTTTTGGGCTGTATGGCCATGTTCTAGAAGCGCTCCCTCTTGAAGTTTCGCCTGCACCTGTGACTGGCGAAACATCAGGAGGTAATGCTTCTAGAACACGGCCATACAGCCCAAAAAAACCTACAACAACCCAGTGATTCCAGCCATGAAAGCATTCAACAATACAAGAATTAGTCTGTTGTGAGCACAGCTGATCCCCATTCTTCCTAATCTCACTGGTCCAAGAATACAAGATGTGGGCTATTCTGTTCCAAAGACAAAAATGTGTGCAGCATAACTGGATCCCATAACTCCTTCTAGTCTGCCATGCCCTGGTGATTTTTTCCTCACCTGGTCAGCTCTCTTGAGCTGTATTGCATTTCTACTGAAATTATAATAGTTTTTTTTCTTCTAAATTTGAATATACACTCATAAACTAGAAATGGAATGTAAATCTCTAGCTTTATGGCCACCACAAAGAGAAGTGAAGGATTGTGATCTAGCATCAATTTGAGCCTTCTTCCTCTTTCATCACTGACTCTCAGCCACCATTTCTGTCTTTATGTACATTGCTTAGCAAAGCAATTGTCACTTGCTAGATGCTCAAAAACCTGCCATGGGGTCTAATTACAGCTAATGGTAAGCATCATTACTCTTGGTAGAAGAAACGGAGGAATGCCTGATTTGGCCCTTGAGTTTGAGATTTTGCAGTCTCTGATTTGGCTGAAAGGAGCCAATAAACCAGGAAAAGCAGCTGTAGATACTCAATAACTTTCAGGATTGTTTCTCACCCCTACCTATTTTGGTGGCAAGCCCAGAACCTACACCATGATGTTAACAGAGTGTGGCTGCTATCCAAAAAGGGTGGACTTACACCTGCTACTCTCTTCTGTTGCACCAAATTTTCTGCTCAACTGTTAATCATCTTTACTACCAAGAGAGAGACAGAGCCACTTGCCTGTGGTTTGGGTGGCAAAATGTGCTTTTTATTTTTATGCTCAGAGTAAGAGAAAATACATAGGTTTCACACCACATTAGAGGTTTTTATTTCCCCCTTTTAACACTAAGTAGAGAACTTGTCAGATGCATGAAATAAATAATAGAGTTAATGTAGACTAGAACATTGATTCTGAAGATAAGACCAGCATATCTCTCACTCTCTCTTTCTCTTTCCTCGTATCTTGCAAAACGTTTAGTGGTTTCTCGATATGAAACAGAGCTGCCATCTGGTGCTTTAGAACTTGCACTTTGCTACAGTCAAAATAACATATACCGTAAGTGAGCAGTGACAGGAATATTTTGGGAGTGATAGTTAAAATACCATTATACTGTCACCAACAAAGGACTGACCAGATCTGCTCTGGCCTCGATTAATTTAGATTGACTGCATTTAGCATAATGGTGAATCTAGCAAAAGAGGCTGAAAGTCCATGAAGACTTTTGACTAGTGTAGGCAAAAGTGTAGCTAAAGTGTAATTAAAGTTTAAAACATTTTTAAAATGTAGTTCAAATATAGTTGAAGTTTTAAACATTTGTAAACTTAGGATTCTGTACAGCGCAAAGCAATTAGACCCGAATTTGGTAAATATTCAGGCCTCTGGACACTTGCCTATGAATATTATGTGGTAGCACCACTGTAAAGTAAGGAGACTGAGGTGATACTGAGCTGTTTTAACAACATGCAGAATATCCTATATGTATTGTAAGTTACAGAATTTTCTGTCAGTTTGATCAGTTGGTTCATCTACATAAGTAAGATACTACATGAAGCAGATATCCTTAATCCAGAGATGATCTGGATTAAGGATTTGAAATTTCTATATCTCTTTTTGAAATGCCCTGTATTTAGAGATGAAGAACTTGTGATTTGAGTGCCAGGCAACCAGGGTTCAAATTTCTGTTTGGCGCTGGAAACCTACTAGGAAAGTCACTCTCTCTGTCTTGGAGAAAGGCAATAGCAAATCTCCTTTGACTTGATCTTGACAAGAAAACCCTATGATAAGGTTACCATGAATCAGAGTTGACATTAAAGTACTTAAGAGCAACACAGAAGCAACATGTATACATATATGACTATTTGTGCCTATAGATATGTTACGACAAAATTTTTATACAAAAGCATTTGTATAAATACAGTTTTAGCCAACAGAAATATAAATAGACGTGGAATAGTAAGAAAACACAGAAGAGAATATTCCTATACTTTGTATATAGATTTATTTGTGTGAATGTAAAGAATAGATCTGGGATATAAAAAATTGAAATGAGGCGGAATTCCGGTGTGGTTCAGCATTGGGTTCCCCTAAGCCAGTAGTTCTCAACCTGTGGGTCCCCAAGTGTTTTGGCCTATAACTACCAGAAATCCCAGCCAGTTTACCAGAGTTGAAGAACAAAACATCTGGGGACCCACAGGTTGATAACCACCGCCCTGAGCTCTGTTAATCAGAGAGTTTCCTCAAAATCCCAGAAAACCTAGAGAACCTAGAAAGTGATGAAGAGGTACAATCCACTAACATCTGGAAGGTCATATGATATGTACCTGGGACTTGCTACACCAGGATTTAAATTGGTGTCAGTTTACCAGCAGTTAACAATGGGTCCACTGTAGCAAATAGATTAAGCCCCTTACAAAATTTAAGAAGAACTTGTGTTGTCTACATTCAGTTGTATGAATAATTCCTCAAAGGAATTAAACAAACAAACAAACGAAGCAAAAGCTGGGAACTGAAGTTGGGAATGGAAAGCAATGGCAGAATGTAAAAGCTGAGTAAGCATTTATTTTTCATCCAATTTGCCTATTCAAAACTACTTTCCTAATTACAAGGATATAGATATAAGTCTAAATCCAATTCTAATTGTATGAAAAGCCCTGCTGGAACAGTTGTTTTGAAATGCACCTTTACTCAAGTGGCTGTGTAACGAGGTTGCAGATCTTGGCTGCACAACTGTTGCATGACTACTTTACACAAGTACATTAATTTCAAAAAGTGCAAGTACTCGTACCTCAGGTCTTATGGTTAAAAAGTGACATAACTGGAGCCAGGTTCTTTCCCCTCTGCAACAGGGAGAGAGACATTGAGCACAAGCAGTAGAAGAAGAAAGACTTTAGCTCCACTAAACTCCTGTTCACAGTTTGCAGGGAGTGAATATCATTTTTACAACAACAACAACAATATTTTATTTATATTCTGCCCTATATGCCCAAGGGAACTCAGAGAGGATCCCAGTACACATACGTGGCAAACATTCAGTGCTGTTTGGACAGGCAGGACAGAACAAACAGAAAGGAGGTATGTCGTGTCACATCCAGCTTTTCAGTGCCTTTGGAGGTTGTGCTCAAATCCAGCCACAGGGAGGTGCTGTTGCTCCATCCTCTATGACGAAGAGCCATTTGGTTGCCGGCATTTTCTGGTCTTTTTCTTTTATTGTGTTGTAAAATACCTCCCCCACTTTTTTTAGTGGTACCTAATTTATCTACTTACAGCTTTAAGCTGTTTTCTAGCTGCTTAAGTAAACAGTGTGCTGGGCTGACAGTTGGGTGCTCACCCCAACACGGGCTTCAAACGAGCAACTTTTCGGTTGGTAGATCTTGTTGCTGCTGCTGGTGATTTATCAGCTGTGCTATAGTCCAGCTACAGTTGGAAGGAAAAAACATCCAACTGCAGGTCTGACTTTGCCATCTGGCCTCGTGATAGGATCAATAAAAAAGCTGTAACTGGTCCAGTAGAATTCTTGTGATGTAAGAGGGAAAGGGTTTTCGGGAGAATGGTCAGGGACTATAGCTATGAATCATGCCTATTTAGTTTGACAGGACTGGCACATTGCCTGGGAGACATGACTTGAGATTAACTCCTTTTCATTTCAGAGTTCTGTCATGGCATGCATATTCTGCTTTTCACACAGTAAACAGCCAAAAGCAGTATCAAAATGCTATGGTATCTCTGTGTGAAGTCCATACTAGATTGGAAGCATAGGGAGCAACTGTTTCCTCCTTGTCAGAGAACAGCTGAATGTCTTTTCTCGGCTCCCATGGCTACATGGAGCCTGTAAACTACAAACTGCGTTTTGATTTTATACATGCTCTTCATTTAATATCACTTCCCTGTTCATAAATATGACAGAGGGTTCTCTCCTCACTACACATGGTTTTTAAATTAGAGAAACGTGGTTTAAAGTAGCTAGAAAAATAGGTCCAGTGCAAAACAGCCACATGCACACAATGATTTTTGTGACTATCAACAAAAATAAATTAAGCACACAGAACAATGCAACACAATAACAATAATAAAATAATCAGTAACCACCAAATCTTTCCAAACTTCTTATCTAACATGTTCATAAACTGTTTATCTAAAGCATGCGGCCATAGTGTGCGTGTGTGTGTATATATATGTGTGTGTGTGTGTGTGTGTGCGCGCGCGTTATACTTAAAACTGTACCTGTTCTGACTTACAAGCAAATTCAACTTAAGAACAAACCTACAGAACCTATCTTGTTCATAACTTTTGTGTGTGTGTGTGTGTGTGTGTGTGTGTGTGTGTGTGAGAGAGAGAGAGAGAGAGAGAGAGAGAGAGCGAGAGCGAGAGCGCTATGGAACCTGTATGCAGATAATAACAGATTGGTATACTAGTATATCAATATTACAGCATAACATGATGGTTAAAGACAATTTAGATGTTATACATACACACACACACACACACACACACACACACAGTGTGTGTGTATTCACATGCAAAATGGGAAGAAAAAAATGTAGCAGCCACTATCTTGTGGCCATTTAAAGTATGAATGGAAGAAGTTACGAAAAACAAGTTCACATCAAAGTGAGTTTGCTCACAGAACCCATGTAGCTGTTTAAGATGAACCATTCACAATATGTGTGCTGTACATAGTGCCAATGAGGGAACAACAAGTCTTTGTGGATTAGGAGAATCAAATATGGATTTCTTTTCAGTTGTGGGCAGGCCCCTTTCTCCAGCAAGATTTCATGTCTATCATAAGGGCAATATGATATAGCTCAACGAAGAAATACATTAATCTGCTTTTTCATTACCATAATTCTCATACTAGCAAAACTGGCAAGAACAAAGGTAACCTGTAGGTGGCGGCATATGTCAAGAGACATTCAGGATGTCCCATGCTCTTGTTTTAGAACAAATATTCTGATGATTTGCTGTGATACCATGACAAAAAATTGCTCCACATAGTAACCGGTTGCAGATGAATGGCTCACTATCTGGACTCAACCACCATAATTTAAAGTAACTTTCATAAAACCACTCATCTATCACAGAGTTAACACACTCAGCAGCTTGCTGTCTATAAGATTTGGTGATACATCATGAAGCTTTGTGTGTATGCAACAATTGGTTTATGTGGTGATGCTATCTAACATAATACATCTAACTATAAAACTTATGTCCATGCCACAAATCTAATAGCTATTGACTGCATGCTGAATATTGACTTCCATCCCTAACAACTTCTGTCTCACAGAAAAAGGTATCACTTCAATTATCAGAGGCAGTATGTTTCTGTATATCAGTTCCTGGAGAATGTGAAATGAAAGGTACTTAGTTCCTGCTGGCCAGCCTTTTGGCCACTAAATTCCTCACTAGATAGACTTTCAGTCTCACCAATCATGGTTTGTCTTATGTTCATAACAACCTTGAAATATGGTAATGAATTTTAAGTATGAATAGAGCAAAGAAAAAACACACTGTGGAAAAATCATAGAATCACAGAGTTGGAAGAGACCACGTGGGCATCCAGTCTAACCCCCTGCCAAGAGGCAGGAAAATTGCATTCAAAGCACTCCCAACAAATGGCCATCCAGCTTCTGTTTAAAAGCCTCCAAAGAAGGAACCTCCACCACATTCCAAGGCAGTGTTCCACTGCTGAAAAGCTCTCAGAGTTAGGAAGTTCTCCTAATGTTCAAGTGCAATCTCCTTTCCTGTAGTTTGAAGCCATTGTTCCTAGTCTCCAGAGCAGCAGAAAACAAGCTTGCTCCCTCCTCCCTATGACTACTCCTCACATATTTATACAAATCATATGGTTCTTGGGAGATAATGTTTTATTTCAGAAAAGTTTTTCCCCCAAAGTGACTGGGTTTTGGTACAAAATGAAGTTGGCAATGAAATATTTGTTCTTCCTCTTGAGAGTATAAACTTGTATTGAAACAATTAAAAGGATGTTAAAAAGGACAATCATTCATCTCCAGCTGAGAGCAATAGGAAACCAGAGAGAGAGAGAGAGAGAGAGAGAGAGAGAGAGAGAGAGAGAGAGAGAGAGAGATCTGCAACTGAATGTCAAGATTCCAGGGGGAACCATAAGACTTCCAACCTCATAAGATGGGCTAATTTTCTTGTTCTATGCACTTCTTCTCCTCTTTCACCACAAAACGCCTTTTATGATGCATACCGAGTTCTGGCCAGGCTCTGTGGTGAAAGAGGAGTGGCAGGGATGCACACTGCTGTCACAGCAACACAGGTGACTTCCCATGTTGCATTGGGAGCAATGGGGGAAGCAATGCTTCCCTCCCATGGAATGGGGGTTGGGGTAAGTCACATGATGCAGAGTAATGCGGAGCATTGGGATTTCACACGCCTCCCGCTGGGACCCCCATGGCTTTGCCATAATGCATAACTTATCCTCAGCCTAATGTGATAAGGTTGTTAGGATGTACCCACGCTGCAGAAGTATAGCAATCCAATGTCACTAATTGCGTGGGTTCCATCCTACAGAATTCTGGGATTTGTAATTTGATGGAGAAAAAGGCTCCACCATGTTCCTCAGCAGCATATTCCACCATCAAATAGCTCTTTCTGTAAGGAGATGTTTACTAATGTTTATTTTAAATTTCTTTTTCTGCCTATTTTTTCTTTGCAGGAAATGAAGTTCTACCTAAACATTGATAATGGTATCAATGAACTTCTTCTCTTATTTTTTATCTGGCCATGAGAGAGCTTATAGTTGATGGAACTCTATGTGTCTGCCATAGAAACTCCAGAAACTAAAACGATTAGGTGCTAGACTGGTTTAGAATGTATATGTAATCTAGTAAACGATGTAAATGACAATGTTCCTGAATGGAATGTGAAACCCTTTTCTCTATTTAGCCACAGTTTGACCAAAACAGCAGGCACCAAAGTTGAAAAGCTATTTGCTGAGGCTCAAGATATAGATGAAAACATTCCTCACATTACTGTTTCTTTGCCCAGAAGATGAACTTTCTTTTTCCATAGATGTAAGATTATTTCATGTGATTCCTTTTTTTACATTTCACAGTGAAATGTAAAACCTAGTAATGTCATCCAGGTGTATTATGTTTCTTTTTGTTGTTTAAAACACTATGTGTCATGGGGAAGCTGTTGTGGCTTGTCAGCAACAATAAAGATAATGATATTGCATTTTAGGTTGAATACGTTAAAAATCAAACATTTAAAAGTTATAATCAGCTATTTATATTTACAAATTCTGCATCTAGAATTCAACCATCCACAGCTTGAAAATTTAAAAATCCATAAAGCACACCTTCATTTTGCTATTTTACATGCAGGATTCCACTTTATTACACTACTGTGTATAAGTTTACTTGAACATCACAGATTTCAGTATCCACAAGAGGTACCTTATATAAAATGGCAGAAATCAGGATTTCTTTTGGGATTTTATTGGGCTAAGATAATTTTTTCAAGTTATGAACGGTTCAGTCTAAGGATGTAGAACCGATATACACGTATATGTGTTTAAGGCTGAAAGGTCAACTAGTATGCCCATGATTTTCAACCTTTGTTTCTCTTGATTTTGAGACTTCAATTCCCAGGCTCCCTGTGTATTGGCCATTTGGCCTGGAATATCTGGGAGCTGAAGTCCAAAGCATATGAAGGACAAAAGACTGAGAACCCCTGTAACATCCAGCTCCAGATTCTGCCGAGGTTTTACACCTATCTGCTCCCAGACCACAGCAATGATGGATGTAGAGTCTCACCATACAGTTGGGCTGAACTTGGTTTGTTCCTGTTGGGCACTAACCCTTACCTTTGATGGTGCTTGTAGTCACAGAGCTGGCACTTTTGCTAGTGTCAGCAAAAGTGCCCATTCCTTTTCTTCTCTCCTCTCCAAGTCATGGGGGGCACCTTTGCTGACATTGGTAAAGGCAACCATTGACGTCAGAGAGCTTCTTAGAGTGCAGTGTCCACCACTGTGTTGACAAACAACAGCAAAGGTAAGAACATAAGAACATAAGAAGAGCCATGCTGAATCGGACCTCAGCCCATCTAGTCCAGCATTCTGTATCACACAATGGCCCCCAGTTGTACACGGGGATCTTGAGCAGAAGGGAGGGCAAAACCCTAACCTGCTCCCGACCCCCCACAACCAGTACCCAGGGAAAGTAAGTACCATCCCCTTTTCCACACTCCATGGAGTGTGAAAATGGAATTGTGGCATGGGCCTGTGTGAACAGCATAGCTTGGCCCTGAATTGGCACCAACCCAGATGTTCATATCATCTCCAAAGTGCAGGACTGCTCTGGTGCATTCCCTGAGTACTGGTAATTTGAGGTAAAACGGGCACCGCTGGTTTTACCCTTCATTAGGGGCTGGAAGTCTCATCTGGATGCCTATGAACAATTTCTGGTCACTTTCAATATGCAGCCAGTGCAGACAGGCCCTAACAGAATCCAAATTCTGAATTCAGCTCCCCAGAGAAATGGGACAGAGTTTCTGCTAATTTTTAGAGCAGGGATGGGGATTGGGGAATCCTCTAGAACAGACCTGGGCATCTTGCGGCCTGTGGGCCGCATGTGGCCCGCAGGCCGATGCTGACCGGCCCACGGCTCCCTCAAGGCTTCGTCCTGAAGAGAGGGAGGCGAACTCCCATTGGGATGGCTACATGTTGAAGAAGCAAACGTGAAGAAGCAGGCAGTCAGGCAAGCAGAGCAGAGGGGAAAGGAGGGGGAGAAGAGGAGGCTAGGAGCAAACACTGCCGAGCAGAGCATGCCTTCGCCCTCCTCCTCCTCCTTTTGCCTCGCATGCTCCCCCCTCCCTCTTGCCTCACACTCTTTCCCTTCTCTTCTTCTGTTTCCTGTCTTCCCTCCCTGTTTCCTTCCTTCTTCTCCCTCCCTCCCTCCCTCTCTCTTTCCTTCCTTCCCCCTTTCCCTGTTTCATTCCTTCCCTCTTCCACCACATGAACGCAAGAGAGAAGGAGGGGGAGTGCAGCGAGGGAGAGGGGAGGGGCCAGAGTGGGAAAGGGGCGGGGATGAGGCCAGAGTGCATGGGGGGGCTTCCATTCCCACCCTGTCTTCCTCCGCTTACTTATCCTTCCTCGTCTTCCTCCTCTTCTCTTCTACCTCTTTGGGCATATTGAGGATTTGTGCCAAGTTTGGTCCTGATCCATCATTATTTGAGTCCACAGTGCTCTCTGGATGTAGGTGAACTACAACTTATTGTTGAACTGTGCTACTGTTTTGCTGTGCTGTCGTTGTTTTAACTGTTTTAACTGTTTTATTGCCTGTATTTTATTATGCCTTTCGGCTCCTGTAAGCCGCCGCGAGCCTCAGGGAGTCAGCGGCATAGAAGCCCGAATAATAAATAAATAAATAAAATAAATAAACTTCCAAACTCAAGGTAAATGCCCAGCAAACTTTCTGTTGGTCTCATGAGAGTTCAGGGTGCCAAGTTTGGTTCAATTCCATTGTTGCTGGATTTCAGGATGATCTTTGATTGTGAGTTAACTATAAATTCCAGCAACTACAATTCCCAATTGTCAAGCTCTATTTTCCCCAAACCCTACCAGTGTTCACATTTGGGCATATTCAGTATTTGTGCCAAGTTTGGTCCTGATCCATCATTATTTGAGTCCACAGTGCTCTCTGGTTGTAGGTGAACTACAACTTCTAAACTCATGGTAAATGCCCAGAAAACCCTTTCAGTACTTTCTGTTGGTCTCATGAGAGTTCAGTGTGCCAAGTTTGGTTCAAGATGGCTGAATGGCCATCTGTGAGGAATGCTTTGATTGTGTTTTTCCCTTATGGCAGAAGGAGGTTGGACTGGATGGCCCTTGGAGGTCTCCTCCTACTCTAGGAACCTGTTGTTGTTGTTGTTATTATTAGCAGAGACTGAATGAATGTTATCATCATCATTATTATTATGAATAAATTCAGGGGCTTACTATACTCACATTTAGTTGAATTCAGTCTTAAACTATATTATATGGCTCTCACTGAAATAAATTTTCAAATATTTTGCTTTTATGGCTCTCTGAGTCAAAAAGGTTCCTGACCCCTGATATAATGAATCACCAATAGTACAAATATTCACATTTTGTTAACCATTGTTTTGTAAAATTTTAGTGAATAAATGTCATTTTCCCTATGACAACCTCTCTTTTTCATTGCTCATAACATATACTCTTATCAGTGTTATTAATATATCAAAAACACAATGTAGTGCCTTTTTATTATTATTAAAAAATTTCAATTGATATGTAGAATGTAATTCAGCCTTTAGGTGCGGCCCTCCATAATATTTTTTGGCTCTCGTATGGCCCCTTGGAAACAATAATTGCCCACCCCTGCTCTAGAAGATGATGTTGAAATGTAACCCCCATTATCCTTCAACTGGCTGTGATTGCTGGAAATTGAAGTTCAACAACATCTGGAAACTGCACAATTCTCCTCTCAATTTATAGCAAGACAGTCCTTGGGTAATTTACACATCCATTCCCTAAAACTGGGAGGTAGATGGCTGGAGATTTTTCATGTCTTGCTAACTGACAGGCATCAAAATAATTTTATAAAGACAATACAGAAAAACAATACAGAAAACATTTGAATTTGGTAATAAATGATACTATCTGGTTGCTCCGTAGAAAAGTAAATTAATGAAGGACAGCAATTCCCAACAGAGAGGTTAGTTATGGAAGCAATTTTGGTGTCCCTTGACACCGTAGAAGCATTTTTACATTTATTTCCTGTTTGACAATAATTGCTAGCAGTTAAAGCACTTAGTTTACTTAAACCTAATTTGTTTGTCAGCATGATTCCCTGCATTGTAATAGAGCAATGAGGACTAAAAATTGACACATTCTAGCATCTCATTAAAGAGTGGACACTGTTAACTCATCTTTTTAATTACTCAAGCCACAATTCCTTGTTTTCCTTTTTTCTCAGTCTTCTCACTTGCACCCTCTTTCATTTACCCACATAAGTTCCCAGTGGTGTAATTATAATTAAGGGTTGGCTATTAGCTGCTCTGAATAAGAAAACCTTAATGTACTCATTACAAATATTGTTTCACAGGCATTCAAGCTTGTTTACTTGAAGCTGAAAGTTGACCTTCTTGTGTCTTTAAAAAACCCCCCAACAACTCTGTAAATCCAACTGTTATTTGCATTGCACACTGAGGAAGCCTACCCCATGGCATGATGTCTAATGTAAGCTTAATTTGCCCACTGATGAGAAATTAGAACACAGGTAGAAGAATCTTTAAAATAGTGGTGGAAAACTGTGAAGGGTGCATGGTCCAATTCTGACACCAGAGTATCAGACTGCTCAATGGAGCAGCATACAGGGAGCACCTGTTGCATCAGCCCCTGTTGCGTCAGCTCCACTAGCTGCTAGTCTGCTACCGAGCACAATTCAAAATGTTGACTTCAGCCTATAAAGCCCTAAATGGTTCTAGCTCAGTTTACCTGTCCGAACATATCTCCTTCTATGATCCACCTCAGAGGTTAAGATGGTTGGAGGAGGCCTTTCTCTCGATTCCACCTCTGCTTGCAGGTGCAACGGGTGGGGACGAGAGACAGGACCTTCTCAGTGGTGGCCCCTCATCTGTGGAACTCCCTCCTCAAGGAAATCAGATCAGCCCCCTCACACCTGACGTTCAGGAAAAAGCTTTAAGACATGGTTGTGGGACCAAGCATTCGAGCAGTAATTGTAGCTCTCTCTCTCTCTCGGCATTACTTCGCGAACGAAGATTCAGGAAGGACTCATCCCACTTTTTACAAGCGCGCGTTGATGACTAAACAGGCCAATCTGAGATAGGCAAGTTCGGTTGCAGAAAGCGCAGCAGAAAGTCTCCTTGGGTGATGTTTTTTCCAAGTTGCGGTTCTTTCTGCGTTGTCGTTTCTCTTGAGACCCATTCGGGCGTGTCTTCTCGAAAGAGGCCGCAGCATTGTGGATAGTGCTTCTCCATGCCTCCCGATGTGAGGCCAGGGTGGACCATTGTTGGTGATCAATCTGGCCAAGCCTGAGATGTTGTTTCAGGGAGTCCTTATATCTCTTTTGGGGCGCCTCTCTTGCGCTGACCCGTGGCGAGTTCACCGTAGAGTAGTATCTTTGGGAGGCGGTGGTCCTCCATCCTAGAGACGTGTCCTGCCCAGCGCAGCTGTGTTCTCAATAGCATGGCCTCAATGCTGGTGATCCCTGCTTGCTCAAGGACAGCAACATTCGTCACATAGTCGGTCCAGTGTATATTTAGGATTGTGCGAAGACAGCGCTGATGAAAGCGCTCGAGGAGTCGTAGGTGTTGGCGATAGGTGACCCATGTTTCAGACCCATAGAGGAGAATGGACAGTATGATAGCTCTGTACACACTGATTTTGGTGCTTTGTCTCAGGTGCTTGTTGCTCCAGACTCTTTTGTGAAGCCTTCCGAATGCACTATATGCCTTTGATAATCTGTGATCTATCTCTTTGTCAATCTTGGCGTCTGAAGAGATGATGCTTCCCAGGTAGGTGAACTGCTGAACGGACTTAAGCACAGATGTGCCTATGCTGACGTGAGGATGGTGGTGTTCTTCCTGTGGTGCGGGCTGGTAGAGAACTTCCGTTTTCTTCATGCTGACTTCCAGCCCAAACAGCTCTGCAGCTGTTGCAAAGCAGGATGTTAGGCGCTGCAGGGCTGCTTCTGAATGGGCGACAAGGGCAGCATCGTCAGCAAAAAGTAGCTCACGGACTAGATAGTTTAGAGTCTTAGTGCGAGCCCTCAGACGGCTTAAGTTGAACAAGCTACCATCAGTACGATAGCGTATATATATGCCGTCTTCTTCTTGTAGGTCTGCCATAGCCCTTTGGAGCATCATGCTGAAGAAGATTGTAAATAGGGTTGGTGCAAGAACACAACCTTGTTTCACTCCATTAGTTATGAGAAAGGGCTCGAGAGAGCATCGCCATATCTGACTTGACCGTGCTGGCCCTCATGTAACAGGACAATCATTTTGAGGAACTTGGGGGGACATCCTAGACGTTCCAGGATCTGCCACAGACCTTTCCTGCTCACAGTGTCGAAGGCTTTGGTGAGGTCGACAAATGTTACATAGAGTCCTTTGTTCTGCTCTCTACATTTCTCTTGCAGTTGTCTAAGGGCAAAAACCATATCTGTGGTGCTCCTATTTGCTCTGAAACCGCATTGGCTTTCAGGGAGAAGTTCTTCTGCAATAGCCGAACTAATCTGTTCAGGAGTATCCTTGCAAGGATTTTCCAGCAATGGAGAGCAGTGTTATACCTCGATAGTTTGAGCAATCGGATTTTGTTCCTTTTTTCTTATACAGGGTGATGATAACTGCATCTCGGAGATCTGATGGCAGTTCACCTTTTTCCCAGCAACTCACAAGGAGCTCGTGGAATTTTGCATGCAGTACATGACCTCCCTGTTTCCAAGCTTCAGGTGGGATTCCATCGATCCCGGCTGCCTTGCCATTTTCAACTGCTGTATGGCCTCAATGGTCTCTTCCAGAGTGGGAGCTGTGTCCAGTTCATTTTTCATTGGTTGTTGTATCATGTGTTGGATAGCTGAACCTTGGACTACTCGGCTGGCATTAAAGAGACCCTGAAAATGTTCAGCCCATCGGTTCAGGATGGAGGTTTTATCAGTAATTAGTGTTTGACCATCTGTACTGTATAAGGGGCTTTGGACCTGATAAGTAGGTCCAAACACTGCTTTGAGAGCTTCATAAAAACCTCTGTGATCACCGAGATCTGCACAGCGTTGTGTCTTTTCTGATAAATCAATCCACCACTTGTTCTGGATGTCTCTGAGTTTTTGTTGGAGTTTACTACATGCGAGACGAAAGGCTGCTTTTCTTACATGGCAAGATGGCTGGGCGAGGTATGCCTGGTGAGTGGTTCTCTTCTTTGCCAACAGCTCCTGGATCTCTTGGTTGTTTTCATCAAACCAGTCTTGGTTTTTCTTGAGGGAGAATCCTAGGGATTCTTCAGCAGACTGCAGGATACTGTTTTTGATGTGTTGCCAAAGCGCTGTAGGAGAAGAATCTGTAGGGTGGACTTCAAGTTTTGCTTGCAGATTTACCTGGAAGTTGTCTCTCACAACAGCCTGTTGAAGACTGTTGACTTGGAGTCTCCTCTTTAAGATGCCACCCTCTTAGGTTTGAGCTTAAGGTGTAGATTTAGTTTACATCTTACAAGGCGATGGTCTGTTTGACATTCTGCACTGGGCATCACTCGAGTATGACGGACATCACGAATGTTTCTCTGGCGCACTAAAACATAGTCAATGAGGTGCCACTGCTTGGATCGGGGATGCATCCAGGTGGTCTTCAAGCTATCTTTCTGCTGAAAGATGGTGTTTGTAATAGTCAGCTGCTGTTCTGCACAAAACTCTAGCAGAAGGCGCCCATTATCATTACAGTTTCCAACACCGTGCTTGCCTAATACACCTTTCCAGGCTTCAAAGTTTTTTCCTACTCTGGCATTGAAATCACCAAGGATAATGATTTTATCTTCTGCAGGGACCTTTTGTATGAGGTGGCGTAGGTCTGAGTAGAATTTGTCTTTCTCCACAGGGTCAGCTTGCATAGTTGGGGCATATATACTGAAGAGAACAGCATGTGGGAGGCGTAAGGAGATAATGCGATCAGAGTGACCTGTCGGCAACGTCTCGAGTTTAGAGGCGATGGAGTTTTTAATCATAAAGCCTACTCCTGAAAGATGTTTCTCAGTTTTGGGTTTGCCAGACCAGTAGAGAGTGTAGCCGGCCAGTAGAGAGTGTTTGCCAGACCAGTAGAGAGTGTAGTAATTGTAGCAGTACAATAATGATAATGAATTAATGTGATTGACAAATGGACAGGCCTGGGACTATGATTTGAATTGATGTGATTTCAATTGTTGTTTTAATAATAGATCTTTTAATTGTTTGGATTTGCATGTATTAGTTTATTTTCAGATTGATATGTGTTGGCATTGAATCGTTGCCTATTGTAAGGCCACCCTGAGTCCCATAAGATCCTGAGAAGGGTGGAGTAGAAATTTGGAAAATAAATAAATAAATACTCTCCCTAGTTTAAAAAAACCCTGTAATACTAATATAGAATTTATTTCCAGTTTTCTTTCCCCTGGGTTTTGTATTGCTTCATTGGGAAGGGTGCTATCTTAATTCCTGGAGACTTCCAAAAGTGATTTACTGATTGGGTTATTTTCAGCTCCAATTTTTGGTGGTGTGCATGCACGCCTTTGGGGATTGAAGAGCTGCAAAAAAAAAAACCCAAACATAAAACAAAACCAAAACCTGGAGGATTGCACTTTCCTACCTGTTTTTAAATGTGGCACAGGGAGAAGAGAACAATTATCCGACATCAAATTGAAGGAAGACTTGAAACACATCTGACATTCTAGCTATTTATGCTTCAATTCATTATTGAAAGACTACCATCCGAACGTTGATATTGAACATGATCTAGACAAATTATGACATTTTTAACCGCTGTGATTTAACAAGGACAGAAAAGGTCATGTCTTAAGTTCCGCGAAATTCTGTGCATAATATAAGGAGACGGCTTTTGGCTGTTCTTTTTCTTTACAAAGGAGAAAAGTGTGCTGCAAGTGAGCTAGTGTTTGCTACATTTTGTCCCAGAACATGTCACTCTTAGGCTGGTGTGGTGTCAATTAGTGTTTAGAGTAATTAGGCATGAATCCAATTGTTAGTTCCTACTACAGTACACCCACAGAACTATTGGGTGCTTCATAAGGCAATATTTAATATAAGCTCCATTTATTCAGTGGGACTGTTCTAGCTAGAATTTACAATTGGGTTTCAGCCTTATAAAGCTTCCAGACAACATGGTGAATTCAGTTATTCAGCAATAGTTATAGCTTGTTCACTACCCAACTGGTGCATATAATGTTCTTGAAATCACATTCCACTCTGCATTCTGTGATGAAAAATAAGATTTTCTTCAGAACAAAAGCAATATATTTCGTATATTAAGTGAATGCACTCTTCTCCACAACAGACATGGGATAAAAGATTTAGATTCATGCAACAATAAAATAGAAACATTTTTTCCCTGCAGTAAAATATCTGTCCAGAAGAACTGACAGTAGATCTCTGGAAACAACAAACCCCTTCTCATGTTGTTCACCTCTCACTAGTCCTGTCCAACATTTAAATGGTGAAGAATGGGAGTTGTAGTTTAACAACATCTAGAGGAGTGTAGCTCACTCCAGCTACATACACACTAGAGAGAAAAAACTCCCTCATCACACAAGAAAAAATCCACTCAAAATCCATGTTCTGCCTTCTGCAGAATTCCGAGGTTTGTAGTTTAGGAAGGAGCCTTTAACAGCCTCACTAAATTACAAATCCCAGAATTCTGCAGGAGGCAGAAACTGGATTTTTAATGGATTTTTTCTCTAGTGTGATGAAGTAGTGGAAGCATTGAGGATTTTACTCTCAGTTGAATAGGTCCCTCGAACTAAATGATAATTAACTATTCCCATTTATAAATCCCATTAAGTTCTAGTTGGAGCTATTGCTGGATTTTGTCCACCATGAAATCAATACACTTCTGACCAATCTGTGTAGTTATTGCAGAATCTATGGTATTTAAGGCCTCGATAGAAAGACTTTGGAGAATTTTCTTGCAGCCATTTTAGGTAGTGAGCCATGTAGCAGCTAATTGGCAATGAATATATTGATCATTGGCTGGAAAGGTAGAAGTGGGGCAGAATCAAGAGGGGACTTAGCCATAAAAGGTATGGATCATAGAAGAACGTTAACCCTGATAGTCAGGAATATGGGAGAAAAAGAAAATCCCTTGTTTCGCAAAACTGCAGACTTTTGAGTGATGACACTGCCTGTTCTCTTTCTGTACAGAATCTTTCAAATAAATCCTTGTTTATCTTACCTTCCCAATCCTGTCTGTTTTTGGCTAACAGGCAGGTAATTTTTGGAGCACCAAGAAAAAGAGTCAGCATGAAATGAAATCAGAAGTCTATGGTAATGTGACAACAGAATTAAGTGGGGAGGCAAATTTTGACTGATTTATGAGCCCATTAAGAACTCCAGGAATCGCTGAAAAGGAATGCGGAAGAACAACAAGGGAAGCTGGAAAACGCTGAGAGAGAAGAGGAGTGTGTGAGCTCCCCCTGGTGGCCAGAAGTTTGTCACAAGTTTACCAGAAAAATTGCCTCTTGTTCATCTTTGTTCGTCTATGTTCGTCAATATATGTATATATGTTTAAAACTGCAGGGATTGTCTGCAGTGTATATGTACTGTAATCCGCTCTGAGTCCCCTTCGGAGTGAGAAGAGCGGGATATAAATGAAGTAAATAAATAAATAAATATTAGTGCTAGGAAATAAATGCTTCATAGCAAATAATAAATTCTGGTCCATGACAGGAATAAAATTTAGCATCCAAGCACTGGCTTCAAGCTCATCCAAGGCCAGAGCCTCTACATATAGTAAGACATAACAAAATCACATTTCCTTTCAATAGTGAAATCCCAGTCCATATTATAAACTATATATTGATTTTTTTTTCAGTTTCTGAAGTTTTTTTTTCATGTCAGGAGTGACTTGAGAAACTGCAAGCCACCTCTGGTATGAGAAAATTGGCCGTCTGCAAGGACGTTGCCCAGGGGACGCCCGGATGTTTGATGCTTTTTACCATCCTTGTGGGGGGCTTTTATCATGTCCTCACATGGTGAGCTGGAGCTGACAGAGGGAGCTCAACCTACTCTCCCCAGATTTGAACCACTGACATGTTGGTCAGCAGTCCTGTCAGCACAAGGGTTTAACCCATTGTGCCACTCCAATGAAGTGATGAGGCAAGCAGCTGCTATTTGCGTAAGATGAATTTGGGGTTCTTTTGATTGTACACAACTGAGTAGTTACATTACACAACATGGTACAGTGGCTTGAACATTGGACTAGGACTCTGGAAACCAGGGTTTAAATCCCTACTTAGGCCACAAAGACCCACTGGGTGACTGACAACCCTAAAGTGAACCTATCCTTCATGGCAAGATTTCTTCAAAGTGAGTTTGCTGATGCCTTCCCTCAAGGCTGAGAAAGTGTCTTGCCTAAGATCACGCAATGGGTTTCCATGGCCAAGCAGGGATTTCCTAGTTTCCAGACACTATAACATCCCAACCTTAAATAGTGAAAGGTAAACCCCATCTGAAAAAATCTTGCAAAGAAAATACTAAGATAAATCACTTCAGATTTGTCATAAATTAGAAAATACTTGAAGGCACACAACAATAAACTAATCCCACTTTTATGTAGTTGGCTTATGTTTATAAAGACCACCTGCCCTTGGAGCCCCCATATGCACTAATCTTGTGCCTTTATTTATTTATTATTTATTTATTTCGATTTATTAGTCGCCACTCCCGTCAGGCTCGAGGTGACTTACATATGCTAAAAACACCATAAAACACAGCTAAAACATCAAAATTAACACCAATTATTAAAATTATACAATAGTGCACAACGCACAATAAAATACTCCCATGGCCTACGGCTACAGTGGCAGAAGACCTGGAGTTATTCATTAAGTCCCTTAAGCCCCCAAGTTCTTCATATTGAATGGGGACGTCTGCCACCATTTCTACTTGCCTCCATTAGAATGAGAGTGGAATCATTTGCATAACTTTGATAAAGTGACCTTCACAGTGTTATGAAGTTTCTGCTCACATTCAATCGACAGATCAGTTTAACTTCAGAATAGACTTTTTCGGGTTTTTCTTTTTTATGGTCTTAACTGATAAAGATCTTAATGCACATTTGTTACTAGCTGATAACTTGTCCTTATCAGCTAGTAATGGCATGTGGAAATGTAGTATCACTCTGAGTATTAACAGTTGTCTTGAATATGCACACATCTGGGACTTAGTTTTATCTGAGAATTCAAAGAGTCAAAGAACTCAAAGAAGACACAGACTAAGACAGTTTCACAGAAATATGGTTTCTATGTGATTTACAAAGGGAAACTCCAATATGATATTACATGGGACAAGCCAGTTGGATAAAATGGGTAACACTCTAGACAACTTTTTATCTGACTTTCTCACTAAGGTATTGACTCCATTTTAATTTCCATCCAGTTGTACTGTATATGTATTTGCATAATAAATAAAATAAAATAAAATGCCTGGTGCCCCTTTTCTTTTCTTTTCTTTTCTGTTCACTGCTCCTTTTAGTAATTTGATCAGTAGGGACTACCTAAGGCAGTGGTTCTCAACATATGGGTCCAAGTGTTTTGGCCTACAATTCCCAGAAATCCCAGCCAGTTTACCAGCTTTTAGGATTCTGGGAGTTGAAGTCCAAAACATCTGGGGACCCACAGATGGAGAACCACTGGCCTAAGGAGTGTAGGATAACCCCTAATAAAAATCTGCCCTAAAAATAAAAAAATCCTCCAGTTTCCAAATTTTTAGTCTTGCATAGAGTGGGACGCTGAAAATGGACTACACCCAAGATTCCAATAGTGGTTTCTCATTCCCTTGGTAACTTTTCTTGCTCATTTTCTCTGGATGACTAAATTCTAAAAATATCCAACTGGTTTTAAATCATTAAAATGGTTGAAATTTCAAAATTTCATGGTGGCAGAATTCTTAAGGGAGGGCATTCCTCCTCCCCATTTGCACTGTTTTATTGACCTACAGACCACTCTGAAAGACTTTCTAGCAGATGAGGAGACTATGTGTGCAGTCACTGAAGAATTAAGATGTGTGATAACGTGCTTGCCTGTATTGTAGGTGGAATTTATCTGCAGTACTCTAATATCTTACATAGTCATCTTATGGTTCTGTAGGAGCACGAATGTCAGTTATATCTATAGTGGAGCAAGTGTAAAGCTAGGGCCATTAGCTATTAACTATGGGCTATTTTTAATAGTAATGAGATATAATGCTCTCATATTGTATTATCTGTCAGCTAGGGGTGTATAAATGCAAACCCCTCCTTTCTGTGGGAATCTTAGTCAGTTCAATCAGAAATGCAAAATAGAAGTTCCCCAACTGCTGATGACTGTTCTCATTGTTCTCATGCTACTTTAGAGGTGAATCATTATCATTTAGTTTATTTCTTTTGTTTTCCAAATTTTTAAAAAGTAGAAAATTGAATGTTAAAAGCACCCTTAATTGCACAGGTGGTAAAGAAGTTTATTACGTGAAAGTTGTCTACAACAAAAGACCTCAAAAAAAGAAAGAAATAGAATTTAAGACCTAGGGGAGAGAGGGAACACTATACCACACTATTGGTGTCTGAAATGAATGAATGTAAATGTTATTTTATTAATATTAAACATCAGATTTGATGGAATCTAGAATCAGAATTATCTGATTCAGACATGTCTGAATTGAAATAGCAAGCAAAATACTTCTGAAGATTCTGTAGCATATTTGTTGCAGATGGACACAAAAAGGGTGTCATTCAATTGGTATCATTCTTGCCAGGATAATAATCTCTATATATAATAAAGCGGAATATTTGTATGTTTGTTTGTATGTTTGTTTGTATGTATGTATGTGCTGATTGGCTGCCACTTTCACAGGCCACAGCGACCAGCGTGGGTGATGGACGTGCACCAAACTTGGTACACATAACCCCCCTGAGCCCCTTTACATACTGGTGTGGTTCGGGGGACATGGACCACGGATTATGGGATTTGTAGTACATTCAAACACTTTGGTTCCCACAGACCACTGCAGCCACCTAAAAGGACCAATACAGAACACTTTTGGCACACACATCCCCCATTACCCACTCTACATCCTAAGGCATTTGGGAGGAGGGCGGAACATGGATGATGGGACTTGAAGTACCTCTACTCACTTCCCAAGTCCACTGCGACCCTTATCCAATTACTGATCGACACCAAACTTGACACACATAACCCCCATGACTACCTTCACGTCCTGGTGAGGTTCGGGGGAGGACTGACAATAGATGATGGGATTTGTAGTACTTCCACACCCCTCTGTTCCCACAGACCACTGCGGCCCCCAACAAACACCGATAAAGACCACACTTGGCACACAGAGCCCCAGTGACCCACTCTACATCCTACTGAAGTTTGGAGGGGGAGGCAGAACATGGATGATGGGACTTGCAGTACCTTCCTTCACTTTCCAAGACTACTGCAAACATAATCTAATGACTGATCAACACCAAACTTGGCACACAGAGCCCTCATGACCCACTCTACATCCTACTGCAATTTGGGGGAGGCGGGACCACAGATGATGGGACTTCCAGTACCTTCAGTAATTTCATGATACTACTGCAACTCCCAATACTGATGGATCAAGACCAAACTTGGCACACAGACCCCCCCTTACCCACTCTACATCCTGCTACACTTCTCAAATGACCCGGGCACCACCGGGTCCCCAAGCTAGTATATACTAAAAACATCAAAATGGGGAAAGGGTGAGGGAGAGCAAAAGAAATGTTTCATTTGCACTGTCCCATGTTCAGGATAGTGCACAATCCCCTACTTGGCCTGTTTTATAGCTTGTTCTCACCCATTTTAGTATTTCTGGTTATTGGTCTTTGCTACACATTGTTTTGATGGAGTTTCGATACTGCTGTTGTATTTTCTTATGTTTTATTTAATTGTATTTTTATCTGGATTGTTATATTTTACTATTTTTACTTTATTGTGTGTGTGTGTGTGTTTTTTTTAAACGGATTGTTTTGCTTTTATGTCTTGGGGACATTCCACCCTGAGTCTCTTTGTGGAGATGATGGTGGGGCATAAGAATAAAGTTATTATTATTTTACGGACACAAAAACACAGTATGACACAGCAAACAATATATATATATATGCTGGATATTGTATCACAAAATCACAAGTTGAACATATTATTATTATTATTATTATTATTATTATTATTAGTGAGAGGCAACTCTGGCTTCATGGTGAATGGTTTCAGCTGTGTTCTTCCATACAAGTTAATTGGTGGAGGGATAATGAAATTATTTATTGGTAAACTGATGTGATTTGTATCTCATCTTTCTCCCCAACTGAGACCCAAAGCAGCTAATGGGAATGAAAACAACCAAGGAGGGTTATGATGGAGTCTGTGCAAAATGAGAGAGTACAAATCAGATGCTTGCTTGGCAAGTGCTGAATATTTAAGCTTATCTGCCTCTCTGGGCTCCACATCCATCACCCTCGCCCACCCCCAATTCCACTGCAGTTTCTGTTTCTTTGTTGCCAGCTGAGCAGAAAGCAAAGAAAAAGCCTTAAGCTCTTTTTCATTCATTTAAACTCTCTAGGCACTACTAAAATTCTGATTTTTTTTCTTGTCTGAGAAGACAACTCTATCACATTGATAACTTTCACAGAAATAGCCTCCCCAAACTCTCATGAGGGACAATGGTGGAGCTTAGGTACAGGCTGCTCTGGGGCAAGAAGTAAAGATAAAAATGTCCCCAAGTGTTGCACTCTTTTGCCACCTCAGGAAGACCCATTCTTGTTTAAAGAGCGGACATCGTGGCTATTCTTCAGTGCTTGTGAATGAATACACATACCAACATTTTATTCTTGCTCCAAGAAAGTCTTTGAAGAACCACATGCCTTTCAAACCCTACTTGTAATGTGGGATTTAGTTATGCACAATATTTACATATTTTTGTTTACTGATGGACTGTCTATGGACCATAATAAATGTTGTTGCTGTTTCATTTACATATGCTGCTTTTCAGAAGAAAAATATTTTTTGTTCACAAAACAACCCTGTGCAAACTTTGCACAGAACAAGTTCTGAACTGCAAAGTTTCACATCAGTCCATAACACTTCTTGTTAGATTTCTCAACACTTGAAAAACATGTTTTAGGACAATTTTAAAAGATTTTTGCAAATATTGTTTCCATTCTGAAAGAGCACAGATACATCTACCTTTCCCTCTGCCTGCATAGGCCTTCCCATTGAAGAAGGCAGAAGGAAAGATGTTAGTAGCAAACACTTTTGAGAAAGAACTGCAAGGCAATATGGAGTTTAGCCAATGTTTAGAGACTACCTGCTTGAGTCAGATAGCTGTGGGAGGGAGTACTGGGAATAGGGCCTGTCACAGAGCACAGGAGATTCCTTCTGTTTCCTCAGACCCATAATGTTTGTTCCAGCAAACATTCAAAAGAATAATTGAACTCTCCATAACATCTACTTCTTTCCCTTTTCCCATCATGCAACAAGGGTTGACAGAACAATTACTTCCATCATGTCCCTTATACACCTTCTTTGATGGCAGGGATGGGGAAGGATAAGGAACAGAAGCTTATGATCCTAATTGCCTACCAGCTAAGGAATTTTGTTGTCCTGTTTTAAAGGCTCAGATCTCAGGCATTATTTAGGGAGAGCTTTCCACAGTGGTGCTCCTCGCATAGCTTAATTTCAGCCTCTAGGGAGAATGGTTGGGACAGATGCCTGAGCATTAACCCTTTTCTGGAACTGGGAGCCCTTTTCTATATCACTTCTTCCTGCTCTGGATCTGACCTGACTGGCTGAATAGCAGGACGACCTGCCTGGCTATCGGGTATACGTTGTCAATCTGTTGATAAGTCTGGTTCATCTTCCAACAAAGACACACTTTCAAGAGGAGAGATCAGCTAAATTCTACCTTAATGCAGGGGAATACAGAGGTAAATCAGTCCTCTGATCTTGAATTTGAATTCTTCTATCTATCCTCCTCAAATTTTGCATGTTTCTTAGATCCAGTCATGCTTTCTTTAGGCTAAATATTATTTTCACAAAAAGACTAGAAGTGAGTGCCCACGAATTTGGAAACTACCAGACTATAGTTGTTTTGCAGAAACCTCCTAGAAGCTATCCTTTGGAAATCTCACAGGCATAATTTCCTTAAAACTACAAATTTCACCCAGTTCTGATAAACTAGCCAGCTGTTGATCTCCAATGAAAAACCCAAGGATATGGATTTTGAAATGAAGATCAGGAACTGCACCTCTAAATTATTTAGGTTGAATTGGACTGTTTTCAGCATAATAAAGCCAGGGTCTGGATCAAATCAAGTTTCAAAAAATATTGTAAACTATTATTTACAGAATCTTTGATTTTAGCCATCCCTTCTCATTACTATGCAGTTAAAATGCTCTGCTCTACTATTTAACATGATTTTTGAAGTTCTGGAAAGTGCACAAAAGATTCACTCACTACTCAGGTTTCTAGGATTTTTGAAGACTTGACTTTATGCAGCAAAATATTAAAATTAAAATGTGAACCAGAATATAAATATATAAAAACAATGAGAGATAAAAAAAATGCCCAGAAAATAGAAAAGTATCAATTATAAAATTTCTTATGAAAATGTATTACTATGTAGCATGGTTAGAAATTTCTACTTCCATTAACAAACAAGAACTTTTTGGATTAACTGCTACAAGTTTTAGCATGGATTCTCTCAGATGAGAGATCACTGGGTTTATGGGTATTCTGTGGAGGCTGATTATGTACACTTATGTTGTTATTGCATGCCTTCAAATCAACTTAAACTCATGGCAGTCTTTGGGCATGCCATAAACTGTCATGATGTTTACCTAGCAAGATTTGTTCAAAGGAGATTTTGCCATTGACTTACTCTGAGACCATGAGCATGTGAGCTGCCCAAGGAGTACCTAGCAGCTAAGGAGGGATTCCGACTCTGGTTTCCCAGAGTTCTAGACCTACACCACACCACTATACTACACAACTACACTACAATAACTTTTTATATGCATTTAAACATGTTGCTTATGGAAGTTCATAAAACTCTTTCTTCTAATCTAACCGACTGCAGAATTCACACCTTCATTTTCTTTGCTTGCATACCAGCATTTCCCCCAAATGTTTCCTCCTCTAACCCTACCATTTGCCTGGCAAGCAGCTCATTAACAAGGCAATTCCTATATTACTATAGTGGCTCCTGGGCATTGTGGTGTTGAATTTGCTTTGAATTTCAGACCAAATGTCAAAAAGCTATCAAAGGTGCTGAATCTTATCCTCCTAAATAGGATGGCTTCTCTTCTGTTCATGGACACCTTCTTTAAAGTTTCAGTTAAAACCCAGATCCTCAGCCCCACTGATGTAGAAAAAAGCCAGCTGTGATCACAAATTCAAAATGATCCCAAAATGTCAGTAATACAATTTCTTGATGAAGGAATATAGAGCTTGGTGAAGTTCCTTACTTGGACTAGCTCACAGAATTATAGTAACTATTTATTTATTTATGACATTTATATGCCGCCCTTATCACCCCGAAGGGGACTCAGAGCGGATTACAAGTCATATGAACATACAACATACTACATCACTAGCATAGTACTAATACATCATTCATAATGCTAGTATTATATAATATTATATTGTTGCTGGGGAAGGGGCCCTGATGTCACAGGAGACAAGATGGAACTGTCTTCTCGGCTCCCCTTCTTTACTCTGGCCCCAGAGTGGCCGTTGGTGCTGGGGGAGGGGCCCTGATGTTGCAGGAGCAAGATGGAATAGACAAGACTATGGCAACCTGCGTTGTTGTTTGAATGATATTGGAGTTGTCACCCACAAACCTCCAGTTTCTGTAGAAAGGTCTACCAGTGATATGTTGGTGCCATGGCAAGTTGATAGCCGCTATAGAGAAAGAACCTACAAAACCTTGGCTTCTATACTCAGTTACCTAGATGGCATTTTCTAGACAAGAACCCATTTATGTTGGTTTTTGCCCTGAGGAGACACTTTTAGAAATTAGTAGAAGACTGGAAAGGCAGCAATGTCCTGGAGAGGACATTGGAGATCAAGCAGAAATACTAAAGGCTGGCTGGCTGAGGTGGAAGGAAAGTAAAGAAATTCAATTGGAGATAGGTCAGGATGTGGCATGGAGTGCATAAGAGTTTCTTTGCATTTTATTTTTGTGCTTTGATTATATACAATTACTATTGTGCTGACTGTACAATTACAGTTCTGTTGCGCTGACTGCTAAATTCTGGATTACTGTGTGTGCACAATGCAGCACAGATTAGGAAGCACCAGTTGAATATTAAAAGCCCAGCATAAAACATGGAGCACCTTGTTAGCATTTCACAAGGGCAGAGCTGATAATGATCCAAGCATGAAGCAAGGATAAAACCACCCCAACTCAAAGTGTTATTATTCGTATGTAGAGAAACTATATTCATGTTGGTCTCAAAGAATGGGAATACAGATAAAATGCATCTTTTATCGGACCAAATTGTCCGTTTGCAAGCTTTGAACTTCAGTCACAGCTGTTCAGAATAAAGTACCATAAGATAGAATAAACTATTAATATGTCCAGTCATAACTGATGGTTTGCTGGATGGCTTAGTTAAATTTCACTTTTGCAGTTAATTTAGGGACCAACTACACATGCCAGAAATTGTGATACTGATCTAGAGTCCTCTGGATTAGTGCCAACCAAGACCACATGGCCAGCCATCAAGACAGCTCTGGATCTGGCACATGGCTGCACTGTATGGCACCAAGCTAGTCTGGTAGCTGGATGATATATTCATGGCCCAGGAGCACCATAACAAGTTTGGCACCAATACACCACCACCCTTAACTTATCCCTGTCTGTCTGGCATTAGCAGCAACTACTGGGCACAAAACTGACAATGGTCATAGCTCAGCATTTGTAGCTACACTAGTTGGAGTGAAAGATAAAGTGATGTGAAAGAGAGGAAAGGGAAAGGGGAACCTTTTCTTATGGAATTCCAGGACTTGAAGTTTCATGAGATATGTGGAATTCTTTGAACCAGAGAGATGTAATGCCTGAACAGTTTACAAATCCCAGGATTGTGTTGGGTGAAGCTATGATTTTTAAGGCAGCTCAAACTGCTAGTATTAGGTAGTTTGAAAGAGGAATCTGGGAATTATAGAGCAGAATTAAGTTTGCCCTGATCGGTATGTGTATGTATGTGTATATATAAAAACAATATTGCATTGGGTGTTTTATGAAGTATTTCCTGACTGAATGGGAATTCTGTTATATTTCATATATTTAATTTTCTTTTTCTGCAAAAATGTTGCCAATTGTAAATTTTGTGTTGTAAAATAATTACCCCTGTAATTTTCAACTTGGAAAAAAGTTTGCCATGACCTTTCCCCTTCTCCATGTCAGGGAGTGGATATAAGCCCAAAGGGGAAACAGCTGTTTTTACCGTTTTGCAGAATGGCAGAGCACTAATATTACTATAGGATAATTTTATGTCCCAGATAGTCCCTGCTGAGGTTAATGTGCCCTAATGAAGGACCATTTTTGTGCTAGGTATTCTACATTCTACTGAGTATGTTATGTGGTCATGGAACAAAAGTAGCCTTATAAAAGTGAAAGTAGTGGGACTTGGAAGCTGTTGGGCCCCAGCTGTGGGACACCTATTCACCCAGACAGCACTCAGGGGTGAGAAATATACAAAATTTACAAAAAAATACAACAAAAAAGAACACTCAAAAATCCAAAAAAAAAAAAACAAATCCAAAAGACAAATCCAGAAACTCCAAATGTGCTGTGTATGGCTGACAATCAGCTTCATGAATCGAACCACAGGAATTCAAAAACTTGGAACTTTACTTTAAGTGAATCAAGGAAATCTCCATACACTTGATCAAAGTTATATCCAGAACTTGAGAATAAAACAAAGAATAAACCAAACCAAAAATCATGAAGACATGAACAGGAATTACAATCCAGAAACTTGAACCTTAACCAAGAAAACATGAACTAGACCCAAAACTGAGAACCTTGAACACATGAAGCAAGGCCATGGAACTTGAGAGTTGTTTCCACTTGAAATGCCATGTTGTTCTCACAAAGAGAGCACTTAAAAGCCTCAATTCCCTCCCATGACATCACTCCTTGTACACCTGGTTTCTTGCTGCTTATTTCGAAGCTGCTTGGAAAAGCGAACCTGTCTCCCTTTCACACTCTCTTGGCACAGCTGCAGCTGCTCTGACATAGGAAACTCACACTCCCCCACATTCCTCTCAGGAGCAAACTCTAGCAGATTCTCATGGAAACAGATTTCACTTTCTCTAACATAATGAGACCTACCAGGAGATTCACTAATACATCTCTCTATGCCACTTCCATCCCCCTAAACTATCTCCTGAAGCCCCACAAAAACCCTTTCTCGTCCTCTGAAGCTTCAGATTCTTTACAAACTGCAACAGAAGCCAATTTCCCACCCATGTTGATCCATTTTGTAGTCTTCTTATCCATTGTAATACTGTAGAAGAAATGGGGGCGGAGTAGGAAAAGTATGGAACATTCTGTTGAATGATCCAAACTAATAAGGCTATGTAACCTGAGTTACAGTCCACCTCATGTCTGTTAGCTCTATGGTTAAAAGATCTCTCAGTTTTAAGATGATAAAATTGGTCTCCATTTCATTTTGTCAAATATGCAAATATAATTCACCATTGGAAAAATATGGCACATCACTGGGGCCTGTGATTCCATGATTCTATGTTCCCTTGTTATTGCCATGGGCCATCCTATGTCTGAGATTGTGACCCTGAAATCTCATAGCCATTCAGCAATGCTTCAGAGTTGGCAGCCCTATGACAACTCCTTTAATGCAGTATTTAACAAAGATATTATTGTTTTATGTAGTATAATCAATTTTTTTATTGGAAGATGATTGCACCAATGTCAGTGGGACCATAAATCTGCTCTAGTTCATACTCTGAACTTTACAGAAAAAATTAGGTACTTCCTCTAGCATTCAGACTAAACCTAGAGCAGGGAAACCACCTCAATAACATTGGAAACACAAGTTTCCACTTTGGTGATATTATTGGTGCTACTTATTTATCCCCAATTGGTTTTAAAATCTTGAGAAGCAATAACCAAAAAACCAATTAGAAAGACAAAAGTGCCAGATGGCTCATAAACCAGCAGGTGCAATTCTCAGGGTTCTAACAGGTCCTTCTGGGATATAGATATCAACTATAGATGGGCTCAGGCCTCTGGGTATTGTTATGTTTTTTTATGATGTCAATTCTCTTAATGGGCACAAATGTTTGTGCTAGTCATTATATTCTGACAAGAAGTCCTAGTATCAGAAGGTCAATGGTAAAATATTATTATAAGAGCAAATAGCTATACAGTACAGTAGCTCAAGGGCATGCAAAGGTTCACGAGCCTGTTTAAATTGTCAGTAACCCTAAAACATTTAGTAAGAAAAACTAAGAGCTGGTTGCATCTTATTGCTTGGGCCGAGTTGTGCAATGAAGTGGAAATTCCTTGACAGTGAAAGCATTTGGCTGTAACATAAATTACTATGGTGAGATCTGATCCTAGATATAAGTTGAGTCTCCTTTTCTAGAAATCAAAAAGGCTCCAAAACCAGATATTTTTGCTGCCATTGTTACTTCTGCCTTTGAGGAAAAGGGGCTTGTTACCCATCCAGTGCCCTTTGAGTTTTTGTCAAAGACCTGTCATTCCACCACTTTTGATATGAGAAAGGGAAAGATGGCTTGACCTACACAAAGTTCTGATTAAAAGCAGACATTAAGGGAGGAAAAAATCCAAACACATCTGGTTGCCACAGGATCAGGGAACATTGGAATACTCTGGCTGCCTGGCCATTTGTCCAATTTATTTACAGTATTTCTACCCCGCCCTTCTCAATGGCAGGTGAAGGGCAAATTCAAGATCTGGAAACCTCTTCTCTTAAGTGTTTTGGATAAGAGAGACTCAATCTGTACTGCAAAAATTGAGACCACACTGAAGACACAGATTTCCAGCTGGAAGGCAGTGGTGACAAGGGTTTGCTTGACATGCCTTCCACTTGGCACATTTCCTCCTTTTGGCTCTTCAAAATCCGCAGTATCTTTGGCGCAGCTGACCTTCAGTTACAACGCTCGAGTGCCAAGGCTTCCTGGTTCTTGGTGTTTAGATTTTAAAGGTTAGGTTGAAGCCCGTCTTTAAATCTCTTTTGCTGTCCACTATCATTTTCTGTTCTTAAGTTGGGAATAAAGCTTTTGGAGATGGTGATCATACATTCAGACAAGGTGCCAGTCCAGTGAAGATGATTGCATAGAACTTACAGGTACCAAGGGGTAGAACAGTCTATGTCTGCTCATAGTAGTTCAGCATGTAAATAAATGATCAATGTGTCTATTTAAAACAATATCCTGAAAACATCCTATAAGAAGCACAAAAATGCACATTTATTTTCAAATGCAATTTCTTTTAAGATAAGAATTTAAAATGCTAATTCACACATATTTCCATGCATTTTTAGTTGAGAACTACTTTGTACTCTCTAGTGTACAAATGGTATTCTGATCTACACACTTGTCTAGGAATTGTGAATTCATTTGGACTAAATCCAAATGAAATCATACCACATACCTAGTGACAGAATTCTTGCTTTTCCTTTGCTTCACATTCATCTTCACATATTTAAACTCTGTTACATAATGATCACACAGGAATTCACTTCATAATTCACCCATGAAGAAATTTGAAACAAAGTTTTCCTTTGTGCAAAGCTGATTCTTCAACATATTTAGTTTTAACAATGTTTTTAAGCAGTTTGTTAGGGATGGAGGTTAGGTTTTTAGGCTGATAATTTCATTATTTTTTCTTCCCTTCAATCCCTTTGGATAAATTAGTTCTAAATGTATTGGGAGAGATGCAGAACCAATCTTCAGAAATGTGGCTACAAAGTGGAGAAGAGCAAACCACAAGTGTGGAGAAGAGCAAACCACATATCACTTACTACAATGCAGTCTGCCACATGCACAATGGAGGACCTTCTCACAACAACACCAGAGGCACTCCAAGTGGTTAAATAACATTTAGCATAATACCAAGTTTTTAACTTTGTGTTTTTAAATAGATTATAACAGTACACTCAACTCTCTTCTGACATTATTTTTTTGGGTGTCAGGAGCGACTTGAGAAACTGCAAGTTGCTTCTGGTGTGAGAGAATTGGCCATCTGCAAGGACATTGCCCAGGGGACACCCAGAAGTTTTGATGTTTTACAATCCTTGTGGAAGGCTTTCCTTATGTCCCTGCAAGGGGAGCTGGAGCTGACAGAGGGAGCTCACCTGCACTCTCCCTGGATTTGAACCTTTGACCTGTTGGTCTTCAGTCCTGCTGGCACAAGGGATTGCGGCCCATTGTTCCACCGGGGCTCCTTCTGACATGATAAAAAGTGCTAAATAGATCATGTAATTCTTCTACTTTTCCTGTAAAGGATCTGATTGCAGGAGGAGATTGCATAATTTAAAAATGGAGGGTTGAGTTGCAGGAAGAGTTATGCATTTCATTGAAAACTGATAGACTTAAGTACATAAAATGTTACTAATTTCCTTGTCTTTGTCAGTCGCAAAGGTTCTATAAAATCCCTTTGCATAGTGAAACAGACTAACACAACTATGGACCTTATCACATTGAAGTCCCTAATGTGGGCAACAGTGGGGGAATTTGCCAGGCAGCATGGCAAATCCATGGGGCAACGGGGAAAACTGTTGTCTCACACCTCATATTGCCCATCACATGGGGGAAAGCATTGCCGCATGGCTTCCCCCATGCTGGCCCTGTTGCAGGGCTCCATCCTAGGACACTTCTAGGATGGAGCCCTGTCAGAAGTAGCCCTGTATTGTGTGAAGGGCTCTGGCAGGCCCCTTCTGGAAGCATTCTAGGATGGAGCCAGATATCCAGGAGATGAGGTCATAAGTCCTTGAAATGAAAGGTGGGGTGTAACTTCAGTTGAATCAAATTTATGAGGGAACATTGTTTCCAGTGAGGCTTGTGGCTCTAATGCTCTGTCTTGATACTAATAGCTTTTACCTTTGATGGGCTGCTGCTACATTCAAGTATAATCTATGTAATAACATGGGTAATAATAATAATCCTGCTTTCCCCCCAGATCTGGAACCCAAAGCAGCTAAACAATAAGGCAGCTAGATGCCTTACATTGGCATCTAGACTTGGACAGCATCATAAATTGCAATTGATTGGAGGGCATCAAAAACAACATCATGCCTACTCAAATTGGCTGATCCACTTGATGGTAGAATGTAGGGGGCAGTAAATGTTTTTAGATAGCAATGTATCTGCTGGCATCCTGTGGACTATTTATTATTTCTCTAGTTGGAAACAATGCAAAAGCCTACATTCTTCTCAAGGTTTACAATGTTGATGGCAATTTTCTGAACTCATTCTGATGAGCTGCAGAACACAAACACTATATATTATGATATGAGATTTTCTTTGACCTCTACAAAAATGTACTGAAAAAACATGAACCAATTTAAACCAAATGGAAGAGAAATTCTCATGTCATATAAACTAATTCCAACCTAGTCTTGAAGAAAATACTGTTTCTTGACCTGTTTCAGACAACAAATCTTGTCTTCCTCTCCTACCCCCTCCAAATAATGAGAAGTACTTGGGAGATTGCATTTTTGCTGTAAGTCTGTATTTATTCTCCTTCGCTTTTATGACTTTATTGAATGACTTTCTCAGTTGTTTTGTGACTGTAATTACTATAGAACTGTTGTCAGAAAAAAGGAAAGAAAATCAACGTGCCTATCTTTTAGACCACACAACTGAAGTTGTGGTATGAAGTTCTCCCTATCTCCTATTGCTCTGTCTTTCCTTCTCTTTGATACTGGCAGTTTGAAATGTTAACACACTATAAGTGTGTGATATGATGGTGACTTTTCTCTGTCTGTTTCAATCTAATTAGTTCTTTTCTCAATGTACTGGAAGATTGACTGTGGCAGCTATCATTCATTGGGATGTATCCTCACATACAGTGTGTATCTGGACATCAGAAAATACCACCCTCAGCTGATGATACAGATATTGTCTTTAGTCAAAATGCTAATGGAGAATTCAATTTAAAGGAACAAAAATGTTTTTAAGGAGAGTTGAAATCTTCTAGTGGCACTATGTGATGGGTTTTCTCAAGATACTGTATATACTCAACTCACTGTCTCTTATCTGCACCTTGCAATGGATAACAGTTAGTATGGCTAGATTTTGGTCTTGCGGTGCATTATTAACCCTTGGGCTTTCTAAAAATAAAATATATTTCCATTTGTATAGTGTCTCCAGTCTGTCAATCGCCACTTCTCTTCTTCCAGGAAATATGATTGGTGCAGGTATGATGCTAAATTTGCTATGTCATTCCATGTAGCTCTTGCAATGGCTGTGATGGGAAGAAAAACAACATCTCTCCAGGAAAGCTGAGTGTGCACAGTTTCTGTTTCCTTAGTTGTTTTGAATATACAAATGTGTAGATGACACCAAATTGGAAGGGACCACAAATAACTCAGAGACAAAATATGGATTCAGAATGATATTAACATGGTTGAGATCCAGGCCTGAGTGAAAATCAGTTAGAACAAATGTGCCATTGTACACGAAGGCTGCAAAAATCAGGGTATAATATAGGTGACGTATGACTTGGCAGCAGTATGTTTAAAAAGAATTTGAGTGCCTTCTTTTCACAACTTTTCACATGCCAGTTAGTAAACCCTTCATGGAAGGATTTGATGCAACACAATTTGATGGTTCCAGTCAAAGCAATGTGCCTTCAGAAATATCTGGGGACGTGGAGCCAAGCAAGACTTGGGTGCCTATACAAAGTGGCATATGAGAATATAATGTTATATTCTAGAAAAAAAATATTTTCTATTCTTCTGCTCGGTTTGGGACTCAGAGAATGTTCTCTTAAGATTTCATCTCAATTATGAGTCAGATGATTAAAATAGATTGAGTCTGGTGATGTACACCCTGATGTATTATGCTTAAGATTCCAAATGCTATTGATGTTGGTAATCTTTAAATACAAATCTTTATCTTCTTTTGTTGGATGAATAAAGAAGTCAAAAAAGAAATTGGTGCTACAGGGATGTGTAGTAGTTGTTAATAACAATCTTGGATACAAATCAATAAAAGGTATTTTTCTATCCAAATCCTCATTTGCCTTTGGTATCTATTCTCCAGTGCACTATAAAACCAGTAATAATGAATGAATCACCAGCTTTGGGATATTCTACATGTATTCCCCAACCCACTGTGTTTAATTTAAAAGATTTGCGACAATTTGGGTCTAATAGGAAAAAAAGGATAGTGAAACTCTCTCTCTCTCTCTCTCTCTCTCTCTCTCTCTCTCTCTCTCTCTCTCTCTCTCTCTCTCTCTCTCTCTCTCTCTCTCATTCTCAAGCTCACTCTTTCTCACCCCCCCTCTCTCTTTCTCTCTCACACGCTTTGAAGACTGTACCCTTGGCAAATGGCCAGAGGCCTTTAAATAATGAAGGCTTTTGATCACTAGAAATATTCTTCCTTTGGAACATTAGGCAGATGATAATAATACTCTTTCTTTTTTTGTCAATATGGTGATGATACACTTTTACATTTACATGACTCATTTCTTTCCTTAGTCAAGTAATTCATGACTCATTTCTTTTCTAAGCCAAATGATATAGCCCTTTGGCTCTTTCAGTTGCAAACTTTCTATTGTTCTCTTCAATCCTATCCTTTGTTTAAACTGTAAGGCACATTTGCCATAAACTGATATGGAAACCATAAAAATTGGCAGTAATTTTATTAGCCTTTCCCATTCATTAAGTAGAAGATGTCAATCTCATGCAGTTATGTCTGTGTGTATGTGCAGAAATAAATTACCATAGTTCCACTGAAATGAACAAAGCCTGCGTCACAGATACGAGATCCATATGTTCATATCTAGGGTTGTCAATTGAGGATTGTTGTAAGCACTGAGCTGTCTAGGCATGAACTTAGAACTTGGCCTCCTGGTGATGACATTGTTGTACTTCAAGTACCAAATCCAATTCGTTATAACTTGTGATTCAAACACACGCTGTGCTCATTTTTAAAGTCCTATACAGCTTGGGTCAGGTTATTTGAAGGACCGTATCTCTCTTTGTGAGCCTATCAGATACTGTGATCATCTGGAGTGGGCTTTGGCTTTGTTCCACCACTCTCTCAAACCTGTTTGGTGGTAACAAGGGAGGGTATATTTTCAATGGTTGCTCTCAGTCCCTGGAACTCCCTTCCTAGAGAGACCAACTGTCCCCATTTCCTGATTGCCTTTCATAGGCAGGTGAAAACATTCCTCAGCAGTCTGGCATTTATGGACTGATTGGGGTGGGTAGGGGTGGTTACTGGGAATTTGGGGTGGATGTTGAGTTATAATGCAAAATTCTTCTTGACTGTTGCTGAGCTTCCAAAGAGAGGAGAATGGGCACCCTTATGTCTCACCTAGAGAGAATCCATAAAATCCCAGAACTTATGGAACAAGGCCCTTAGTTTTGGCAATTCAGAGCAAAACAGAAAGTGGGGTGGAGGGGAAGAGAACATGATGCATTACTTCATTTCTCTAAAGCAGGAGTGCTCACACTTTTTCAGCATGCGAGCTACTTATAAAACAACCAAGTCAAAATGATCTACCTACCCATATTTTGATAGAAGAAATAAGGGACATTTACGTGATTTTTTGCAAAAATAAAGGACACTTAATAAAATGCATCCAGACAAGAGTTCCTTCTCCCACCCTGGACATTACTCCACAGATATATAAACATGTAGAAAGAAGCCAGACCTTGAAGCTGCAAGGCCATTCAATGCTGATCAATGTGGCCAATGGAACATTCAAAAATGCATCCAGACAAGAGTTCCTTCTCCCACCCTGGACATTACTCCATATATATATATATATATATATATATATATATATATATATGCAGAACGAAGCCAGACCTTGAAGCTGCAAGGATTCATTCAATGCTAATTCAAGGTGGCCAATGGAATTATTCAAACCTGCACCAATGCTGATCAACAATGGAAATAGTTCCTTCTCCCACCCTGGACATTACTCCACAGATATATTAACATGCAGTACAGTAAGAAGCCAGACCTTGAAGCTGTAAGGACATTCAATGCTAATCAAGGTGGACAATGGAATATTCAAACATGCATTAAACAGAGAAGATTTTCTTCTCCCAACCTGGACATTACTCCACAGATATACTAACATGCAGTACAGTGAGAAGCCAGACTTTGAAGCTGTAAGGACATTCAATGCTAATCAAGGCGGACAGTGGAACATGCAAACATGCATTAAATAGACAACATTTGCTTCTCCCACCCTGGGCATTACTTGAAGCTGCAAGGACATTCAAATAGCCAAGATACCTGTAAAAATAACTTCTAAGGTTGCAGTGCCTTGCGCTGCCGCACCAACTGCGCCTGCGCGGTTGAAGAGCTAGCTCTGCTCGGCCACTCCTGCTCCCATGGCTGCTCCACCTCCAGACAACAGGCCTGGCCAGGCTTGAGGGCGGAGCTAGCAGGAAGTGGCATGAACTTGATCATCCTCCCTCCTCCTTCTCCCTCCCTCCCTCCTCCTCAGACTGCACTGCCTGCTCTGCTCGGCACTGAGGATGGAGGCGCTGGCGGGGGAGTTGCGTCAGGGGCAGTCTGAGCCGGGCAGCCTAGAGGAAGATGCGCGCCGCGATCGACCAGCTCCGCCTCCGTGATCAACTGGTTGATCGCGATCGACGTAATGAGCACCCCTGCTCTAAAGCATGCAGTGAATCATTTTTTTGGTAGGCAGATTTAACTTGCGGTGCTTTCTCTGTTACATTTCTCGTGGAGTACTTGAAGATACTTGATTTCCACTAATGAAGATAATCCATTTCATTGCCTATGGATTAGATGAGTAAGTACCTTGTTGTTTTCAGGATGAAAGCCCATTAAAGTGTGCCATAAACTTATTTCCTGCTTTTATCTGAAGAATGAATTCTATATTGGAACAATTTGCTTCAACGACATGCTAATGATATACAAAGAGCCTGTTGGTTCTTTGTGATGATACATGGCACTAGGAGCTGAAAACAGAGTATTGCAGGCTGTTATAAATCCTCTTTGCCATTCCAAGGACATTCACATTGCAAACAAATTGTCACAGTGTTTTATACTTTTGAAAAATGGCATTGGAACATGCAAGAAGGATATAAGAAGACTGGTACAGCAGAGCTAAGACATTCATCTCTTTTCCTCTTGATAAGCTTTTGACAGCATAGCATAAGCCACTGGAGCAATAATGGATAGACAGGCTATTAACAATTCAAATTTTTCAAAATGGTATAGGCTCTAAATTTGACCATCAAAAGGCAGTTTACCTGACAAAGCTCACATTTCCAAAACTTAGACCAACTTTTACAGTCCTCCAAACCATGCCTACAGCCATGATTGATAGCAGATATTCTCACACCCTCATTTGTATATTAGTGGAACCCCAGAAATTGAGGATTTACTACATTATTTCTTGTTCATTATAGGTACAACCAAAAACCAAATTCTTGGGATCTATTCTGTCTTATCTACGGTACACAAATGTATCTGAAAAAATTTCCCATCTCCTATGAGATACAGATTCTGTGGTAACTCACAAGGTTTCTCAATTCGCCCTAGCAGCCACGATAATTCTGGCTAAATGTATTGCTAATATTGTAGATGATTGCTATGGGGATGCTCTTAGCTAATTAAATTTTGTCTAATCTAATGTTTAGTATTATAGTTTATATTTAATGTGTATTTTAATGGTATTGCATTTTAATATGCATGATCTATATGCCAATTACTTTTTGTAAAACTTTTATATTGTTACATTTTTATATAATATTTTATATTGTATTCAAGTAAGAGTAAAAAAGTTTAATGCACATGTTAGCAGAGTGCAGCGTATCTCTCTACAACATTGTGGTTGCTAACTAACTACTATCAAGTGGACTTCACTTTTATTCAACGAGAGACCTCCAAGGAACTGTATTATCATCAGACCTTGCAGCTATTGCAGACTCTGTACTGTATCTTCCTTGATTGAGTCTATCTATCTGGAATATGGTCTACCTCTTTTCCTATTCCCTTAGTGTATTTTTCCTGAGCAATAGTGTCTTTTTTAACTCAGTCAATTCTTCTCATAATATTGCAAAAGTATGTCAGTCTAATGGCACTTTTACACAGGGCAGAAAGCTGGGAGGAAGCAGGTTGAAATAACTCGCTTCCTCCCAGATTTCAGTCCCCACTCCCTCCCACAATCCCAGGCTTTGGAAGTGGAGGGTGGCTAGATTCCTTTGATTGACCTGGAATGACATCCAGTCACACACCCCAGCCCTCCATCTCCCCTAACTTACCAGAGGGACCTGTCAGCAGTGTAGAGTACTCCTGAGCTTGAAAATGTTGCGTAAGGAGGTGGGAGAAAGAAAATCCCTCCTCCCCTCACCTCCTGATGTACCATTTTCAAGAATCAGGAGTACTCTACACTGCCAGCAGGCCCCTTGGTAATTTTTTGTGTGGAAAATGGGGAACTAGGGGGATGGGGTTGGCACCCTCTCACTCTTTTGGGTCACATTACTTACTACATTGCCCTCTGTATAAGGATCCCAGAAAGAAAATTCTAGGAGGGCTTCTGGAGGATAGGGTGGCTTGGCAGCAGGCAGCAGTGATTAAGGATTTGCTAGCAGACTACTCTAAAGATATAACAATAAAGGTTGCAGCTTTTGCAGTGGCAGCTCAAAATATCCGTGCGAAACTAGTAAAATCCTTAGTGAAGGATGGGAAATAGCTCAGGATGATACAGTGCGTTGTAGACATGACTGGAATTTAAAGAGTCAGTTTTAATGAGTTTTAATATTTGTACTGAAGTTTTATATTGTGATATGTACTTTGGATGTCGCTAATATGTGCTCTTAATTTGTCATGGCCTATGGCTAGAACAATAAAACGTATTCATTCATTAACACTCTTTTGGGCTCCAGAAGCCCAAAGAACCGGGATTGCTGTGAGGATTGAACGCGGTCCTGGGAGTTAATCACCACAGGCCCAGCACCTCAACAGATCCAGACCTTTTCAGTAAGGTTGGGATCTCTTGAGGTGTTTTATTAACCTGAAAAAAAAATGGGAAATTCCAGTTTACTTTTGGATTAATCTAGGTTAACTTGAGGCGTTGTTTGGATGCCTCAGGTTAACCTGTGATGGGTTGCAGGTTCTGGGCCTGTGTAGAAAGGCCCCCGGTTTAGTCATCTTGGCTTCTAGGAAGAGTTCAGGGTAAATCTGCTCTATTTATTTGTCTTTTGAGAAATGCATGGTTTCCATTAAACTTTTTTCCACATCATATTTCAAAGGAGTTGATTGTTCTTCATTTTTGTTGTCATCTTGTATTTCTCTGCATTGATTATAATAGTAGTTCGCTTTATCCTATGCACAATTTGCTGAAGAATTGCAATCAAAGTTCTGGACTTATTTCTGTCACCTTTCACTTTAGCTTCTCATCTATCCTTAACTGCTTGAAATGTTTTATTTGTCATCCATTGATGCTTCCACTTCTTTTAGATGCAGATGCACATAGCTTCAGTCCAGAATTCTTCTGGCTCCAGGGATCCTTCTACACGGTAATGTGGGTCCAACCTGGCATCCCAAATTCTAGATTGGGCTCACATGATGGCCTAAGAGGGACTCACTAAACCACTTCTGAGGCAGGAGGGAGTCTGCACTGCCCAGCAGCACCAACCATGGTTTGGCACTGCTGGACAGGGAACTTAATAGTGATCCACCTCCCCCCATGTCTTGACTTATGCCCACAGCCAGTTCTAACATGTGGGAAGATGCTACACACACAACCATAACACCATTTGAAAGGTTGGTGCGGGGAGGGGAAGAAAGAGACAAAAAAGATATGTCATTAGGAAGAAGAGGGGAAACTCATGCATGAGCAATGACTCCTTCTTCCTTTCCTCCCTGAGGTGGGGAAAGCACAGTAGGGTCATTTCATTTGGCCCAATCTTCACCTATGCAGAGGGGAACAGGGACAAGTCTCATATGGGCTCTCTCCTACCCCCCCCCCAATTATCCAGGCAGTGACATTGCTTGCAAGTAAAAAAAGGAGGCATTGAAAAGGAGGAAAGAGAAGAATAGAGGAGGAAGTAGAAGAGAATGAGGGAAAGGGGGAGGAGGAAGAAGAAAGGAAGTGGAGTGGGGAGAAGAGTAGAAGAGGAAGAATAAAAGGAAGAGGGGAAAGAAGAGGAAAAGGAGGAGGAAGAGGAGGGAAGGAAAATTGGAGGAGAGGAAAAGGAAGAAGAGAGGAGGAAGACAAGAAGGGAGAGGTGGAGAGAAAAAGAGAGAAAGAGAACAGAAAGAGAAGGAGCTCACCATTCTTCCACAACTTTTCATTCATAGCTAACAATGTGCATATATGAAACAAGCAGGTCAGGTAAACCTGCACTAAAACCAAAACACTTGGGACATCCCACAGAAGCCTTGAATGATTCATTTCACCAGCCTCCTTTTTATTTTGTGGCCAAACCTTTAGATGTAGTTTTTGAAAATATGCTTGGGAGGTAGTTAGTGAGACAGGCTTATCTGCCCCCACCCCCAGGCTTTGGCTCTTGCATCCCTCAGTAACAGTTTCTGGAGGCAATTGCTATTCACTTTGTCTCTCGCAGGCAAACACACAGAACTTAAATAGGATTAGCTGTAGCAGAATTCCATTCTTTCCCACTTCAAGGTTTATTGCAGACAATGCTACTGCAACCTGACACTGAATGCCTGTGTTTCTCCATCCCTACGTCACGATCCTCCCAATACTGATGCTTTGAAAAGCATCCAGGTAGACAAAAAACAAGCAGCAAAACTGGAATGAGACTGACAGGTAAATTTTGTAATAAAGTAAAGAGTTTCACTGACAAGATGTTTTGTTAATTTGAGTTCATTCCATGAACATTTGCTGTAGTGACTCTGCACCACAAAAATGCATAAAAATTATCCTGACTACACCTCCTTTAAATTCCTGGCTCAAAGTTGGTCACCCTAGTGCTGGGTAGGGAATACAGGGTTATGGAAAGTACATGGAAGAAGAGTGATGATCAGAAAGTTATTTTTCAGAAGTCAAACAAGAAGTCATTCCTTTCAGTATTGTGACATCAAATTAGGGCTGTCTGAAACTAGGGTAGTGGCACTTTCTGCTTTCCGCTCCCATCACTGAGAGGTACAGTGGAAGCCGCTTAACTTGCCCATTGCCTCGCCTTTTCAGCAAGCTGTCGGGAATGTTGTTCTGCTTTGTTGAGAGCACATTCTGCAGCAACAGATTCACTCAAAATGCACTTGGGTTTGCATTCATTCATCTTGCTGACAGGCTATTCACATCGCAAGAAAAACAGTGGAGTAAGCAAAATGGAGGCCCCAGGTGGCAAGAAAGAGAGAGCAGAGGGGATGTTAAATATAACCAGCCCTAATGACCATGGTGAATAGGGACTGTGCATTAGCTACAAAGATTATGATTCTTTATATTTCTCTTCAAAATTTGTCAGCCCAACAAGTGCCTTTGTAGAAAAGGAAGGAACCACAAAACAGACATTAAACTCATTTGTTATCTCTGGCAATAGGTAAATACCGTTACTTCCAAAAAGCATGGAATCTATTTGTCAAATCCAGAGTTTAGAAGCACCTTGTTATAAGCGGCCAGTGACATGTAGTGAACTCCTTATTCCAGTAACTAGGATATAACTACATCACATTATTATTGTAACACAATGAAGAATAACTAAATTCTTCTTTGTGACATAACTATAACATTTTAGTTAATTTTATAATTATGGATGTTTAGCCTCAATATATGATTGAACTGGAATGCTACATGGTTCAAGTGCTGGCTTGTGCTTTGTGTCTGACCATTGCCTTGTCTTACCTGTGTGGGTATTGAGGTGATGTGGTGGTGGTGGTGAGTATGACTTGTATTGGGAGCCTGAGACTTGTAACATTAAAAATGTGAATTTTAAATAACTAAAATGTATTTATTATAGTTTCACTTGTGAAGCAAGTATGTGAAAGAGTTCCTTAATATATATTCCATCACAGCAAAAATTTGGCCTTTTAAATTAACTTCTGAAGATTTGAATATTTTTTCACGCAGATTTATTTTTCATGGGATTTATTTGACTCATGAATGTCAAGATTGTTGTTGTTATTGTTGTTGCTGTTGTTACTATTATTATTTTTAGAGAGTGAATTTATTTGCTAATATTTTGAACATGGTTGATAGCTTTATTGCTCTTGTGTGGTGACATATTGTCAAGATAACATTGCCTTAAATTAATTCAATTGTGTTATTTCTCTGTTATTACCAAAGGAGACCTTAGAACAGATGAAGTGTGGCCTAGAGATACATACAAGAGTAGGCAAAGTCAAGGACACACTTCTTAACTTTCACATCTCACATGTTCTCTTCTAGGCCTTTCCAAAGCAAATTTATTATGTATTTATTCATTTTAAATTTTTGTACCCCGACCTTCTCACCTCCATGGAGGGACTTGGACTGGCTTACAGCAAAATTCAATGCCATGCAAATTTAAAACATCTTAAAACAGCATATTAAAATACATAAAAACAGAGATACATAAAAACCACATTGCCATTAAAACCACATTCAACTCGGTCTATAAAAGTGGTCACCCATTTCCAATTGAAATCAATCTCCGCTTATTCTGGGAAGGCCTCGTTCCACATCCAAGTCTTCACCCGCCTCCGGAAGGACAACAGAGAGGGGGCAGATCTAACATCGCTTGGGAGGGAGTTCCACGGCCGGGGGGCCACAACAGAGAAGGCCCTGAATTGTTCCAAAAGAAACCTTTCCACAGCTTTGAGAGTTCCCTACATCAATTTTAAAATTTCCCAACTCAGAAATTCTTGAATTTGTCCTGGATGTTTACAGAATCTTTACCCCTTATGGGAAATGCCTTTTACATCAGGTTTGGCCCTACCCACACAAAATCCAGATGCACAAACCAATTCCTTTTTGAAAATTCCTAAACAAGAAAGGCTACTTTCACTTTTTTGTCTTCACCAACTTTCCCAACAAATGGTTGGCATAATTTGTTTTGTTTTTTAAAAGATCATCCTTGCTTGAAAATTTTCATCCAGTTCTTTCCAAAAGCAAATTGGTTATAACAATTTCTTAGTTTCTCCAGGAGAACGAACAAGAAAAATCATGAAGCTCTGGATCGCCAGAGTCAGAATCTGGAGCAGAATCAAATTTGAAAGCTCACATATCAGCCTGTGTTTGAATTTCTGTTTTCCAAATCAAAGTCTAAACTGAATTGTCTGATCGATGAGCACCCCAACCTCTTTCTATCCTCTCTCATTTCCTACTGAGCTTTTCTTAAAACTATGCTTTCTGGACCAATCCAGATATTCTGGAGTTTTAACTTTTAGAAACTACATAATCAAGCTTCGTCTATTCAGTTTCAGATGTTGGATACCAATTGTTTATTTATTTATTTACAGTATTTATATACCGCCTTTCTCACCCCTCAGGGGACTTTTACATAGGAAGATGAGGATGCTCTTGACTAGGCCTTCTCACAGATACATAGGTGGAGATTATAGAATCTACAGACTGTAAATACTAAGATATTATTAGAAATAATGTTGAAAGATTTCAATTTAGAAAGATATTGTACTATGATTTCTTGCACCAAGAGCCAGCAAGAGGTATGTATATATCAATCTATAGCTATCTTAGTCAATCAAACAATCAATCAATCAGTCTGATAGCAAGAGGCCAGGAAGATAAGTGAATGTGGACTCAACAAACTAGTTAAACCAAGATGGCTAGTTCAGATATAGCAAGAAATCACAATTAATGCATGTGAAAGTCTACAAATTAGCTTGTCTTTGTACAACTTCAAACTAATAGATTATGGTCTTGGGTTCTTGACCCTAAACAACCCTTAGCTAGGTAATCTGGTCAAGTTCATATACACATTTGTGGACCTAAGCCTAATACAAATATATTATGACAATCCAGTAGTAAAACAGTATACAGTATCGGTTAAAAGCTGAATTATTTTCCTCCCTTCAGCAATATATTTTTGATTGTACCTTTGGCCGTCTTAGTCATTGTGGTTTGTTGATCCAGAAGCCCAGAGTATTTATAATATCTCTTAAAAGTTTTTTTTACCTGATTTACAGTTCAGGCTGAGGTTTACCAATTCCTTTGTGTTTGTAGAGCATTTATATTTCTAGGAACTTTGAAGATCTTTTTTCAAAATATTTGATTTTTTTTCATATACAAACAAAAATGACTTTACAGAAGAGAACCAGGATGTGTTCCATAACAAATGTAAATACTCATACTGTGTTTATGAAAAGAAGATTTTCCCAAAGACATATAATGTGTAATTATGGAATACACTTGACAGAAAAAGTTGATTTGATGTTACTTTAGTGGCAGAAATAAACATTTCATTTATGTTCTTCAAACCCTTTAACCTGCTCTTATTTTTTTCCACTCCCAGAAGCTGATGAAAGACCCTTCCTCCATCCCACACCACTGCCCTGGCCATAGAGGTATGTCAGAGACAGTATCTTCTGGACACAATCCCCTCCTTGAATACCATATTTTTAGGGTTTCATGGTTGGGGGCATTTACCACAACTTGAGATCAACAAACAAGGTATCCTGGAGTCATTTGGCTTCACTGTGATCCCATCTACACTGTTATATACTATAGTTTGGAACTGCATTAAATGATCAGTGTAGGCTCATATAATGCAGGTTAAGTTAAACTGTATTACATGAGTCTACACTGTGCATATAATGCAGTTCTAAACTGCATTATGTGGCAGTGAAGATGGGGCCACTGTCTGACAGGATGTTTGGTTCTGCTGCAGATCTTATGTATAACACCAGAATAAATTCTTTCAACAATGCTCATTTCCCTTCATAGTTTTGAGCCTGGGGAGTGAAAAATCACTCTGGTGCCCTTGATACAGCTAGAGCAAAGAGAAAGCAATTAACTGACATCAGCCTAAAATGGACCTGTCTGAGGGATTTAAGATGGCATCCTTCTTGAAGATCTGTTCCTTTGGATCCCTGACAGCTTTGTTCTTTTTATGCAAATAAGTTATGCACATTGGAAGAGAGAGTGTGTTAAGTCATAAGCAATCCGAGTTGACATGCCAAGACAGTGTATATCTAAAGACTCAACATAGTTCCATGTGGAAATTGCTTTGGCCTCTTTTTTTTTTTAGTCCAGAAAAGCATTTTCTGAATGGTAATAATTAGAAGTAGAGACATGAATGTTTATAGTATTAGTTGTACAACTTTTAAAAAATAGTATTGTCTTCTACAAAGTAAATATTAGTGTGGAGCACTGAATACTGCTTTTTAGCAGGAATAAAACAAATACAATTCATATCCCACCTGGAAAAGGGAGCAGTGGATTTACTGTTAAGGGGTTTCTCATCTTCCTCTACATTATTGACACAATAAGTTTTCTCTTTGTATTTGTTTGAAAGCATGCTTAGGGATGCAGGGAGGACAAACTATAATGTCCTTCATGGACCATGCTGTAAAGAGATTTAAATGTTGATTACATGCACTATAAATGCAAGCCCTTATAGAATATTACATATGTAGACTTTTGTACAATCACCATCAGAGAAAGTATCACAATTCTTTAGCTAATAGGCTGCAATGTTTTACAGAAATGTGGTGTTCAGAAAATGGGTATCCTTCTATAAAGCTGGATGTATATGTTCAGCAGAATCACACTGTAGAATATGTCCAGTAGGCTTGGTTGATAAACAAAATTGATTTAAAACTCGTTTTGGATATAGGGGGCGCTGGTGGTTTGATACTAAAGTCAATTCCAATTTTCACAGAATTTTTCCCCAAAACTTTTTGAAACTTCCGAGACTTTCGAATCCTTTCGTTAATGGTTTGAAAGGGTTATTTCCTGTTTCATTGGGTGGTGTTTACTTTGAAAGTAGTTGTTTTACTCCAGAAACTTTGTTTGTGTGGCACAGTGTTAAATTGGTGTAGAACAGAGATCATAGTACAGTCTTCCCTCACTTATCGGGGTGTTCCTTTCAGTAATAAGTGCCACCGGCTCCGCTTGCCCTCCCACGACTTGGAGAGCTTGTGCAGCTGCCCCTCTCGGCCCATCCCAAGAGGAGGGAAAAGCAGAGAAGGAATGAATTTCCTATGCTTACTTTTCTCCGCTTCCGGTCCCTGGCCTCTGCTCAAGCCGAGACAGAGGAACCAGAAGCGGGGAAAAGGAAGCAGTGGAAATTCCTTTCTTCTCTGGTTTAAAACTGGCTTCTCTGGCTTGAGCCGAGGGACCAGAAGCAGGGAAAAGCAAACAGAGAAAATTCCTTCCTACTCTAGTTTAAAACTGGCTTCAGCTGAGGCCAGGAAATGCCTTCCTTTACTGGTTTAAAACTGGCTTCTCTGGCTTTAAAACTGGCTTCTCTGGCTTGAGCTGAGGCCAGGAAATTCCTTCCTTCTCTGGTTTAAAACTGGCTTCTCTGGCTTGAGCCAAGGACAGGGACCAGAAGCGGGGAAAAGCAAATGTAGGAAATTACTTTCTTTTCTAGTTTAAAACTGGCTTTTCTGGCTTCAGCCGAGGCAGAGAGACCAGAAGCAGGAAAAAGCAAGCAGAGGAAATTCCTTCCTTCTCTAGTCCTAGAAGCATTCTCTCCTGATGTTTTGCCTGCATATATGGCAGACATCCTCAAAAGTTGTGAGGATGCAGGCAAAATGTCAGGAGACAATGTTTCTAGAACATGGCCATATAGCCTAAAAACCCAGTGATTTCGGCCATGAAAGCTTTCGATAATACAATATATATACTACTTACTTAGGTGATCCCTCATTGTCCGAGGATGATGGTCCTCCAAGATCGGTGTACTGGCGGTGGGTCCATAGGTGACTGTGGAGACCTATTCTTGGTCTGCATCTTCTCCCGCAGTGAGGCCATCGGTTTCCAGGTGGAAGGCGGTCCCGGTCAGGGTTGGCTTGACGCGCCTTCCTCTTGGCACATTTCTCTCTTTCGCCCTCCATTCGTGCCTCTTCAAATTCTACAGCAGTGCTGGTCACAGCTGACCTCCAGCTGGAGCGCTCAAGAGCCAGGGCTTCTCAGTTCTCAGTGTCTATGCCAGAGTTTTTAAGGTTGACTCTGAGCCCATCTTTAAATCTCTTTTCCTGTCTTCCAACATTCCGTTTTCTGTTCTTGAGTTCGAGTAGAGCAACTGCTATGGGAGATGCTGCTCAGGCATCCAGACAACGTGGCCAGTCCAGCGGAGTTGATGGCGTGCTTCCACGATGGGTGCTTCCTAGGCATGAGAAAAAAATTATGAAAATTAAAAGATTCGTAAGAAATTCGTAAGAAATGCTACTTTTGAGTATTTCCGCATCTGGAACGCCAACCAGGAAGTGGACTTTCTTTATAGAACTTCGGGGGACAGGATTTTCTTAAGTATCGTTATTAGGTCGTAAGGGGGGGGGCACCCTCCTTCTCTCTCACCACCCTCCCGCCTCCCTTGCCAATAAGTATTATGGCAAGGCAAGCCCTAAACTCACTCCTTCTTTCGGCTGGAAGCCTGGAAAAATGTAAACAGAGAGGTTTACTCAGAAGTAAATCTGCAAAGGAAGTAAACAGAGAGGTTTGCTCATGAGTAAATCCGCAAAGGAGGGCACTTTGGATGAAGTGCCCTCCTTTGTGGATTTACTTCTGAGTAAACCTCTCTGTTTACATTTTTCCAGGCTTCCCTGCCCCTCCTGCCTGCCAGGATCTAAAGCATCAAAGAGTATTGGGGTAGTATACCGACATTCCATGCACATGCAATAATACAGCAGTAATAACAATGGGTATAAGAAGAGGTAAAATTCAAACCGAAGTATTCTGACTGTGGTCCCTCCTCAAGCGGTGCAAACTGCAAACAGGAGGCAGCCTCTCCCAGGAAAAGCCCAAAGCCCGGGCACAGCATTTGCTTGCTGCAGAATCCCGGGCTCATAGAGAAGAGCCCGTTTGCACCGCTTGAGGAGGGACCAGTCAGAATACTTCGGTTTGAATTTTACCTCTTCTTATACCCATTGTTATTACTGCTGTATTATTGCATGTGCATGGAATGTAGGATATGACCAGTTGGATTACTTATAATATTTAGGCACTTACTCTATAAGTTAGCATTCATTCTATTATACATTATGTTGGTTTCTCACAGGATCTAAAGCGTGCCAAGCCTTGATGCGCTTTAGATCCTGGCAGGGGAGGAGGAGTGAACCTCCCTGCCCCTTCTGCCTGCCAGGATCTAAAGCCTTGAAGAGGCTTCATGACGGGCCAACTTCAGCCCTCCAGGTGTTTTGGACTTCAACTCCCACCATTCCTCACAGCCTCAGGCCTCTTCCTTTTCCTCTCAGCCTGGGCAAACTTGGGCCCTCGCTCCCTCAGGATCGGGGTGAGAGAGAGGCAGCGAGGGGCAAGGGGGGCTCCTCCTTTTTTTGCTGCTTCCAAGAATAGAATACCCCCTCCCTCCCTCCTTCCCTCCCTCCTTCCTATTTGGAGAGTCCCATCTAGAATTCAGTGTGATTTATTCAAGTTTTGGCCTACAACTCCCAGAAATCCCAGCCAATTTACCAGCTGTTAGGATTTCTGGGAGTTGTAGGCCAAAACCATCTGGAATGCGCATGCGCTGGCATACGAACTACTAACGAATTTCATTAGTAATTAAGTTACATTTTAGAAATTTTTGGAAATTTTTTTGTAAGTCTTTCTATTACTAATCAACCCCCCCCCCATTAGATTTTCAATTTCCTATTTTTGGGTTCTAAACCATGCCTAGTGCTTCCACGATGTCCTGAACCTGTCTGTCTGGCAGAAGTGTGTGTTGGTGGTGACAAGGTTGTCTTCCACACATTTGGTGAGAAGCAGAATGCCATTCGAGATGCTGTTTCCAACCCCGTCTTTTCCTATGGTCCCTGGGCAGAGGTCGAAGTCTCGTCAGAATCTTTTGTTAAAGTCTCCCAGGATGATGATTTTGTCCTCCTTAGGTATCTCTGATAGGACAGTGTCCAGCCGACAATAAAATTTTTCCTTGATATCTTCATCAGCATCTAGGGTTGGTGCATAGACACCCATAATTGTTGCCTATAGGTTTTTGGCAAGTTCAATTCGGAGGGTTGAGAGTCGTTCATTGATGCTAGTGGGTGCTTCGGTCAGATGCTTCACCAGATAATTTCTGATATCAAAGCCAACTTTGTGTATTCTTTGCTCTTCTTCAGGCAGTCCCTTCCAGAAGAAGGTGTAGCCTCCTTTTTTCTTCCTTCAGCTGTCCCTCTCCTGTTCTCTGGGTCTCCTGAAGTTCTGCTATGTTGATGTAAAAGCACCCCAGCTCCCTTGCAATGATAGCAGTTCTGTGTTCGGGGCATTCACTGTCGGTGTTGTCCATCAGTGTCCATATGTTCCATGTTCTGAAGTTCATTTTTCTTTCTTGGCCATAGGGTGGTGACCTCACTGGATGCAGCAGTCCAGCCAGAGATAGGAGAGGCAGACTATGTTTAGGGTTCATTTTCTAGCCCCCTCCCCTTGTGGAGTGAGCAGAGTGGATCCTCAAAAGGGCTGCTCAGTCATAGATACAGCTGCTGGACTACTCAACTGCCTCGGACCTTGAGGTAGAACAACTAAGTCCGTGTTCACCACCCATGTGCCAGTCTGTGACTAGGGGCTTCGCCATGGGACTTTTGTTGGTTTGTTTTAATTTTTCTTGGAAGACGCCTGTCCGTGAGTTTTTTTTAATGTGTGGAGGTCAGTGAACACAGTCTTCACAGAGTGAGGTTCCACTGGCAGCATAGTTAACATGACAACCATGGCTTCTCAATCTGTTGCAGCCTTCTTCCACCTTCACAGCCATTGTAACATGTACCATGTTATCCTCTGCCTGCTCTGCTGTTGAGGTCTTTGGACTGTGCTTGGTCTAGAACCTCCCCCACAGCTACTCTTGGGAGTGCACTCCAGTCATTTTGCCCGCATGTTCATTGGAACATGCAAGCCCCCTCACCACAACAAAGTGACATTTCATTGAGAGTTAATATTTGGAAGTGGTGCCATATGAGTGTGGGAAGAGGGAGACCTTTGAATTTGTTGCTGTTATGGCTTTTTGGAATTCCTGTACTTAAGGGTGAAGTATAGTAGGGTGCACTGGGGTTACTTCCAAAATTAAATAAGAGGTTAGTATTTGTTGATTGGTAGAAACAGCAAAATATCTCTGACTCCAGCACAACATTACTGTGGTAAGTACTGGAGATTGGTTTTGGATCCTTCATACTCAAATAACGAAAAGTCAAAACTAAACATCCAGAAGATCAACAGGATATTCACTGCTGTGCTATTCAGAGGACAGAGAAGGATAGGAATATGAAGACATGGTATAAACTGAGTTTTGGTTTTCATTGTAACACAGTTGTTATCAGCGTCATACAGAAATGTGCTGCTGTTTCGGCTTTATTTTTTGCAGCACAGCAGTTCATTCTCTCTCAAGAACAATGAATGTCATTCTCAGCTGAGTTTACAAAAGGAAAGAGATGAGATTGTTTGAAGCCCTAGGACAGGGGCCAGGAACCTTTTTGACTCAGAGAGCCATAAAAGCAAAATATTTCTAAATTTATTTCCGTGAGAGCCATATAATATATATAATATATTTTAAGACTGACTTCAACTAAATGTGAGTATATATGTACATACTATGAGAAAAGGATTCCCCAGCCTCAATAATAGTAATAATAATAATAACAATAATAATGAGCTGGGAGAGACCCCTTGGGCCATCTAGTCCAACTTCCTTCTGCCTTCATGCATGAAAAGCAGAATCAAAGCACCCCTGACAGATGGCTACCCATGCTTAATAATAATAATAATAATAACAAGAACAAAAACAAGAGCAACAAGAACAACAGAATTGGAAGGGACCTCTATAGGCCAACCCCCTTCATTCTGCCTTCATGCAGGGAAAGCACAATCAAAGCACCCCTGACAGATGGCCACCCATGCTTAATAATAATAACAACAACAAGAACAAAAACAAGAACAACAGAGTTGGGACCTCTAAAGGGCATCTAGTCCAACTCCCTTCATTCTGCCTTCATGCAGGGAAAACACAATCAAAGCACCTCTGACAGATGGCCACCCATGCTTAATAATAATAATAACAAGAACAAGAACAACAACAGAGTTGGAAGGGACCTCTAAAGGGCATCTAGTCCAAACCCCTTCATTCTGCCTTCATGCAGGGAAAGCACAATCAAAGCACCTTGACAGATGGCCATCCAGCCTTAATAATAATAACAATAATAATACTGAGTTTCTTACCTCCTGGCCCAGGAAGTCAGGCAGGCAAGAAGGCAGGCAGTGTAAGCTCCGGCAAGGGGGGGTCTAATGAACCACGCTCACTCCAAGCAGTGTTGAAGGATAAGTAGTTTAATAGGTCCTTAATCCAGGGCAAGCAAAGATAGACTAACTTCTTCCAACAGTCTCTTCAAAACCCTCCCCGGCCCACCCCCCTGCTGGGCCCCTTCTTCCTCAGGCTTGACCATCCGGCTCTCCGCATATCAAAGTTCAGGAAGGTGCCTGGCACTTCAAAGGGCGGGCCCAGTTCAAAGGCCGCCAGATGCTGCTGTTATCTGATGGCGCGCGGGGCTTGGTCTGTTAGGGCAACAAACGGGCCAAGCGGCGCTGACAGGCAGGCAGGCAGGTCGCTGTGAGCAGAGGTCCTCCTCCGCTGCGTCTGCTGCCCCCTCTGTGCCCAGTGCAGGCCAGTGTGAAGAAGGAGGCCAAAGGACTTGAGCTTCACCATCCTCCACCATGAGGGGAGCAGGGGGCCAGGCCCACCTACCCGAAGGGAGGGAGGAAGGCAGGCAGGGCATGGGCTCTGCAGCGAGGAAAGACCTCTCTCCCTCCTTCTCTCGGCGCCTGGCCTGCCCCCTTCAGATGCAGCTCACCGCTGCTGCAGATCCTCCCATGCCACCACAGTCCCCGTCACTGCTCCGGACACCTATGACGACTCTCGCAACGCCATCTTGACAAATGCTACCCTGGCAGCGCAAGAGGTGGCGGGCGGAGAATGGCACCAGCTTGCGCAAGGCGTAGCGTGAACTCACTTCTTCCCGCTTGGCTTTGCCCTCCAAATGGACGCTAAGTCAGCTTGCAGCCTCGACTACCTTCCCGCCTCTCTCTCTCTCTAAGCGAAACCATGGTGCTTCCTCCTCCTTTGCCTCGTCTGCGCCTGGGTCTGGGCAGAACCTTGTGCCATTCAAGCAGATGCTCTCTCCAGGCTTTTTTGGTGCCTTGAGCAAAGCCAGCTGGCCTCGCCTCCAGCTGAGCTGTGCATGCCACCTTCACCCCAAATTCCGCACACGCAGCTCTCAGCTGTGTGCGTGGAATTTGAGGCAAAGGCCAAATCTGGACCATGCATGGCCTGCACCACACAAGGTCCAACAAGTGAGCCAGATGCAACCGTTGATAGAGCCACATATGGCTTGCGAGCCATAGGTTCCCGACCCCTGCCCTAGAAGTACTTCCTTCTCAACAAAATAGGGTAGAGAAGGATGTGCTAGGAAATAAATGGCCTTTTTGCCCCAAGTGGCTGTCTTTTCTAACTCTGTGTGTGTGTGTGTGTGTGTGTGTGTGTGTGTGTGTATATATATATATATATATATATATGAGATTCAGCAAAACCATTTCTCATCTATTTATTGTAAAAGTATAGTTTTAATCATTTGATATATAAATGAAAAGTAGAAGAACCAAATAGGAAAAAATACAAATATCTAGGAATTAGTGTTCAAGCAATCATCTCTACTAGACAGCACTTATTTGGCCTGGAGTCATAATTTACAAATATATTGGCTGGAACTATTAGGTACATCTGCATGCATAAACTCCTTTATAAGTGTGGATATTGTTTTCAATGTGGGAGTTGGTATTTCCTTCTTCCCCCTACCCACCTGGACAACTTACTGTAAATTGTGAAGCCAACTTGCCAGTCATTTAATGCTTTGCAACAGATAGGCCAGATTTGAGACACATCTAGCTACCTCTTCATAGCCAGATATACAATTATGGCAACAGCACTGAGATCTGTGGGGATCTACTGGGAACATAGCACTTCTGAACATTGTGTGTCTGGATATATGATGGTTTTTCTCTTATCATACCATGTAGCATGAAATGGCCATGCAAGGCTTTTACAGTCCATTGGGTTGGAGGATATGATTCAACACAAAAGAAAGTTGGATTCTGATTTTTTCCCCAAGCAAGATGAAAATCCTGTGGACTGTATCATATTAGCCAGACAAAGCATAGTCTCCTGGCTGCAGAATTCTTACAGTTGGCTTACAAATGACCTGTTTTGTGAACCTTAAGACACTTTATAAAACATTTGTTTGGCCTTCTGTTTTCTGAAAGGGGGCTGCTTCTGCTAATTTGGAATGGTGGGTATGCATTAAATGGTTTTGTTTTAACTCGTATTGCATTGCTATCTTTAAAAGTCCCAATCTTGTGTTTATTTTGTACAATATATGTACTTATTAAATGTGCAACTGTAGTTGAAAGATGTTATAGTTCCCTAGGTGTGAATTTATTGGAAAAAGACCCTTTAATTACCTAAGATGCTCGTGAAGAGGACCAAATGATAAGAGAATGACCAGGTGCATCTTCTTACACAACAAGGAATTGGTGAATTAGCACTCAGCACAACATGTAAGAATAGTTCTCAAGTGAGTGGTATATATAGCCTCAAGAGCAGGCATTACATTAAGAACATGGCCAAGTTTGAGAAGAGGCACAGATGCAATTGTTATTTCATTAGCTATGCTGGTATGAGTCAGCATGTTACATTGCAGACTGTGCCAGTGAAATGGTATATAAAATGCTCAGAGACCTTGCCAAGCTGAACCTCATGAATGCATAAGATGCTATGGAACTTGGCTAAAATTCTATCTGTTCCCACAGGAGGATCCCAGCAACTGAAGGATGTTAATTTTTGTAGCCACTACCCCCCCCTTTTTTTTCTTACCTTCTCTCTGCCTCTGAATAAATCCATCTACAAAAGAAGTATTAGTGCCCTTACAGTCTTCTTTGAATCCTAACAAACTCAACAGCAACTTGAACTCCAAAGTGTGCTATGGAAAGGGATGCAGTACCAGAGGAAAATTGGTACACTTCAAAATTATGAAATTTGAAATAAAATTGTCTTACGTTAATAAATCGGATTAATAGAAATGTGAGCAATAAAGTCACTAGCTGTGGCTCTTCTGTAATAGAAACCAGTTCTTGTAACTTGGGACGAGAGTGTATCTGTTGTGGAATAAACTGGCAGATTATCTTTTTTCTGAAAGGACAGTATGCTTGTGATGTCAGATCTTCTGGCCTCCATGGATTCCTTGCTTCGAAAATTTATGGAGATTTTATGCCTGTGGAAAATATTGTAGGTTAAAAGTGATGGATGATAATGAAAAACATGCAAATAAAACAGATGGGAGAAGAAGTACATTTTGGCATATCCAAATAAGAATAGATGGCCTCGTATCAGTCTGTCTCATAGAGAAATGCATGTTCTCATGTGAATTGTTTTCCACCCCAAATCCTCCAGCATGGGGAAGAAATCTGGAAAGAGTGCCTGGGGGATGATAATGCAAATGAGAACATTTGACCTGTTGAATCTCATATGAGGCAGATTATGTTTAATTTATCAGTACTTGTAACTGTTTCTCTTTCCCTTTCAGACACTCTGTGTTCACCAATATCACTTTTTCTCTCTGTCAGCTCCAGCTCCCCATGCGGGTACATGAGAGAAGCCTCCCACAAGGATGGTAAAACATCAAAACATCTGGGCATCATCGATCACACAGGCCAATGGATTCACGAGAAAGCTTCAGTTGAGACATGTTTTCCCCAGGAGTGAATTCCCCTTCCTAGAGGTAGATGTCTCTCACCTGCTGTTGTCTTACCCTATTCTTTACTTTGAGTCGTTTGTAAGTCGGATGTTTGTAATTTGCGCCAAAATTATGAATTTTGGTATGACAAATCGTGTCATTCCTTGGAGAGGAGAAGATGCAATCCTTTGAAAGAGAGTCTCTAAGAGTAGTCAGTATGACCATTTCTCCAGAAGGAATGCCACAGCAGTACAGGGGGCTCTTACTTCTTTTAGGTACTCCCAAGATGGACTAAGTTCTTGCCTTCTGCCACTCTACTATGAGCCAGGGATGTTTCTTTTAAAAAAAAGAGTTAAGATACCAGGATGCTAGGAATCTGGGTAGGGAGCTCTCTCTGCACATTAACACAGTATAGCATAAGTCTGACACCTTTCATGCTAAGAGGAACCAGAATGATGAATCTGAAGAACAAACACTGATTTACCAGTGCGGTATAGAAAGACGAGCAACACATTTTTGGCTACTCATTAAGTTTAGCAAAAGAAGGAAGCCGTAGAGCAGTGGTTCCTAACCTTTTGTCCTCCAGGTGTTTTGGACTTCAGCTCCACAATTCCTAACAGCTGGTAAACTGGCTGGGATTTCTAGAAGTTGAAGTCCAAAACAACTGGAAGAACAAAGGTTGGGAACCACTGCCATAGAGTAATGAAACATTATGTAGGAATGTGTTTCTCTTGTTGATTATTGTGCACTTTCTCTGTAGCTTAAATTAAAAATAATTGGCATTTTGAAATATTTTCTTTTAAAAGAACTAGTGCACACAAAAATTGAATTATCTGGGAAGGGAGGCAAATAAAAGTGTGTATTTCTGGCATTCGGTGGTTGAGAGCAGGTTAGCTTCAGCAAATTCTCTGAAGTGCTACAATTATGACAACAGCAATTTCATGTATGACCCCTCCTCCACCTTGGAACTGACTACTCTAGAGTGCATCTACACCGCACAGATACAGCTGATTCACATCACGTTAATTGTCATACAGAATCCTGGAATTGGTAGTTAATGAGTGCTTAGTACTGTTCAAATACAAAGCTTCAGTAATATAGTTTAGGGCAGTAGACTAAAATTCTCTAACATCTAAATACCTCACCAAAGTGCAAAACCCTTTGGATGGAGCCATTATAGTTAGGGTGGTATCAAACTTTTATAGTGTAAATATTCCTTCTGAATGTACTGCTTTTATTCATTGGCATACAAGCTCTTGTGTTACATGGTGAAAAGGATGTGCTTGTAAATGTGAGAATGTTTAAATGATTTATTTTTAAAAGCTCTCACAATAACACAGTGCAGCATAAGCTTGTGTGCCAGGCATAGAACAGTAAATCCAGCTTTGGTCTTTTGTCTTTCTGATTAACAGGAAGCTTTAGGGAAATTATTCTATATCTTACTGTTGGGGCCAAGAGTTATGTAATTCTCCACTAACTGGGTTACAGAAATGAGAGGTGGAAACATGTTCTGATATTCTTGTGTTCTCAGCTCTCAATAAGTGCATATATACAATGAAAATGAGAAATCCATACTGAATAAAGATACATGGAACATTCATATTCATGCTACAGAGTTGCATCTTTATACAGAATAATTTCTGATTTGGAAGAATCTGATGTGCCCAACTGTAATGATATTATTGCATTTTCTGTGACTGCCAGGAAGTCTTGGCAAGATTTATCATGGAAAGTATACCAGCAGTACTAATTTAAAAAACTCAAAAAATGTTGTTGTTTTCCAGCTTCTGCAGCATATCATATCAAGTTTCTCCCCTCTTTACCAAGGCTGCTAACTTGATCACATTCATTTTTAAGGTAGTTTGAAACATCTTTCTTCATCGCTCTCCCCATCCCATGAATGTGAATTGGCTGGGTAAACTTTTATAAAAGGAATGGGAAGAAGGTCAGATCATAAGTCTATTTCTGATTATGTTGACCAGACAGAGCTCTTTAGAGTGTCTTCGGACACAGTAAGGTTTGAAAGAATATTCGCAAGTTATTCATTTCCTGATAGTTGGGAAACCATTATATGAAGAAGAACTGACTGATGAGACTTCTGTGAGTCTGCATTGGTAGATGAACATCTTCTGTGTCTCATAGTACTGATGTTGTGTACAGCTGAATAGTAATCTCTAGTAGACTGGTGAAGACTCTAGTATTGCTTGTGTGCCAGGCATAGAACTCTAGTAGTCTGGTGGGGACAAGGGACAGGGCCTTTTCTGTGGTGGCCCCCCGTCTGTGGAATTCCCTCCCAAATGAAATTAGATCTGCCCCCTCCCTCCTGACTTTTAGGAAGTGGGTGAAATCGTGGCTGTGCAATGAGGCCTTCGCAGAATGAAAGAGGAGATCGCAAATTGACTAAAGTCACTAACCTCTAGATACGGACCAAATATATGGATTGAGTTGGATTCGATTTTACTTTGGTGAAAGGCTTTTAAAATGTATTTATTATATTGTAATTAATAATTTTATTGTAAATTTATGATGTTTTAGATTTTAAATGTTAACATTGAATATTTGCTGTTTGCCAGTCTGAGTCCCTCTTAGGAAGTGAGAAGGTCAGGGTATAAAAGTTTTAAATAAATAATAGACAATGCCAGCTACATTTAGAAAAACAAACCAACTTAATACTAATCCTACTGCTTGACAATCAATACAATACTACATAGGAACATAGGGAACAGGCCTATATAAGACCTCCTAAGTCAAGAAGTTTCAAGGAAAGCCACCATGGTCCTTTTCCTCAACCCATGCAAATTGAGTGAAGTTAGACCAGCAGTCATCACAAAAGAAGAATTTCATTACGAAGACTACTGCTCACCTTGGCTTAGAGAGCTGAAGAGAAAATGCCAGCTATGGTTGGGACAGGTGGATCTTCTCCCTCAGCATTTAGTATGCAAGAGGCTAGTTTGGTGCACAGCAAATATTTTGGCATCAATTGTTGTCCACAGAGTTGGCACCCACTTTTCTCATTCAGTATTGATATTTCTCCATAGAATCCTTCTGTTGATGCTTTGAGATTGGGAGAAAACTATGTTAGCACCCATCCAGGAAGCAGGAAAAGTTTGAGATATCAAGAGTTCCAAGCTTTTTTTGTTTTGTTTCTACCTGCCATCATCCCATTTTTTTCTTCATATTTCCTCCCTCCCATCTCCATGTCCCATCAACCATGTAGACTCATGCAACATGTCAGAAACTGATTGTCACCAATAGCATGTGAACCTTCAGGTGTGTCCTACACAAAGTTCTAATGGTTTTAGCAATAGTACAATAGTTAAGCAAACATTCCTCTTTCACTCACTTGATCTCTGTTCAATTTGTGTCCTGAAAACAATCTCTATGATTGCTTAGCTAATTCTAAGAATACAGATGCATTTCATTTTTAAAATATTGAGTTAATTTGAATTGATTTGGGAAACCCCTGGTAATGCCAAGAGTTCCTAGGAACACTTTAGTATGAAGAAAAAATCATATAGTTCTCAGATATAAAATTGTATAAAACAAAACCCGAGACATTTAGAGACCTTTAAAAAATCATGCTAGGTAGAATTTCTTCTTTTTGCTAGCACGAGAAGACAAAATACCCAGGGATTTAGATCTCTATGATCTTTCCCATTCCTTGCTATAGGCTAACTTTTAAATGTCAGGTACTGAGCCTGAGATCTGTATGTGGCAGCTGGTGGCTTTTATGTCCATGGTGTTGTGAATCCACTGTAGATTTTAGTTTAGACCCTAAAAGGAGTGCAAGGGATTCTACAGTATCCTCCCAATAGGTTTAACTGTTTGGATAGCACCTTTAAGAACGGTGTAAAATCTGGACTGGAATTACTACCCCACTGTCATGGAAGCCACTAACTCCCCCTGCTGTAATTCCTGTGCAACCATTATCACCTTTTTGGGGTGTGTAAAAAAATTATTACGCATTTGGGTTATGTGTGGAGATGTATGGAGCTTTTCTACCTCCTGTCTGCAGCTGGTGGATTGGCAACTATCACCACAATGTATTTTCATGCATAGCTGCTTATTGTAAAAAAAGAAATTAGCGGGTGAATACTAATGTAGAAAATTCCTTGCAAACTATTCCAAAATGGGGACTTAATCTTATTTTAGACAATCTTCATTTGATACAATATAACCTTAATATTGCGGTCCAAATGATACAAAAGCATTGCCCCATGCAATCAAACACTTCATAAAATTATCCTTTTTGCACAAATCTTCCACATGTATTTGGAAATAGACTGTGTTCTTAGCATAGTGTTGAAGATAAGTTGGATCTAATTATACCTCATATTTGAAAAGAGCCACTGTTTCAAAATTATTGTAAACGTGAATAACTTCTCTAATTGAAGTCATACGAAATCTCAAGGTAGGCAGCACATAATTATGCAAACTAGAATGTGACCAGCTTGACAAGGTTAATACTGTGGCTGGATAAGTGCTTTTAAAAAATCTGTCAGTATTCATTCATCAGAATATTTATAAAATATTAGCTTTGATTTTATTTAATGTGCAGGCATCTCCAGTTTCCTTAAATTGTAACCCTTCATAGGGGCTCCCTATGAAATTTCTTCTTTCTTTGTGAGTAATTAGTAGTAGTTAGCTATATTTTTAAAGATGGAGTGGCTTTCTGTGGAACTTGGTATGTTTTGGATGGTAACTTTATAATGCAATACTGGATGCCATATAATGCAGGTGTATGTCCACCCAGGTATGTCTATATGATTGCAGGACTTACACATCTTCCTTTCTTCATGAGCCTGCAAATTTTTCAGATTCAGAATTATTTGCTGTATGTCTCAAGAGAATACATGAGACTGAACATAGAAATGAGCTTCATTTGTTTATTCTAAAGAGAAAATTTACAATAAATTATTCAGATTTAATTATTTGCTGCGCTTGAGTTAGAGTCATTCTTCTTGTACAAACAATGTGGGAATATTTAATGCTTGGCTAGTTATTGCTTTGGGTATCAGCCTTATCCACAAGCTAATTAAGCTGGAGTGCATGGATTTTAGCTTGATTTAGTACTTTTGAAATTGAAAGGATCTAAACTCACCATTGTCGAAAAAACTAATACCCTGCAGACAAGTTCTCAGACTGTTAGAGTGGGCCTTTCCAAACCAGGATATAGTTTTGTGCTTCACCAGGTATAGTTAAAGATATATTCACACAGTACTAATACAGAGACTGGATGATCCATAGTTAGATACTTTGAACTGTTCTTTTTTTTTGGGGGGGGGCAATTTTTCATTTTTATTGGTGAATGACATGGACATAACGCACACATCGACAAATGCAGACATTAAAGAAACATATATCCATATATATGTAGAAACCCATATGCATACGCGCGCGCACACACACACACACACACACCAGGCATATAGCCGGGAGCTTAGGGGGGCTTCACCCCCCCCCCAATTCTCAGGGTGGTTTGCAAGAAGGCCTTACTGGTACATTATTTAAACTGTTATGTTTATTCATATCATGATCTGATCACCATGCTCATTATATCCTACATTCATGGGGTTATTGGGATAACAATACAAAAGGTTTGGTAGGATAGTCCCTCTCTTACTCAGACTCAGCCCCTCCTGAATCAAACTCAGCCCTCCCCGAATCAAAATCCTGGCTACGTCCCTGATATATACATATACACTTAACTACATACATGCACACAGAAAGCCCTAACCTTAAAAGAGAGTAAAGAGGGGGGAAACCCAATCATACACATTGATCAAAGATAAAAAGTCATTGACATGACTGTGATAGCTGGAACTGATACTTTGAACTGTTCTGATCCACCATTTTCTTACTTAATGGAGGAATACTCTTGTAAGCTGAGGCTACTTGTCCATTACAGAACACTTAATATATTCCCTGTTTAATATATTGTCAGGAATTATGGACAGTTACCGTGTGGCTATGCATCCAAACAAAAAGTTTTGTGTTCTTTTTTCTTCTCAGCCCAAAGAAGAGGAATGCCAATGCCATTTTAGATTTTACTGCTACCGAGCAAAAGACAGTGTGCAGCTTTCTCTTAGCAAATTCTCTGTGATGAGCAAAAGATAGAAAGAATGATAAGTACTAAGTAGACAGAGCAATACTAGAAATAGAGGACAACAACATATGCCTCACCCCCCCCCCAACATTTTATGAATAGGAAACAGCAATGGTATAATGAAAGGCTAAAAGGAAAACATGCCTAATAACAGCAGCAGCAACATTCAGTAAGGTATTATTTATTCATAGAAGGATTCTCAAAAAAATTGCCAGAACCTTGCACCTGGATATGAATGTGTTGCATGTAGCTCCCTTTCTGTAGCTATATCTACTAGGCATGGTTTAGAATCCTAAAATGGTGAAACGTAAATCAAATGGGGGGGGGGGGAATTTTTTTTAGTAGTCAAAGAAAGACTTACAAAAATTTCCCAAAAATTTCGGAAATGTAACTTAAGTACTAACGAAATCCGTTAGTAATTCGTATGCCAGAGCATGTGCATTCCAGATGGTTTTGGCCTACAACTCCCAGAAATCCTAACAGCTGGTAAATTGGCTGGGATTTCTGGGAGTTGTAGGCCAAAACTTGAATCAATCACACTGAATTCTAGATGGGACTCTCCAAATAGGAAGGAGGGAGGGAAGGAGGGAGGGGGTATTCTATTCTGGGAAGCAGCAAAAGAAAAGGAGGAGGAGCCCCCCCCTTGCTGCCTCTCTCTCACCCCGATCCCGAGGGAGCGAGGGCCCAAGTTTGCCCAGGCTGGTCATATACCTACATTCTATGCACATGCAATAATACAGCAGTAATAGCAATGGGAATAAGAAGAGGTAAAATTCAAACCGAGCAGTGTTCTGAGTGGTCCCTGCTTCATGCGGTGCAAACGGGCTCTTCTTTGTGAGCCCGGGAAATTAGCCCGGGAAAAGACAGCGTTTTCTGCTTGGGTGCACACACATACATATTCTTTGGGGGGGGGGGTTTGCTGCAGAATCTTCTCCATGAGGCCGGGATTCTGCAACAAATCCCCTCCCAAGAATATGTATGTGTGTGCTCCCAAGCTGGCTTTTCCCCGGGCTAATTTCCGTTGCACCGTTTGCACCGCATGAGCCCGTTTGCATGAGGCAGGGACCACTCAGAATACTTCGGTTTGAATTTTACCTCTTATTGTTATTACTGCTGTATTATTGCATGTGCATGGAATTAGGTATGACCAGTTGGATTACTTATAATATTAGGCAGTGGCACTTACAGTAGCATTCATTCTATTATACATTAGGTTGGTTTCTCACCCCAATACTCTTTGATGCCTTAGATCCTGGCAGGGCAGGAGAGGCAGGGAAGCCTGGAAAAATGTAAACAGAGAGGATTACTCAGAGTAAATCTGCAAGGGAGGGCCCTACATCCAAAGTGCCCTCCTTTGCAGATTTACTTCTGAGTAATCCTCTCTGTTTACATTTTTCCAGGCTTCCTTCCAGCCGAGGGAAGGAGCGAGTTTAGGGCTTGCCTTGCCATAATATTGGCAAGGGAGGCGGGAGGGTGGTGAGAGAGAAGGAGGGTGCCCCCCCTTATGCCCCCCCCCTTACGACCTAATAACGACACTTAAGAAAATCCTGGCCCCCGAGGTTCTAAAAAGAAAGTCCACTACCTGGTTGGCGTTCAGGTGCGGAAACGCTCGAAAGTAGCATTTCTTACGAATTTCTTACGAAACGAATCATTTTCATAACTTTTTTTCATGCCTAATATCTACCAATGTGACATCTCCCAAATCAACCTTTCAAGAGACCTAGCCTTGTGTCACTGAGCAGAGGATCAGGAGAACTATTTTTCTGCAGAGACCTTTGAAGGTCCTCCAAGGATTTTTATCATTGTACATTTGATTTTTAAAAATCCCGATCTCAGCAAAGACCAAAAGAATGAGCTGTGATGGTTTATGTCACTATAAATCATCAATAGGCTTCCAGTTCCTGATTGAAAACTGGATAAGGTATGACATGTTACCATATTTCTTCGATTTTAAGACACCCTTGATTCTATGATGCACACTAATTTCAGTACAACAACATAAAAATACATGAGACTCACCCACAATTCTGTTTCAGAAATGTTTACTCGTCCAGTTTTTAAGCATATTTTTAAACTGTCCTTTGTTTTATTTGTTTATTTATTTAAAACATTTATACCCCATCCTTCTCAACCTCTGCAGAGAAACTTGGAATGGCTTCCAAACAGGCAACAATTAGATGCCAAACATAATATAAAACACATAATAAATACATCCACAAAAGTAAAATAATTCTAAATATGCATTAAGAACTCGCTCACCAGATATAAATCACTTGAATTAAAATCGTCATTCAAAGCAGTCCAAGTCTGGTCGAATAAAGCTGGTCATTCCCAGTAAACAAACTATTTTGTAAATCTGTTTTGTGTATTTTAATATGTATTTTATAGAAATATATTTTAATATGTATCTTTTATATTTTCTTTACAATGTTAATATGTTTTCATTATTCTGTAACCCACCTTGAACCATGAAAAAAGGCACGTAAGAAATAAAATTATTATTACTATATACAGTAAAAGTGTGTGTTGGATTACAAGAAATACAGTATTTTGTATTTTATTTATTTTCAGAAGGTACTGATGATGTGTCCTACAACTTTTATGGCTTGAGCAACAATTAACTGATGTTGAAGAGAATAGAATTTTCATATGGGTCACCTAGGAATTGTCCATATCTCCCAAAGGAAACCTGGTATGCATTTTGAAATCCATGATGGTTCTAGTTTAATTGGGTTGTGAAATGATTTGACCTCATCGCAAAGGGGTATGCATTATGATGAATCCAAAGGGTCCAAGCGGGGGGCACGGAGAACTTGTAACTCCATGCCCCACATCACCCGATTTACCTGGGACCCCATCCCATGGGAGGAAGCACCTCTGCCTGGCTTCTCCACATTGATCCAAAGAAGCTTCCCGTGTTGCCGTGGTGGCAGGATATGCCACTTGCTCTCCCCTTTCAGCACGGAGCCTGGCTGGAAGTACACGTGCATCGTGTAATGGGCTCCATGTTGAAAGGGGAGAGTAAGCAGTGTATAACAGGGAATCAGCCCATCTGATGAGGTGGTTGTATGTAAAGCTAAACTACACAGGAAAAGAAAAACATGACAAAATGTTATAATCCTAGTACTTGAATCCACAGAATTCAACAGAATTTACATCAGGTAAGCATGTATTGGATTAGACTGCATGCATATAGGGTAGAAGAACAGAAAGAAAAAATAGGTTTGCATGGATAATCTGTTGACTGTATAACACAATGTGAACAATTCTGATTTAATGTGTGAAGACATCTGTGATAAACACTTAATGAACCATCATGCTATTTCTGCTAGTCCCATTTGCTGTTTTTTTAATGAATGTATTTTCAGGTCATACCAAAAGTTATTGGGAGAAAAGAGAAAGAAGTTGATTAAAATAGCTATTTAAATTTAAGTGAAAAATAGGACTATTTATCTCAATGAAATCTTTATCACTTTTTCCTTTTATTTTCCTTAAAAAATGGATTCCACAGAAAAACAATTAAATGTGGTATTTTAAAAAAATGCTTATGTAGTGTTCATTAGAAAAAGTTCCACTTAATTTTAAGAATGATGATCGCCGTGCAGGTGATTATGTCATTAGTTACAGGCCTGTTCATATCATTTTATTATGAAATGATACAATAGGGTTTGGAGTTCAATGTATTCTTGTCTAAGTCCTGTAATGGAAACCCCACAAGGTCCAGCTCAAAACATAATTTAACTGACATTGGATACTTAGGAGACTCACTGAAGAAATAAGATTTTATTTAGTCAACCCCAAATATGTGTGCTGTGAATTCCATAACAAGAAAGCATCGTGATTCATTGCAGGATAAACCACAATTACTTAACTCAGGTGGAATGATAAATTTAACCAAGAAGACTGAAGCAAAAAAAAAAATTAGAACATTCAGACCTGGACCTACTATCAGGCAGACTAAAGTGACTGCTAGGAGCAGCCAATCTGTGAAAGATAGCAAAGTATTGTTATTGAATGTATCATTTTTAAAATTATTTTTACTGACCAAGAATGGAAACCATGTATGGGATTTTATACTTTGAGATACTTTGACTGACCTTGGGCACTACATTGTCTTCACTTTATGAAGGACTCCTATGCCACAGGAAGGAAGGAAGGAAGAATTTGTATGGCCTTGGAACATCCATGTTGTCTGTTCACAGCTATGTAATGACATATTTCACTGCAAATGTAAATTATAGCCTCTAGTGACCGGAGAAGGTGGCCTTCTTTTGTTAACATATTAAAGTATTATTCATCCAAATTTGGGCATCATCCATTCAATATCAGCCAGTATTAGAAATCTGAGATTTTCAAGGTATCCTTCTAGAAATACTCAATGGCACATTTTATTTGAATCAGAATGTCTCTCATTGAAAACAATTTATTTAGTCCAAGCTATGTTTTAATTTTTTAAGGATTTCTCCAGGAGCCTCAATTTCTGACACAAGAAAAGCAGTATGTGCACAAAGCTGTTTTTCCCACTAGAAAAGTTCTGCCCCCTGCGTAGCTTACCGCATTTCTGGTTGTCATGTTTATGTTCCCCAAGTCTCTTAGGATTCTCATTTCCCCCTTTCTGTGTCTATTCTAGTCCCACATTCTTCAAAGCCAGATTCTAGACAGGGTAGAATCTGTAAATCTTAGTAAGATAAGATTTCTCTTGTTTCCTTTTGAAAATCCATCTCCCTTCTTGTTGCTACTGATCTATAGCATTCTCCTTTATTTCTCTTGAAACTTTCTGAGCTTCAACATCTTTCCAAACTGTAGCTCCTATCTTGCTTCCTTCTCATCAAAGATTTATACAACAGTATAAATACAATTCAGTTCAAATTTTGAAACATTAGATCCACATTTTCCCAATCACATTTTTTCAAACACCTCAGTTTGATATCTGCAATTGGGTGTACATGATCTCTCTTTCTCATACACACACAAACGGATTTCCTTAAATTTAAATAATTTCATTTGGATCTTTGCATAAAGTGGACAGTATTCAAAGACATTTATAATTCAGTGAATCTTTCCACTCATATAGCATAAATGCGCAAAAGCAAAATTCTGGAAACTTGTCCAAATACAGAGGATAAAATAGTGAATCTAGCTAATGCCAAACCATGATTAGACTAAGAAAGATTTAAGACTTATACATTTTGTCACTTTTGCTGGCATAGTCACACTCATGGATATGGTATTTGCTAGAGATTATGTATTCTGAAGTCTCAATCTCAAATTCCCTGAGACAGTAAAACATTATCTTAATTAGTCCCCATAATATCAAAGCTCCTGTAACTCTTTCCTAAAATCAGCCACAGCGGCAGATTATGTGAATACAATATGAGTGACAGCCACTCAGGAAGAAATCCCTCTGACTTCAAGTAGGATCTACTCCTTATGTGTAGTAGGGATGGAAATTATGAGGCCCTCTAAATGGTCTTGAATTGCAACTCCCAGTGTACCTCACCATCGGCTATGGTGGCCAGGGCTTCTGGGATTCAGTGTTAAACAAAATTTGCTGGACTTCATGATTCTGGCTCATGATGTATAGATTTGGAGCCTAAGACCTATTGAAAAACAAAAAAAGCATTAGATAGAAGCATAAACTACTACTAAAAGTGTTCCATATTTTTCTAGAGCAGAGGTTTCCAGTCTTTGGTCCTCAAGTTGTTTTGAAGTTCAACCCCCAGAAATCCTACCAGCTGTTAATAATTGTGGGAGCTGAAGTCCAAAACACCAAAGGTTAAAAACCACTGTTCTAGGGGCTTTCCCAGAATTCCAAGTTGCCTACTGGGTGTCTTCAAATTTATCCTCCATTTCTAGTGAGTATCTTAGATGAAACCAGGTTAATGTGGTTGTAATGGGCTTTAGTAAAAGCCAGAAGATGTTCTGGAGTTTGCTTGAATCTCTGTAGTGTCCTGTATCTTCAATGCAGTGTAGACAGCAGGATCGCATCTGATTTGGATCAGTACTCTGTCCACACTGGGCACTGCTACCATCCCCCTTCTCCTTATCCCTATTAGTGCAGAGAAAATGGGATGGATAATGCTCGTGTTGCTGCCCTGGTTCCTTCCTTCTTACTAGTCATGTGAGTCCCTCTCCTATGTCATCTCAGGGTGTCTACAATTACCAGAAGCTCACACAGGCAACTCGTACTAGCAATGGCCACACAGAAAGTGTGGTGATAGTCCAGTGGATCAATATGGTGTTTTCCTGTTTGAACTGTGCAGATTACAACCTGCCACTACAGCAGGTTCAGGACGACCCTAGATTTACTGGCCAGTGTAGACAGAGCCTTGCTCTATAGCACTGATTCTCAAAGTGGGCGGTACCTCCCCCTAGTGGGTGGTGAGGTGATCCAAAGGGGCGGTGGGAGGGTCAGGGGAATTTGGGGGGCGGTGAACCCCTTTAAGGAGATGGTGAACAATTGGGGGTTCTGTGTGCCAAGTTTGGATCAATTCCATTGTTGGTGGAGTTCAAAATGCTCTTTGATTATAGGTGAACTATAAATCCCAGCAACCACAACTCCCAAATGAGAAGGGCTATTTTCTCAAAACTCCACCAGTGTTAAAATTTGGGTATATTGAGTATTTGTGTCAAATTTAATCAAAATCCATAGTTGTTTGGGTTCATAGTACTCTCCAAATGTAGGTGAACTACATATCACCTAAATCACTGCCAATTCCTCCCAAACTGCTCCAGCATTTTCTGTTGGTCATATGGGTTCTCTGTGCCAAGTTTGGTCCAGTTCTGCAATTTGTAGGGGTCTCAGTGGTCTGTGGAAGTCAGAGCTGAATCGATTGAAGGTACTGCAAATCCCATAATCCATTGTCCATAGTCCCCCAAACATATTGTTTTTGTGATTAATCACTATGCTTTAATTATGTTCAATTTGTAACAATGAAAATGCATCCTGCATATTATATATTTGCATTAAAATTCGTAGGAGTAGCAAAATTATTTATGAAGTAGCAACAAAAATATGTTTGGGGGTCACCACAACATGAGGAACCTTATTTAGGGGTCACGGCATTAGAAAGGTTGAGAACCACTGCATTAATACATATATCTTTCTGTTTAATTGCTATTAAATTTTTAAAAAGTAATTTCTAGGGAGGCAGTGTAAAAAAAATCCTGGAAAGGGGGCGGTAGGCCAAAAAAGTTTGGGAGCTACTGCTCTATAGTTTTGAGTTTCTAGATCTAGTACAGTGTTCCCTCGCGACTTTGCGGTTTGCTTATTGTGAACTTGATGTTTTGTAGATTTCAAAAGATATTAATTTAAAATATATATTATGGTATCTTTGCTGTTTTGTGCGGTTTTCCCGCTACCGCTCTCCAGGGTGCTTTCCCTTCTCAGTCCTCCCTCCAGCCTTGAAGGGCCTTTCCTTCCTTTCCTTCACTTTATTTTAAGTTTATAAAGACTTAAAATAGCGTATAACTACTAAAATAATGTACAAATATTAAAATGAATAGAGTATCCAAACATCACGGTTTTTCATTTATTGCAGGAGGTCCTGGAACCTAACCTCAGCAATAAGTGAGGGAACACTGTATTAAGTATATAATTTAGCGTGACATCTGTAAAGTACTTATTTTGCTTGGAAATGCTTGGGATCCACATCAGCGCTACAGACATCCTAGGATGGAAAGTCTGTTTTTTTTTCTGTCCGCCCCTTTTGTTGAAAAAGTGGATTTTGATGCAACTGCAGAACCACTTCAACAAACGATCAGAATCACTTCTTGGGAATAATTTCTTTTTTGGGAAGATCTTTTCCATTTATTATTGCAGTGTTCCAAGGGTGGGGAATTGTTTCCTAACTTAGAGATGCTCTGTCATAAAGCTTTATTACACATAGTCTCTTGAGCACTTTTTATGACGGGCAATTCTGAGTAGCAGAACCTGCTGAGCAATTCTTATTTTGAGTTTGTGCATTGATTAGAACAGCGAGATTAAACAAGTTAATAAAAATGGCACTTTGGGGAGAAATCTCACATTGGAGAAAAAGAAACAGTTTTAAAGCTTCATTTATTTATACAATAATTTACATTCTGCTAAGTCACCCTCTTATCTGGGAGCCAAGGGTCATATACTTGAGCACCATTCCCTTTGCTTTAAAAAAATGTTATTGCCAGTTTTAAAAATGCTGTTCAGAAAAAATGTCATCTAAAAGTGAGTGATTTTCGATTGAAGATATCAAGTAAGGTTGATGGCAGAATCACATTGGTCAGAAAAGAACATGGAAACAAATGGTCTCTGACTAATGAATTGCTTGTCTATGCCCTTTGAAAGATAGTACACACCACCACCACTGAGTTTATGAGCACAATGAATTCATAAACAATTTTGGAAATCAATGGCATGTTTTTAAAGTGGCATAGAAAGGCTCATGTGCTTAATACAATTCTCAGTTTCGAAACAAAACAAGTAAAGCTGTTCTCAAACTGAAACCAGAAACCTTTTTTATTAAGATTATTAGACAAGCAAATACTGAAACACCAAGAAATATTCTTTCTCTATATGACAACAGCAGCAAAAATTAAATATGCAAAATTATGGAAGCAAGAAAGTATGCCAACACCAGATGATTGGATTACAAAAGTTTCTGAAATGGCCTACAAATGGACAAATTAATTTTCATTTTACAACAAACTACGTTATTCACAGAAACTGCAAGAAGAATTGAAACCTTTTATGGATTTTTATACAAAATTGGAAGAAAATGATCTTCAGGATTTGTGAGCTAAAAATAATATGAATAATATACAAATATATTCTGTATTCTTAAACTCAAAAGAGTAAAGATAACTGATGGGTTAATACTTTCAAATCAGAATAGAAATGTATAAAATTTCAATTCTCTGTTACAACACACACATTTACATATGTATTACTAACCTATTAACAAAAGGAACTCCAGGATATGTAAATGGCTGGATATTATCCAAACTTGGGGGAAATAGAGAATGTATAAGTAAACTGATAAAATAATTAGAAGGAACGCTTACTCTGTATGTTTGGAGAAGACAAGAAAAAGATGGGACACTATAAAAAGACAGAAAATTAATGCAAACGCCAGATGACAAGAATCTACTTGTTCTTGATATAGAAGATCGTAGATGACATTTCTTAGGAATTTAGAATTTCTGTATATGTTAGAGAATATGTATAATAATACCTTCCCCCTCCACATGCCCAGCGATACAATAGACTCCTGTTTAGATTTAATTTACCAACAAAGCTCTGTAACCTATATATTATACTTTTCTTTTCTCTCCCTCCTTCCTTTGTTCTATAAAACTGTGAAAATGAAATAGAAAACTTGTAAATTAATTAAACTAAAGAGACAATCATGAAAATGTCTTATTGCAGCCTGAGCATGTCTTATTCCTTTAGGATCTGTGTGGTAAAATAGGCTGTATAAGGGGTGGTACCTCTCCATTGGCGCCCCCTTGTCGTGGGGGAGAGGCTTGCGTACCCTAATGAAGTTGTGAGCTATACTGGCGGTGGCATAATAGTCACCGGTAGGGCCTCCCATGCCAGACAGGTCACAACCAAAGGGTCTGACGAAGAGTGTCAATGGGCAGGATGGGCTCTTTAGCCTTTTGGCAATCATCCTAAGAGAAGGAAAACTCTAAATTCAAACCCGGGCAGATGGTGCTCGTCTAACCCTGTAAGGTCAACCATCTAAGAGAAGGAAACTCTAATTAAACCTATGACCTGAGGACCTCGCTGTCGCCGTCCAAGCTTGCTAGGCCCCGGCAGACAAACCTTTGGTTTAAAGGGTGAGGCCAGTTCTGTGCACGCTGCACTTCACCAGAAAAATCCATTGCACAGGCTTGAAGGACACATTTGCATTTCTACAAGCGCTTGTAGAAAGCGTGGGATGAATCCTTCCTGAATCTTTGTTCACAAAGAAAAGCCAAGAGAGGATAAGGGGTGGGAATGAGGTGGCTCTCCAAATGTTGTTGGAATGTAATTACCATTGGGTATGCTCACTAAAACTGTTGGAAGTTGGAGCCCAACAATATTGGGTGGGATGTCCTGTACTTCCCATCCCAATCTACAATATGCACAAATGCACTAAGGCAGTGGTTCTCAACCTGTGGATCCCATATGTTTTGTCCTTCAACTCCTAGAAATCCTAACAGCTGGTAAACTGGCCAAAACACCTGGGGACCCACAGATTGAGAACCACTGGACTAAGGTGTCCCAGCACAGAAGAGAGCTAGGAATTACCATAATCCTGACCAAAGAAAACATATGCTAAGATAAGGTCTATCCACACACTGTACAACTATTGCAGTGACACCACTATAACTGCCGTGACTCTGTCCTATGGAATCCTGGGGTTTCTACACATTTCAACAAACTGCAGTACTAAATCTCTCTAGAAAACTATTATAGGTATTTCACCAAATATACATCTCAGAATTGGATAGGATTTGCCATGCTATAATTTTTAAGTGTGGAAACTTCTTCTGCTACAGGAATTCTTTAGTAAGTCTGCCTACACTTGTGCTCGCATCAATAGGTGGTAGGAAGAACTCAACAGCAGGAGATGAGTGACCACATTTTAAAAATACAGAGACAGACAGAACAGAAGGAGGTGTGTTGTTTCAACTCAATGTCCAACTTTTTGGTGCCATGGAAGGTTGGGCTCAAATCCAGCCACAGGGGGTGCTGTCGCTCCATCCGCTATGATGGAGAGCCATCAGAACTTCCTCCTTCCATTTGGTTGCCCAGCATTTTCTAATCTTCTTTCCTTATGGTGTTGTAAAACACCTCCTCTGCTTTTAGTGGTACCTAATTTCTCTAATGACAGCCAAAGCTGTTTTCGAACGGTTTAGGTAAACTGTAAGCTGGGCTGACAGTCGGCAGCTCACACCAACCCGGGACTTCGAACTGGCAACCTTTCGGCTGATAGATCTTATAATTGCTGGTGATTAATCAGCTGTGCTAATCACCCCTTTTAGCAAAAATTGCATAACCATATGGAGCGAAGCTCCTTGGACCACAGGGTAAATTTCAGACCAAGCACAATCTTTGAGATGCTTAAGGACAAAATAGGTTGTGTGATATGGTGATACAACTGAAAAGGAGTGAAAAGCAGGAAGGGATTAATGACCTTACCACATAGGAAAAGTGTCACCCAAACAGGGCAGAAGTGTGCTGGCTCCTGTGTTTGGGGTAAAGCATCCAAGGACACTTCCACCCCAGATGGTTGCAGGGCCTCCACTGGAAGCCATACCATGTTGTGTGATGGCTGGTGTGGGGATCTGTTCCCAAAGAAGGCTCAAAGCATCATAAGATGCTTGTTTTGGCAAGTGTGATGAGGTCCTAAGTATTGTCATCTTACCACATTGGTTCTTTGCTTCAGATTAAGCCCTCTCAAATTCACTTTGCAATTGAAATGAAATATGAACAAAGATTTACTCAGCTGTTGAATTTGTTCTTTATAAATCTCACTGTATGCCCTATAGAGAGGAAGAAGCAGGGGGTTACAATTAAGCTGTTATATACATTACTAAATAAACAATTTCTATTCAAATTCAGTACCTACCCTATTGCCATATTGTTGATACATCTGTTTCTTATGCCACTCAAAACTCTATTAATTTGTTTTCAGAATGTGCTTTGGCATATCGCATCACGGGCACCATCATCAGTCACATCTATAAACATTAGCTTCAATTCATAAGAAGCAATAGCACTTTGTCTCCTCCTGCACTAGAGGATACTTTAATTTCTCACTCTTCATCCTGTTTTACCAGCTACTCATCTAATTAGTAAATATGCATAGTTCAATTCTCAGGAGGATTTATTTAGATGTATAGGAAAGCTCAGATGCATCATAAGGCAATACAAGGAAAAAAATGGTTGAGTTCTTGGCATGATCAGGAAGGGAATCGAAAATAGGTCGGCAAATGTTGTATTGCCTCTCTACAAATCTATGGTGAGGCCACATCTGGAGTACTGTGTACAATTCTGGTCACCGCACCTCAAGAAGGATATAACGGAACTGGAAAAGGTACAGAAAAGGGCAACAAGAATGATCCAAGGGATGGAGCAGCTCCCTTACGAAATCAGGTTGCAACGCCTTGGTCTTTTCAGCCTTGAAAGACGGCGTTTAAGAGGTGACTTGATCGAAGTGTATAAAATCATGCATGGGATAGAAAGGGTGAAAAGAGAAAAAATATTTTCTCTGTCACACAACACTAGGACTAGGGGGCACTCCCTAAAGCTCCAAGGTAGGAAAGTTAGGACTAATAAAGGGAAATATTTCTTCACCCAGAGGGTCATTGGGTTGTGGAACTCACTTCCAGAAGAGGTTGTGACAGCTGTCAGCCTGAACAACTTCAAGGCAGGATTAGACAGATTCATGGATACCAAGTGTATCGGTAGTTGCTGAAAAGGACATCCAAGTGCCACCTCTGTGTTGATGGAGGCAGGCAGGATTTCCCGGGTACTGGTTGTGGGGGGTCGGGAGTAGGTGAGGGTTTTGCCCTCCTTTCTGCTAGAGATCCCTGTGTACAACTAGTGGGCCACTGTGTGACACAGAATGCTGGACTAGATGGGCTGAGGCCCGATTCAGCACGGCTCTTCTTATGTTCTTATGTTCTTATGTTCTTCCTGCCAGCTATTGATGCGAGCACAAGTGTAGGCAGGCTTACTAAAGAATTCCTGCAGCAGCAATCCTGTTTGGATTACTGCAATGCTCTCTACGTGGGAATGCTTTTGAAAAATACCCCCCAAACCTCAGCTGGTTCAAAGAGCTTCAGCTAATTTGTTCAATGGGGCTAGCCAGTGGGACCATACAATGCTCTTTTTATGATAGCTGTAGCTCTGTGTCCAGGCTCCAACCAAGTGATGGATGGGACCTACACAATCCTCTACAGCAATGGTTCTCAACCTGTGGGTCCCCAGGTGTTTTGGCCTACAACCCCCAGAAATCCCAGCCAGTTTACCAGCTGTTAGGATTTCTGGGAGTTGAAGGCCAAAACATCTGAGGACCCACAGGTTGAGAACCACTGCTCTACAGCAAGCCTGCACAACCTGAAGCCCTCCAGGTTTTTTTGGACTTCAGCTCCCAGAATTTTGAGGATTGGACCAGCTTGCTAGGGCCTCTGAGAGTTGCGGGCCCAAACACCCAGAGGGCCACTGGTTGTGCAGGCCTGCTCGACAGCTTGAGTTCAGGCTATAAGAAAAACTCATCAAACCTGAAGATCAACCCCACCCAGATATGTTTCATTGGAACGAGATAGGGGATCTTCTAGGTGGCAGCTCCCAAGCTTTAGGACTCCTTCTCCAAGGTGCTTAAGATGGGTCTCTAGTTTCTCTTCTTCAACTGCCAGGATTTTAGGAATGAACTGCTATGGATTTTAAGGATATCATCTTTGCATTATTCTATATTTGACTTTTAAGAAATTTGTAATTAAAAAAAGAATTTTCATTTTATGGATTGATTCTCTTAAAATATTCTCTATTTATTTTATGACACATATATTTAATATTTTTGGGACACCATGAGTACCATATAAAGGAAAAGGCAGGACACAAGTGAAACAAACAAAACAAGCACAATCAAAGAACAGCTGTGAAGCACAATTGAACATCAGGGAAAGATGGCATCCTGGCTACTTCTAGGCATTTTGTCCTCTCCATTCAGACTAGAGAATCAAAGACCAAGCCAAAATGTCTGTGAATGGGAAATAAGTTCCAAGAGTACACAATTGGTGATATTGTGGATCCCCGGACTTGTCGATAAAAGCATCAGCCTTAGTGTTTAGTATGCTGCTTTTGTGTAGCTTGAGTTAATGTGGATAGTGTGGTTAATGGTGAAGTTATTGTTTTATATGTTCTTATATGTTTTAATGCATTTTATCATTCTATTTTAAAATGTTTATTTTAATTGTACATTGTTTCAAGGCACTGTTTCTCAACCTTCCTAATACAGTTCCTCATGTTCTGGTGACCCCCAAACATAATATTATTTGCGTTGCTATTTCATAACTGTAACTTTGCTACTGTTATGAATCCTAATGTAAATAGCTGATATGCAGGATGTATTCACTGGACCAAATTTGACACAAATACCCAATATGCCCAAATTTGAATACTGGCAGGGTTAGGTGGGGGGATTGATTTTGTGATTTGGAAGTTGTACTTGCTGGGACTTCTGGTTAACCTACACCCCCGGGAGTCGGCGGTGCAGAAATCCCAATCCCAAAGATCATTGTGAACTCCACCAATGATGGAATTGAACCAAACTTGGCACATAGAACTCCCATGACCAACAAAAAATACTGGAAGGATTTGCTGGGCATTGACCTTGAGTTTTGGAGTTGTAGTTCACCTACATCCAGAGCACTGTGGACTCAAACTATGATGGATCTGGACCAAACTTGGCACAGATAGTCAATATGCCCAAATATGAAAAGAGGTGGAGTTTGGGGAAAATTGACCTTGACATTTGGAAGTTGTAGTTGCTGGGATTTATAGTTCACCTACAATCGAAGAGCATTCTGAACCCCACCAATGATAAAATTGGGCCAAACTTCCCACACAGAACCCCCATGACCAACGGAAAATCCTATGTTTTCTGATGGTCTTTGGTGACCGCTCTGACACCCCCTCATAACCCCCCCCAGGGGCCCCGACCCCCAGGTTGAGAAACACTGTTTTAAGGCAGTTGCCTATGTGTAGAGCTGCCTTGAGTTCCCTTTGGGGTTGAGAAAGGTCGGATAGAAATGTTGGATAGAAATGTCGGGTCGGCAGGAAACCATGGTGTTATTATCCACCGCTGCCATAATTACTTATTGATGTGACGCTCAACATTACGTTTTGGATATTGCCACTTGAGGAAGCCCACTGGAGCGAAACGGATTGGGCCCTGCAGCTCAACCGTTGCGGCCCATCTTGCGTCCTTTTGGCTTCCTCCACGAGACGCTCAGCTGGTTTATTCCTGGATGCACATTTGGATTGCCTGTATTACACTCTGGGTATCTGGACATCATCAGTGGGACTCAGAAACTGCATATTCCGGATTATTTGTAACTAACGGGGATGAACTATTTACCCGTTCCCTTTGAACTTACCTTGAATACCGGTCTACGTATGTTCCCCCTATATTCATTCCTAAGGTACCCCTGTCTATATACCAATGTGTGATCCATAACCTGTATTTGCCTGTATCATCTCGATGTACAAGACATCTGTCGTGTATATATCATTGCATTACTAGCCTTTTCTAATATTAAGATTATATTGAGAAAGTTAATGCATTTGAAGTTGTCCCTTTTTCAGTTTGTTAGTCGTGCTTCTGCAGTCTAAATTAGCGTGTATATAGTAATGCCAAGTAATTACACATATAGTCCTTATTTTTAATATTTTGGCAAATGCATTATTATTGTTTTGCCTTAAAGGATTTCTATCAAATGTAATCTTTTTCTAAGCCTCTGCTATGATTTGCCTATAGCTTTGTTCTGAGCACTTCATTTTTTAATCCAAGGTATTCTACAGAATTTATTGTCACATTCTAAAGTGTGATCTTCATTTTCCAATTTTCCAATCTATCTTCATAATGCTAAACATTAAACACAGCAAAATTTGAAAAGAGGAATGTTTTGCTCATTTTGCACTGCTGACAATGGAGGCCGAGGTTGCCATTGTCAGCAAACAGGCCTTCTTTCATCTTTGCCAGGCGAGGCAGCTGGCACCATACCTCACAAGAGAGGTCTTGGCAACAGACATTCATGCCATGGTTACATCTAGGCTGGACTATTGTAATGTGCTGTACATCGGCCTTTCTATGTCTACGACCTGGAAGATTCACATCGTTCAGAAATAGGGTTCCCATATGTCCCTTATTCTAAGGGGCGTCCCTTATTCTGGCCATAAAATTTGTGTCCCTTATTTTCAGGCCCTGTCCCTTATTTTTGACTAGCAGGACAGGACTGGGCGGGGTTGACCAGAGGAAGGTGCGCGCTGTGGTTTCCACGGCAATGCCTGCCCGCGGATTCCAACTCGCAGGGCAGCCTGCGTCCCCATTGGAAGGAAGAGGTGATACAGGACTTTTTCAAAGTACAGTAGACTAATTAACCGTTACCCAAGGAGAATGTTGGATCATGTTGGATAAAGATAGTTTCTGGTTGCTTGAGAGTTGTGTATCCCAATACTATACAATGCTGTGTATCCCATATTATACTATACCTTTAACTATTGACATAATAATCATGAAAATGTACTGTCTTATAAAATTTATTTTATTTTAATGTTTAGACAGTGCACTTTTAAAGTCAGCAAAGTCAAGTACTAAATACAGATGGAGAAAATTAGGTAGTTCTAATAATGTTTTTTCTGCATGACAAAGCATGCAGAAACATACCATGTACTGTTAAGAGGGTATAAATCAGTTTCTTTTGTGAGTTTCAATCATTAACTTATTCTGTTAATAAAACTATTTCTACCTAATGTTTGAGTTTCAAGTTTTTAATGAAGTGTCCCTTATTTTTGTGAAAAATCCCGTAAATGTCCCTTATTTCTTATATCAAAAAATGGCAACCCTATCCAGAACGCAGCAGCCAGGCTACTTACATAAACGCCTATGAAACGCCACATAACATCAACTCTTCAACAGTTGCATTGGCTGCCAACAGAATACCGGATTCTTTATAAGATACTAGTCCTGACTTTTAAGGGGCCGTCATACCTCAGAGACCGCCTTTCCCCCTATGGCCATCAGTGGTCGCTTCGACCCTCTCAACATAATCTGCTTTACATACCAGGTCCCAGAGAAGTACGCCTTGTTAGCACGAGGCATAGGGCCTTCCCAATCTCTGCCCCGGCCTTGTAGAACTCACTGCCACTGTATATGAGAGCTATGCGCGACCTGCGGCCTTTTACCCAGGCACTCAAGACTTTGCTATTCAGTAGAGCATTTGACTTGTAATTTTAACTTTTATATCTATGATCTGTGTTATGTTTTATCCTGTTTTTATTGATTTGTGTAAATTGCCCAGAGCATCCTGGATGGAGGGCAATTAATAAGTAATAAAGTGATGATGATGATGATGATTTCATCCCCCTAAAATTGAGGGTGTCTCAGAATCTTCCCTAAGGAGACCTCACTTGAATGTTTATGTGATCTTTTTAGCTTTTGCCAGTCAGAATAGATTCTATGAATTGACTCAAAAACACTCAATATATAAGAAGCAAAGTGCGCTGGGACATTTCTTTGGTAATTAAAAGAATATTGTGATGCCGTTGCGTGCCTTCATGTCATTACTGACTTTTGGCAAACTAAAAGTAACACTACCACAGGGGTTTCTTGGCAACATTTGTTCAGAGGGGAATTGTGATGTCCTACCTCTGATGCTGAGTATAACTTTCCCTAGGCCCCCTCCGTGGTTTCCATAACCAAGTGGGGATTCAGACCCTGGTCTCCTGGATCTAGTCCAACATTCAAACTGCATCATGTTACCCTTTTCAAAAAATACTTCACTTTGAAATGCTTTCACTCTACTTTTCCTTTGTTTGCCATGAGTAACACATTTAACAACTTCTTATTGGAGGGACATAACATAATGATAGACTGCCTTTCTCCATGTCCTTATGATCAAATGCATGTACCTAAAGAAATACATGTTGGCCTTTATGTGCTGTTGCTAAAACCAGCTACAATGGGTAAAGGTAAAGGTTTTCATCTGACATTAAGTCCAGGTGTGTCCGACTCTGGAGGTTAGTGCTCATCTCAGTTTCTAAGCTGAAGAGCTGGTGTTGTCCATAGACACCTCCAAAGTCATGCAACTGGCATGACTACATGGAGCAGTGTTACCTTTTCGTCAGAGCGGTACCTATTGATCTACTCACATTTGCATGTTTTCGAATTGCTAGGTTCGCAAAAGTTGGGGCTGACAGCGGAAGTTCATGCCGCTACCTGGATTTGAACCTGCAACCTTTTGGTCAACAAGCTCAGCAGCTCAGCAGTTTAACCCGCTGCACCACCAGGGGCTCCTAGCTACAATACACTTTGGCAAAATTATTATATGTATAACAAAGAGGAATGAACAGCAGAATAATAAATCATGGTTAATTACAAAGTTAGAATGACTATAGAATATCTATAAAGGAGATGGGAGAGTGAGACGATCAACAGAAATAAAGGCTGAGGAGAAGGAATTAACCCGAATGAGGTTGAATGGCAGTAGAAAGCAGACCAATATGAAGGCAAATGAAACTGAAGTCAAGAAATGAGCCAAAATCGACATCTTACCCGAGGCAGCACATGGGAGAGTTAGAAGGGCATGACAGGACATAGAATAGGAAAAGAGACTAGAGTATCAATATTATCAGGTGATATTCATTTTCAAACCAACAGACTGTTCATTGGGTTGCTGTGAGTTTTCCAGGCTGGATGGCCATGTTCCAAAAGCGTTCTCTCCTGACGTTTTGCCCACATCTATGACAGGCATCCTTAGAGGTTGTGAGGTCTCTTGGAAAGCTAGATGTGTGAGGTTTATATATCTGTGGAATGTCCAGGGTGGGAGGTTTGTCTGCTTGAGGCAATTGTAATGTTGCAATTGGCCACCTTGATTAGCATTGAATGGCCTTGTTGCTTCAAAGCTTGGCTGATTACTGTCTGGGGGAATCCTTTGGAGGTTTTAGCTGGTCCTGATTGATTAATGCCTGGAATTCCCCTGCTTTTTGAGTGTTGCTCTTTGTTTACTGTCCTGATTTTAGAGTTCTTTTAAATACTGGTAGCCAGATTTTGTTCATTTTCCTGGTTTCCTCCTTTCTGTTGAAATTGTCCACATGCTTGCGGATTTCAGTGGCTTCTCTGGGTAGCCTGACATCAGGCATGTAGCCAGGGGGGGGGGCTAAGGGGGCTTCAGCCCCGAAATTCTCAGGGTGGTCCACGAAAAGGCCTTACTGGCACATTATTTAAACTGTTATGTTTATTCGTATCATGATCTGATCACCATGCTCATTATATCCCACATTAATGGGGTTATTGGGATAACAATACAAAAGGTTTGCTAGGGTAGACCCTCTTCCACCCAGTCTCACCCCCCCCCCCCCCAAATCAAAATCCTGGCTACGGCCCTGCCTGACATGATAGTTGTTAGAGTAGTCCAGCATTTCTGTGTTCTCAAATAATATGCTGTGTCCAGGTTGATTCATCAGGTGCTTTGCTCTGGCTGACTTCTCAGGTTAAATTAGTCTGCAGTGCTGTTCATTTTCAGGGGGCATTATCTCCTGCCTTATCAGTAGTAAAGGGTCTTTACTTTTTAGATTTGAAAAGGTTGTGTTGGGAAAAACATGTGCATCTATTAACAATATGTGTTCTGGTTGAAATATCAAGAATGTTACAAAAAAGAAGTTTGACAGAGTGAGAGAGTAAGTGAGAACAAGAATGAATATGGATGACAAATGAAAGCAGTTTAACAGTGATGCATTGAGCCAAGCGGTGGATCATATACAACTGTCCCCACAGCTCAAGTTAGCTTCATGACTATTTAAATAATGAGTCCTCAAGCAGTGGGAGCATCTGCTGGAAAGTTAACATCTGGAGGATTAATTTAGGATATTCATCTGTAGCCTGCATAGCATTATGGCTAATCCACAGCTGTATTGCCTGCCAAGAGATGCCTGTTTAAGATGCAGCATCTCAACTTCATGCTCAAACCCTCTGAAATATTTATGCACTTGGCCTGATCCAGTTTTTCCCAACAGTTCAAGTGAAAGATGCTCCCCTGTTTTTCTTAAAATGTTGATAACAGTGACCATAAAGTATTTGTTCTCCATGCAAAAGAAATGCACAGCATTATAATTCATTGGGAGAAAATCCATCTGTAACGGAAAGCCTGTAACCAGACAACAATAAATGATACAACACTCTAAAACAGAAAGTTGTGCTTGGTTTTGGAAAACGTGTTGCAGGATGTCTTCCTATGCATTCCTGTGGCCCACAATATTTGAAGAAAGAGCCACAAGTTTATGAACTAAAGTTCACATTTTTTGTAATGTACAGAGATCTAGGAAAACAGAACAGCTGTGAAATAGAAGAAGTCTGAATAACAATATAAATGAGGGGGTGTGTAAAAATATAGGCTTTCTTATCATGTTTCATCCTGTTCTTAAAAAATGTGAAGGTAAAGCCTTAACAGATGTACTCTATGATCTCAAATAATGTTGTGCAATGGATGAATTCATAGCTGGCTTCTTCTAGGAATGCAGTTATGGTAAAAAAAATTAAAAACTACAAACAGCTAGGAAAAACTGAGGACCTTTCCTAAGCACCCCATAATATTTTCTGTGTTTGGATCAAAACATAATGGCAAAGTTATGGGTGGATAAGTTATGGGTGGATATTTGGCGGCATTGGGCAATGAGCAACATCTCTCTTAATCACAAGGACTTGACTAGTTTGCAAGAAAGCACCCCCCCCCCCTTTTTTCTTTTTGCTCATCACTGCTAGAGAATAAATGAAAATGGTTAAGAGTCTTAGAAATGCTGGCACAAACCTATAGCTCATTCAGTATAAAGCTAAACCTTACCACTGGGAAAAGCCTGTGAAAGTATATGGATTCCTGTTTTAAAGACATTCAGCTATTTGAGGTTGCATGGAAATTGGTGCAAGGTTATTTGGCCCACATTTCATGCTGCATTATTTTGAAGCAGAGAGGTGCAGAAAGCCACACAAAAGACACTGTAATACCGATCATAGTATCAAGTCTCCATAGCGGATTAGCAAGAGTCTGCTAAACTGCAATAACAAAAGGACACACACACACAAAGAGTGAGAGTATGACCCCTGTATCCATAAGAATACATTCCACCACCACCCCAGAGACTTGAAACAATCAATAATGTCAACTCTTATGTTTTGACTATATTTGGGCTGGAGGCCCAAGGAATCACACTGGAGAATCTACAGGGGCACATAAACACTTTGGGGGGTGGGGTAGGAATTTTTTTGCAGCATGGGCAATGAAACCATGGGTATCAAATCTATGTTTAAGAGGGGCATATTCTACACATTTTGTTCATTTTACTGAGTTAGTTTACTGGACAGATTAATCTTTTCAAAAAATTCATGCAGCATAAAGAAATTTCACATTAGCACAAGCTTCATTTTTTCTTAATAAGTCACAGCTTTTTTATCCTCTTCAGTTATCATTATGCCCCGCCACCAAGAAGCAGAAGGAACAACAATGGGTATGTAGGTTTGAGTGGCTACTACTTCCCACTCTCTATTCTGCCCCCATTGTCAGTGGAATGGTGAATCTTATCTGGACTTCAGTCTGAACCATCCAAATGAGCCACCCAAAAGCACTGAACTATTTTCCAATATATGAGGCTCGTAGGCTCAGCATCTTTCATATCCCAGTAGCCTAGATTGACATGGAAGCCACCAACCACTAATGTACTGGTTCATATTTTAAAGAATATCTGGTGGGATTAATTTTTAAAGCATGCTTAGCTTCTCATATGATGCAAGCAGTCCCCAAGTTATTATGAACAAGATAGGTTCTGTAGGTTAGCTCTTAAGTTGAATCTGTACGTAAGTCAGAAAGGGTACAATTTTTAAGTAACTCCAGTCATACACACACACACACACACACACACACAGAGAGAGAGAGAGAGAGAGAGAGAGAGAGAGAGAGAGAGAGAGAGAGAGGGAAGGGTTAACAGCACACCCTTTTTGTCTCTGATAACTGGCTTGTTGTGGAAACAACTTGGTAATAAGGATTCAGTGGAGAAACTTTCCCCTATGATAACATTTCAGGAGTGAATTTACCTTCCTAAGGGTAGATTTCCTCTCACTTCCTGTTGTCTCACCCCCATTCTTAACGATGAGTTTTGCAGGTCAGATTTTTATAACTAGGAGACTGCCTGTATATAAAGATACAGTTTGTCCTAAAATAGCAGCCCCACCATTCTGTTCCTTAGGCTAGATCCCTACCTATCATAGTGTGCACATGCTGTTTGCAACATTCAAGGACCTCTGCATCAGAGACTGTCTTCTCAAAGGTTTTGATATATCATAACAGAGGCTAATCCTCTCTTTGAAGATGTCCTCTATACTTGGCTGTCTTGTACAACTTCATGCCAAAGATGAAAAAAAAATGTAATTGAAGAACAGGAATTCAAATCATCCATCACCTGTTTTGAAATGCACAGCAGATGATATGAAATGGCATTTATTTTTATTTGAACCATATCCATTATTTCTAAAATTTGTTGTTAAATGCCATTGTTGACTTGGAATTATGGTGATTTTATGAATGAGAAACTTCAAAATTACCCCTTTTTTCAACAGTTCTGCTCAGGCCTTGCTGACTTGGGACTGTGACTTTATAGAGAGACTCTAACAATCAGGAATGTGGTTGATGGGGTTGCACTCCCCCTGAAGACATGGGTCCACAGCTTGGGGGTACTCCTGGATTCAGCACTGACGCTTGATGCACAGGTGTCGGCAGTGGCTGGGAGAGCCTTTGCACAATTAAAACTCCTACACCAGCTGTGACCATACCTCATGAAGTCTGATTTGACCACAGTGGTCCATGCCTTAGTTACCTCTAGGCTGGACTATTGTAATGCACACTACGTGGGGCTTCCTATTGGTCCAACGTTCAGCAGCCAGACTACTAACGGGGGCGAATTATAGGGAGCAGTCAACTCCCCTGTTTAAGGTGCTCCATTGGCTGACTTTTTTTGTGTGCTGCATTAATTAATTAATTTGGATATTGAATTTCCTTTTGTGGGTATGATGAGTATTTTACTTTGAGGTAATGCACAAGTGGCCATCCTGATGCTTGAGCATCATTGAATCTTCTCTTTTCTCATCAGGTACCCATTATTACACTTTTTGTGATGCCACTGAATGTTACTGCTGAAGTTGAATGAGGACAGAGATAGATCGTAGTCAACTGTGTCATCAGTCAGAAACTGAATTCTTACCTCTGATCCTCCTAGGCAGTCTAGTAGGGGCACTCCAGAGCTTTGAACTAGCCCTTTAAAATCCATTTCTCTCATGCTACGCCTTAAATGGTGCTTGATCTACAGTAGACCGCATTTGGTTTAGAATGAAACACTGATCATAGCTATGAATAATTTATTTTTCAGCAGTGAAAAGTTCAAATTGTTGGACTTTTATGCTTTTGACATTTGAGGTTCTCCCATGTGCTTTCTGATCTTGAACATGCTTTGAAAGTTTATGATGTGTTCTGAGCTCTGTGGCAACAAGAACTGAAATAAATACAAAAATGAGTGGTAACTATATTGAAAAATAAAGCAAAATGCATAAACAAGCAAGACACAGAGACTTTGCAGAGATGAATATAAGGGAATATGAAATGGGAAACAAGGGGGAATGTTACAAAGTTGGAGAGGTTTCCTGTCGATTTAATGGTTGCACTGAAAACACACAACCAAGTATGTGCAATACCTGCTGAAAATCCCTCTTCAATACAGTCATTAAAGAGATAGGAGTCCTCCCAGTTGCCAGTCTGGCAGCCCTAACAGAGATCCAATGTTAATCATTTTGCAAGCAACATGTATTTCAAATATCTGCACTGCAGAAAGACGCTTCCAAACCATTGTGCTTAGATACGTTAAATCAGTTGGATGGAATCTTCACTTTTGATCAATAAACTAGTCCTTCTGTGCCTGCTCTTTCTGTGTGGTTTTTTTTACAACAGGAAAAGGGTGAGTTAAGCACAGAGCTATCTTGCACAAATTGTGGAAATTGCTTGATAAAAATAAATATATTGTCTTGCTCTCACACGGGAAGCAAGAAATCTTGTAAGGGTTGTTATTTTCTTCGTAGTTTCCTTAACACTTCAAGAACAAGAAACTTTGTAAATATTTTCTCTTCTATATAGGGTTACCAATTCAGGATTGTCACAGGCCTTGAGGTTTCCAGGCCAAAACATGAGACCAGGGAGAGAAAAAGAATATACTTTACTGTGTATTGTCAAAGGCCTTCATGGCTAGAATCACTGGGGTGTTGTATGGTTTCCAGGCTGTATGGCCATGTTTTAGCAGAGATACCAGCTACAGATATAGGTGAGACATCAGGAGAAAATGCTGCTAGAGCACAGCCATACAGCCTGGAAACCACACAACAACACAACATACTTTTCTGTTTGGAAACTTAGCTAAAAGTAGCTATTCTTAGATAAATGTAAAATATGAGGATTATTTTTTTCCTCAGGTATATATGATAAACAACACAATCTAACCCAGTGTTTCCCAACCTTTTTTGAGCTGCGGCACACTTTTAACATTAAAAAAATCCGGGGGCACACCACCAACCAAAATGGCACAAAATGACACTCTAACACTGTAAACAACGGCTGGGGGATGGTGGCCTGCTGGGAGCAGCTGCTGGGAGTGCCGAAGCCAGGGGAGGGGGAGGAGCCATGCCGTGCCATGCCCCACCCCTCCCCCAGCTTCAGTTCTCCCACAGCTTCGCCAGCCTTGAGGGGGCAGTGCCAAGCCAGCAAAGCTGTGTGCGCTTTAGAAGCCGGGCGCCATGCCCTGCCCTCCCGGCTTCAGCTCTCCCACAGAGGAGAAGCATGAGCGGTGGACGGGCTTCAGTGGGCGGGGCTCCTCCTCCACGCGGCTTCAGCGAGCGAGGGGTGAGAGTCATGGTGGGAGTCATGGCGGATTGGAGGCTGGCTGGGGAAACGGACCTACAAGCCTAGCCATCTTCACACCAAAAACAGCTTCCTCCTCCTCCTCCCCCAAGCAGCAGGAGTTCGGCAGGAGGAGGGGGGAAGGAAGGGGGGCAGAGAGCTTTTTTCGCGGTGTTTTGGACTTCAGCTCTCAGAAAACTCAGCCAGTTTACCAGCTGTTCAGAATAGTAGGAGTTGAAGTCCAAAACATCTGGGGGAGCACAGTTTGAGGAACTCTGCATCAGATCATTAGAACTGCCTTGATGGAACGGAAATCAACCTACAGCAGAGGGCAGACCTATCTTATACAGACCCCCGTCCCATGCTACATAGCTCTTGTATCCATGACATTAACATATATAATAGTTGCAATCAAATAAAATCATGTTGACTTCATGCCACTGACAACATATGAGCTGATGATAGCTAAGCAACAATCTTAGCTTATTCTAGAATTTTAAGAAATTGCATTTCTTCCCAGCCTTCAATCTAGTTGCTGAATCTTCATTTCAAGGTGGTTTCGCGAATACCAAAGAAATCTGGCACATCACTTCCATGATGTCATAACTCCAGTCTGGTTTTGACCATTTAAAATTACACTTAGAACCAGATGTTGCCTCAATTAATACTTCCCAAAAGAAGATTTATTCTTATATAGAGCACTGCAGTTTTTCCAAGTTCCCGAAGCACTTCTTAAAACCACAAAAGACATTTAAAACTTTGTAGCTCTATCCAGAATTAATATCTCCATCTTACAGATGGCAGTCTGAGTGTCTAATATTTCAGAGTAACTTTGTATTAGCACTAATATCTGGAGTCTCATTACTCATGCCAGAAATGGATTGTATCAATCAAGTCCTTATTCTCAAAAGCTCAATTTTTGTGGTGGTGGGGGGGGGACCAATTCCTACATATCCAGTAAATTATTTACTGGGAAATCACTGTGAAATAATTCCAGAGCTAGAAAAAGTTGTACTTTTGGACAATAGTTTTCTGAATCGCTCAAGTTACCTTCTCAAGATCTGAAGAATTCACATGAATAATATAAGCTGTTATGGCATTTGTGTAAAGTTCAGATTTGATTATTAATTTCCAACCTTCATTCTTTGTATGTAAAATGAGAATACTAATGGCCTGTCTTTCTAGCTTGTTATGAGGAAGGAGGATAAAGAAGAGTTATCTATTATGGTTTGTACACAGAGAACGAGTTATCCAGTACTAAACGTTATTTTTAAATCCACTATACATGATGTATCCTTTGCCACTACAATAATCTTGAAACAGTGATAGGCAACTACATCGTCTAAGGACATTTTCTGACTTGAACAGAGATATTCAAAGGCCACTCTTCTATTTTAATGTATTTTGTTCTTTCTTCTTTTTCAAACAAATATATGAATTTATGCAAATAAATAGGAACATAAGAACATAAGAACATAAGAAGAGCCATGCTGAATCGGACCTCAGCCCATCTAGTCCAGCATTCTGTATCACACAGTGGCCCCCAGTTGTACACGGGGATCTCGAGCAGAAGGGAGGGCAAAACCCTAACCTGCTCCCGACCCCCCACAACCAGTACCCAGGGAAATCCTGCCTACCTCAACCAACTCCGAGGTGGCACTTGAATGTCCTTATCAGTAACTACCGATACACTTGGTATCTATGAATCTGTCTAATGCTGCCTTGAAGTTGTTCAGGCTGACAGCTGTCACAACCTCTTCTGGAAGTAAATTCCATAACCCAATGACCCTCTGGGTGAAGAAATATTTCCCTTTATTAGTCCTAATTTTCCTACCTTGGGAGTGCCCTCTAGTCCTAGTGTTTTGTGACAAAGAAAATAATTTTTCTTTATTTACCTTTTCTATCCCATGCATGATTTTATATACTTCGATCAAGTCACCTCTTAGACGCCATCTTTCAAGGCTGAAAAGACCAAGGCGTTGCAACCTGATTTCATAAGGGAGCCGCTCCATCCCTTGGATCATTCTTGTTGCCCTTTTCTGTACCTTTTCCAGTTCCGTTATATCCTTCTTAAGGTGCGGAGACCAGAATTGTACACAGTACTCCAAATGTGGCCTTACCATAGATTGTGGCCTTACCATAGATACAAATGTCACTGAGTATAACAAAACAAATGAAAAAAGGTTGAAGGAGCTGAGCATGATCCACTTGTTGAAGAGCAGTCTGAGAAGTGATAAGAGCACCCATTAAATACATCAAAGGATGTCACAAAGAGGAAAGGAAAGGTTTGTTTTCTCTTGCACCAGAGGGTAGATCAGGTCTAATGATTTGAAGTTACTGGAGAATATATTTCAATTGAACATTAGAAATAACTTTTTGATAGTGACAGTGATTCAGTAATGGAATTAATTGCCTAGGACGGTGGTGGAGTCTTCTCCTTTGACATCTTTAAAAAAGAGGATGGACCTACTTGCTAGGGAGCTTTAGTTGGAGATCCTGCATTGAAAGCCAAAGATACTCCTTCTAACTCAATGATTTCACTACCGGTAGTATTCTCTCATACATTTATTAAGCAAGCTGGACACCAAAGACAGAATTCTTATCATTATGGGTGGATGAAAATCCCTATTTACAAGACAAGGAGGTGCCTGGACACAAGGTTTCACAAAGGCTAGCCAAGAACTGCCTGGAACAAGAATTCTAATCATTTCCCATGTGTAGGCTCTAGAAAGGACTCTAGAGAGCTAAAAAAGTGATCCAACCCAAAACTTCCCAATGTAGAAAAAATGTTGAATTAGTCCCCTCCAAGGCTTGAAGGTGCTACTGGCCATTTGGGGGTGAAGTGTCCCTCCTCCAAATACTGGGTTGTCAGGAGTTCTAGGGACTTTTGTGGTTGTAGAAATGGCCTTGAGAAAACATGTGGCTCATGGGCCATACTTTTCACACCATACTTAAAAACTATAGCCAAGGTTGGAGTGAGCTTCCAGCCATTTGTCTAGCTTGCTGTCGACCTATGCAGCCCAAAGGTTGCATCTGCCAAGTAGGAAATTTAGGTACCACTTATGTGGGGAGGCTAATTTAACTAATTCATGATGCCATAAAAAACCTTCCAGCAGTGTGCAGAAGAATGAGGAAGTACTCCATCAAAGGACTTGGTGTCACAATGGACGTTGAAGCAGCAGCACCCCCTGTGGCCGGAATCGAGCCGGAATCCAGCATATCCTCATGAAGCTGGAAATAGCTTGGGCATAGCTGGAATGTTAAATTGCCTCTGTGTCTGTCTATATATGTTGTATGTATAACTAGCATTTAATGTTTGCCATGCATATGTGCATTGCAATCTGTCATGAGTTCCCTGTGGGATGAGAAGAGTGGAATATAAATACTGTAAATATAATAATAATTATAATAATTATTAATAATAATACAATGCCCAGTGTCTTTGTGGTCTACATGTTAATAAATCCCAATGAACATTAGGAAAACATGTTTCTGCACTGCACATTTAGCTGCATTTTTCAAGAGGATCCCTATATTGCTCTCTGAGAATGATTGTTCCATCTGAAAAATGCAGAAATGATTCAGAAGCAGAGTTAACCAGAATATATTTGAATTCTATACAATGAAAATTAGGGAGTGGAGGGGGCTTAAAATTACCATACATACAATATAGGGCAAAATCATTCCAAGGAAGATATAGAAACCCAAGCAAGTGTCCCACTTAGGGAAGACAAATATGACTATTCTGTGATTTCGCTGCTTATAAGATATTGCTCACAGGATTTTGGGTAGTTGCTATTGGCAATCTAGAGAGTTCATTGTAAAAAGGGGAATTCTACCTAACTTCTGGAATTGAGTGTATTAAAATTAATTCTCTTTCAAAATCACTTTTAGAAAGACATTTTGAAATATTTCCCTCCATCTTATATATGTTAGAATAATGTACTTCCTTGTATTGTTGCCTGTTATTGTGCAGCAACATTAATGACACATCTCTCTTTCAACTATCACCCTCAAAATGGATCATTTCTGCCCTCCCATCTTGATAGTGCTTTTACAAACAGTTTTACGGCACATGGTCTATAGTGCTATAGGACTGTATACCATATTCAAATTAAATAAACCTGAGAGCCTACAACCCTGACAGCAAGAAATAAAAAAGACAAAATAGATGATATAAAGCTAAACTTTTTTTAGAAAAACATTTCTGTTTCATTAAGCCTCTTCTCTGTCACATTAGGAGTTCTTTGTCTACATCTCTCCTGATCTTCAAAAGTAAGATTATCCTTGATAGTTTCCTGTGATATAAAGTGTGAAACAAATGTGAGCATGATTCATTTGGCAGTTAACAGTAGGAAAATAGATTACAAATCAGGTTAATATCACACATAATTGTCCTGCCTAGAACATCTTCCATCTAGTTCCATTGGGGAGCTGGCCAGTGTGCTATCACACACTGTCCTTTCACTTGTGCAGCTGTAAGTCCCGCAGAGTGAAATAGTCATACAAATCGCACATACAAGTGGCCATTTGCCTGCATGGAAACGTTTTGTTCCCTTTTGAAGCCACTTGGCATTTCAAATTTGAGGTGGACAAGCATTCAATTACACAGGGCTGAAGCATAGGTCGGCATCCAAGGTGATTCAGAATATAAATCTGAAGAATCAGAGCTAAGAACTGCAGCAGAGCCAAGAAAACCTCGCGTCCCAGCAGTAATGGCTGCTGGGGAAAAGAGATGGCAAAACCAACAGGGAAGGAATGACTTGAATGAGTTACAAAGATCTACAATTCATTTTATTTCATTTCATTTATGTGCTGACCATCTCCTGAAACAGAACCCAAAGTGGTTTCCAAAGATAGTATATCAGAAACATTTACAGTTAAAAACATACAAATTTTGAAAAAGATAAAGCAAATATCCTCAATAAAAAGTCCACTTATAAATTAAAAGCCTGAATGAAAGGAAGTGAGAAAGGATGGGTACAGCCACTGAGAAGACTCTGGTGTCCTCAAAAAGTGAGTCTGTACTGCTGGTGCAACTGAGAGAAAGCCTTCCCTTTTTCCAAATCAATTTAATTAATTATTTAGATAGTATTAATACATGGAAAGAGGGAGAACAATAAAGATGATAGAAAAGTTGGAAAAGTAAGAATAGTAAAGAACAGTTGAAAGGGAAAAAAACTTAAAAAGGGAAAAAACTAAAAAATATAAAAATTAAGAATATTTAAAAAATTTAAATTAAAATCATTGACTTCCATTTCAAGTTTATTTATATTTCTTTGTAAATAAAATTACCGTCTCTCATTTATTTTTTGTTTTCTCTTAATACTTTTTCATAGTTTTGGAAAAGTTCCCAATTTGTCTCTTTGATCGGGTTTCCCCAAGTACTTCTTTAAAAAAAAGTTAATTTGTCCATATATTTAATTTCCCTCACTTTAATTTTCCAGTTTTCTATTTCAGGAGTTCCTTCAAGTTTCCAGAGTCTGTTAAAGACAATTCTTGCTGCCGTTGTCATGTATATAAACAGTTTATCTGTATTTTCATCTAACATTAAATCTGAGTCCGTGATTCCCTTCATCATGTTAGAGCCGTGGCAGGTTCACATGAGGAAATAAGGTCTTTCAGATAGTATGGACCCAAGTTGTATCGGGGTTTATAGGAATTGTGCCCAGAGACAAACCAGTATCTTTTTGAACAAAGAAATTATATGCTTTATTGGAGGCAGTTCCCATAGAGTTAGATACTATATAGGGAAATCATCCAAAATCTATAAAGAAAATATCAAGAAAGATCCATAAAGAAAATATCAATCCATTTACTGACCAAACCCTTTCTGAGTCACCTTTGTGTAGATACCGTTTTACTGTGATTGAAATGTGGACCCTCCTAAACCACCAAAGTCAGAATCCATTCCTTGGGGCAGTGGCTCCCAACCTTTTTTTTTACCAGGGACCACTTTGACCAAGGACCATTTAACTCTCCAACGTTAGTACCAAAAGGGTTACAAATCAGTTTTTGGTCTACTTTAGATTTGATTTTGGTTATTTGGGGTGCTGATTCAGAAAATTGCAGTAGATAGACGACACCAGCTCTAGTTTCTGATACCAAATGTGTGCCATCCAATAGTCGCCATCTGCTCACCCACAGAAAACCATATTTAATAACTGAGAGCTGATGTGGTCTATCCAAGAGGTCGGGGATGATCAGCAACAGGGAAGAAGCAACAGGTAGTACAAAAGGAGTGGAAATAAAATAAATAAAATAAATAATCATCCAGGGAGGTCCTGCTTTCGCTCCCACCAACTTCTCAAACATGGTTGGCGGGGACGAGAGATAGGGCCTTCTTGGTGGTGGCTCCCCATCTGTGGAATGCGCTTCTGAGCGACGTACAATCGACCCCATCCCTCCTGGCATTTAGGAAAAAGGTGAAGACATGGCTGTGGGACCAGGCTTTTGCACATTAGCATAACGCAGCACTGTGGAGTGGAACTGAAATGGCAAGTTGATGGCGATGGCTCAATACTTGTGCCTTGGACGAAACATGGTTTTAACTGGAATGTATATATATTATGTGTTAATGTTAATGGTTTTATGCTTAATGTTTATGTTTTTATTGTATTTATTGTACTGGCATTGAATTGTTGCCTTTTTGTTATGCCGCTCTGAGTCTCCCTTCGGGGGTAGAGAAAAGCGGGATAAAAATGATGTAAATAAATAAATAAATAAATAAATAAAGAGGAAAGAGGCTCATGAACCAGATTTTTGTCCTCATGGCCCACTGGTAGTATGCATCCCACAGGTTAAGAACCACTGCCTGTCTTAGGGAGATCCTTATCACTTGAGAACCAATAGATCTACCTGTTACTCTCAAAATGGATCCCAACCTTAGCCAATAAGAGTATTTGCCAAGGACCTGTCTTGCCACCAAAACTACTGATCAACTGAGCAAAATATTGTAATTGTCATGGATTCAAAGTGTTTGCCTCCACCCAGAAATGTGCTCATTATTATGGTAAAAAAGTTCAGTCTGTTTGAATAACATCTAGATCCACCTGATTCTAACATCTTTTCAGAATTTTTCTACCATGTTGCTACATTTTGGGGCATAGTTTAATTTTCTGGAGTGGTGGGCACTCCATGATTCTCACCCTTTAAAGAGTTCAGACCAAAATATGACTCCCAGCCAAGAAATCTGTTTGGAGATGTTAGCCATCTGTATAGAAGTGTTGACCTTTGTATTTTTTATTTTAGTTATTGGTGATGGGGGAGGAGGATTAGATATTTCTAAAGTAATGATTTCTGCCTTTGTTCGGAGAATAGGACATGTGTTGATTAAACCTCAGGTAGTTATCACAGTAATGGATGAACTTAAAATGAGAGTGCAAGGACTCTTTGAATTCCCTAAAAACTCTATGCTTCTTAGCATTTGCCCTTGCAGGACTGACACTGTCTGACTTATCTTTTAAGTGAAGGCCCCCAATGATCACCCACAGTATGTCATTTGGAGCTCTCTTTGGCCCCAGTGCTGCAGGGGATCCACTTTTTAAATTTTTCATCATAATATATAGTAGAGTTGTCACTCGCCAGTACTTCAGTTGGACATATCCTTGGTCAAGAACTGTAGTGGACCAACAACCCATTTTCTGGGAACATAGCCTAAATAACTCTCATAAATTAAATTCAAACCACCAGGCAGCAAAAAAAAAAAACCCATGAAGAGCAGATTGAGCCCCCCACTGATGTTGGAAACATCAGATTCAACTGCCTGAGGCTGAAGCTAAACCACACTGCTGATATTGTACTTGCATTTATAACATTTCTTATGCAACTGCTTTCACACACACAAAAATCATATTTATTTCAAAGGGATAATGTCAGTAGAGCAGAAAGCATTCATGGGATAATTGTTTCCTGCTGTGATGTGGGTGCCAAGGGAGAGATGCAGTATAAACAGAACATTCAAATGTCATGGTAAAGCAAAGAAAATTAGGTGTTGTTCTGCCTCAAGGGAGGGAGTCATTTAAATATCCCTATCCCGATCAAACTTCCCTCAGATGACATAAACTGTGCAAAATCTATGGTACTGTGATATTTAAATTTTTCCACACTGTCATGTTTTAGAGAGAAAAGAGATTTTTCTGCTCAAGAAATGATTACATGATCAAGCCAAGAGTAGGTTTGATCAAGCCAAGGTGCATACTGTTTATACTTTCGCCAAAATGTAAGCTAGAGCTTAGGTACTCAATCTTATTGGTTTCAGTGGACTTAAGCATACTTTATTCTATGCCCATTTCAAAAGCTTGACAGTGTTTCCACAGGCATACACAGGACTTCCAGTGTTTACCTCCTAAGACAGAATAATCATATTCAAGATGAAGCACTGGCTGGTGACAGCCCTTCTATAAATTATATATTTTTTCTGTGCAAAAGAACCACATCAGAATTGTGTGCAGAATAAGACCCACACTATGGAGCCAAATAGTTCTCTAACCCCCCCCCCCCCCAACATGTTTTAATAATAATAACAATAATAATTTATCTCCCTGAAGGGAGTCAGGGCTGTCTCCAACATGTAAGGCAAACATTCAATTTCCGGACAGAAACCATACAGACAATTACATCAAGATAAACAGATTTGACAGTATAACACAATTTAATTAAACTTAATAAACAAAAAAACCCCTAACAACCAAAAACATAATAAAATACAACAAAATCTACTAAAACACAGCAAAGATAAAAAATATTATAAACACCCTTTTGAATATTTTAAATATACTTTCAATCCCTAACAGCACGTCCTAAAACATGTTACTGCCTCCAAGTGCAGTGGTCTTCCCATTAAACCCTGCTGACATAAGATACAGCTTTGAATACACCAGAAAATGTATTATCTAAGAAATCTTTGCCAGTATAGACAACGCACTGCATCAGGTGTCACTACTTGACCTCTATAAAAGCTTTTGAGTTATGATTGATTGTTGTTCTTAGGTGCTTTATATGCCTTTCTCTGCAGAGATGCTGAATCTGAGAAGAAAAGGCATATTCAGATTATAGGTACAAAATAGCCAGTTTACATAGTTTTGCACATTCAAGATGATGATATATACTAGGTCATATTTAATTTGAGATGCAAAACATCCCAATCCTTAAAAAAAAGTTCTCTAGGCTTCCAGATATAAAGGCAACAGATGGTTGTTTGCTATGGGCAAGATTGATGCTTTATTAATGCTCAATGAATAAACCTCAAACATCAAATTAATGCAACCAACTGATACAACTTATGGGAAGAAGGGGTCATTCTGAATATAACTGCTTTATGATACTCATCCAAGATGCCTTGTTGGGTTGTCAGAAATGTCAAATGGAGTGGAGAAGTAATTATTTTTCTGGTTCCAGGCTGAGCCTTGGAGCATATGATGCAACAGTAAAGAAAAGAGAATATCTGAAAATGTGCAAAATGTCCATGTGTCATTAAGATCTCTTCATTCCCCAAAAGTAAAATTAACCACTGGGAATATGTGGGTTATATTTGGAAAGTTTTCAGGTTGATTTTGATCAGGGGTGCTCATTAGGTTGATCGCAATCGACCAGTCAATCGTCACAGTGTGGCCTGAGGAGGAGGGAGAAGAAGGAGGGCAGCAGAGGGAAGGAGGGGGCTGGCGCCCAGCCCACGCATGCACATTTGGAGCCACAAGGGAGGACAACATCAAGGAGGCTTTGGCAGCCATTTTCTGCCAAAGCCTAAGATCTGCGACTGCGAGGAGTTCATCTGCACAGCAGCTTTGATCAGCATTGAATGGCCTTGCAGCTTAAAGGTCTGTCTGCTTTCATTCTGCCTGTTTATATCTGTGGAATGATGTCAGGATGAGAGAAGGAATTCTTGTCTGGATGCCTTTTATGAAGTGTCCCTTATTTTTGCGAAAAATCATCTAAATGTCCCTTATTTCTTCTATCAAAATATGGCTAGGTAGATCATTTTGACTTGGTTGTTTTATAAGTAGCTCGCATGCTGAAAAAGTGTGAGCATCCCTGATTTTGATTGAGTCTGTATTTTTTTCTCATGTTATGCTGCCTGATGGTGATCCCATTTTCATTTTACAAATACACCATTATGTCATAAAAGCTTACTGTATAAACTGTCTTCTTCAACCCCCCAAACATTTTGAATAATAATAGCAATTCATAATTTACTCTTTACTGGTAATATTTGGTGAAATACATCAGATTAATTTGTATTATTCTATAATTATTTATCCTCGTTCCCTTTTAAAGTTTTTGTCACTATCATAGATTTCCAAACTACAAATCATTTTTACTAGCAAATTACTAATTGCTTAAATGGAATGAAGAACAGCAGAAAATCCACAACAGTACTTAAAAACACCCATGTATATTATTTATCTCTTTATGGTTTGTAGGTCACACCAATTAAAATTTAATAAGTTATTACAGTTGGCTAATTTTTGTCATTAAGGCTCTGTGAGTGAATGCATTTCACTCACATTATTTTTTTTAAAGAAATGACTGCATTCATTTTGAGTATTTTGCCATAGAAAGCAATAAATAGATTCAATTAAATAATCACAAGTCTATTCCATACTAAAATGGAATAATATATGCAAAACGATCACTTTTATCCCCTCCATGCCTCCAAGCACCCGGGTATATGTAAATTATTGTTTCCATTTGTTTTCTTGCTGTAATGGGCTGTTTGAAGATTTATTTATGCAGGTATGAATTGAGCACATCTGCAGCACCTTGCCAGAAGAGGGACAGCTCTGAGGATGAGCTCTCTTTCAGACTCAGACTAATATGCATGCATGCTTGTATGTACGGGTATATGCACAAACAAATCAAAGTGGAAAGTAGTGATGCATGAGAATTTCATTTGGTTCTTGTTTTGATAAAAGTATAACTCTGTAACCCGTCGCAAGCTACGAGAAGAAGCTGGTAAGAAATAAAGTAGTAGTAGTTGTTATTATACAAAAACTTAAAAATTACTTTAAGACTGAAAGAATGTATTTTAAAAACAAAGTGCAGATTTGCCTATGACTGGAGGTAATACACTGTATATAAGAACCTCACAAATATCTTCACTGTTGTGGGTAGGCATGTGCAAACAATAAAATAAAGTTTCACAGGTCATGCTGGCATTTCATTTCTAAAGTCTTTTTCAAGTATAATTAGTGAAAAATTTGTTACTGTAATAAAAGTAATGAAATTTCAGTACGTTTTCATTATAGTAATTGCGCATAATAACTATAATTAGGGAAACTTCAGGGGCTCCTTTCACCCTCATTTTTTACAACCACTGGGGCGAAACTTGTTACAATGGTAGAACACATTTACCACTGTTAGCCCATCAAGTTTCGGAATGTTTCACTTACCTATGTATTTTGGGGATTTTTAAAGTTTCTATAAACAACATAAAAAACTACAAGAAATGTCTCCTTGACTTTTCTATACAATGACACAAGATAACGGGGGATTATTTTCACCAACTTTAATAAATATTCATACATCTACTGATTTTAGAATTTTTTAAATTTTTTGACATTTTTAACTTTAAAAAAAGCTGCAACAGCTATCACATTGAATGTCTCTCATATTAACCAATAGAAACCAATATTAACCAATTCTACATTTTCATAGAATCCTAGAGTTGGAGGGGACCTCCAAGGGCCATCTGGTCCAACCCCCTTCTTCCAGAAAGAAGGGCACCATCAAAACTCTCCTGACAGATAGCCATCCAGCCTCTAAACTAATTAATACACTCCCCCTGTTGAGTTGGAAGGGACCCCCAAGGGCAATTCATTTAGGGATTTCTTCCCAGCCCAGCCCAGGGATTTATTTACTAGAAATATCAGTCAGTTCTCCTTTTTGCAGATTTCAACAATTTATTGGAACTCTGGCTGACTGTTGCTACAGAGAGACAAATCTCTCCCCTATCCTGATTGGGGCTTTCTGATGCAAGCAGAATTCTGGGAAATAGTTTAGGGCATGGCCTTTTGAGGCTCCTTGCCTTCCCAAAAAACATTTACCAGAGTTCTGTGCTTACTTTCCCAGTGAATTCTACTCCTTGCAATAGTACATTGATTTAAAAAGGAAAGGCAGCCTTTTTGGCTTTGCTTTGCTTGCTTGCATTGAAAATGAAACTGACTTTATGAGGCTTCTGAGATTTACAAAATGCAAACGAAAAAGTATTGGGTAAGTTTCGATTCTTAAGTTTTTGGCAAAGGCCACACCCATGTGTCAGATATTGCCTTGTAAGTACAAATTTAATGAATTTGATACGACTTACAAGGATTTACAAAAAAAATTGCTCACCCCTGTATGCTTGTCCACTATGCCCTGCCTCGTGTACAGTGGAAGAATTATTGGAGGCTACAGACAATGCCATTGCTGTTGCCTGCTTTTGGTCAAAAGATATTTAGCCGCCTGTACTCCTATTTTTACCAGTTTCATACTAATTTATGCAATGCTTTTGATACGAAATAATTAAAAAATAACTTACTGTAATCCACTTTTTTTGTGTTGCTATTGATGCTGGAATTATTTACCAATTGTGTAATGAGAGGAATTCATTCCAAAACCAACATTTTATGTGATCCAGCTTCACTAACATAGCAATCTCCATGTTGGAGGGATTAGTGGAGACTTATCCAGCTATTCTGCTGTCACTGGATGTGCTGCAGGGATGCCAGTGATCCTGCTGGTGTTTACTGCTTGCTTCATGAACATAGGTGGACTTTGATATGCACACCCCACCCATTATCTAACTACATGGAATAACTGCTTGGATCTGCATTACTTAAAGGTATGTTTTGAGGGGTATACCTGCAAATGTGTAGCAACAAGCTCTGGAGCTGTAGCAACAAGTAAGACAAACCTCCCAGTGCAAGATATCAGCTATTGTGTCCAGATCAAAAGAAGCAATGTCACAATACGATTCTGTTCAGATCAGAACCCATCTGGAACACTGCTTCTTGTGCTATGTAAGATGGGGTACTGGAAAAATTACAAAAGTAGAGCCCAGGAGCCACAAGAAGCTATTTCCCCATTGCACCTTAACTATTTCAAATTGTTGTTGATGTGGCTTCATATTGATGCTATCTTAGGGTTTTCTTTGCAAGATTTATTCAGCAGAGGTTTGCCATTCCCACTTTTGTTTCTAAAAACAATGAATGAATAAATGGGAGAAATGAATCAATAAATATTTCTCTTAAGCAGAGAGAGTATCACTTGTCCATTGGGTTGCCCTGGATGAGTGGAGATTTGAACTCTGGTCTGCACCCTCAAATCACTACATCACATTGGATCTCTTTATTGCATATACTGTATTTCATCACATAATAGTTGCACTTTCCCCATTTTTTACTGAGAAAAGGTGGGTGTGACTATTACGCGATGATTTTTTGATTTGTTTTAAAGACAGGGGGGAATGATTCTGACCTAAACATAGCTCAATTTCTCTTTCTCTCTTTTTAAACTGCCTTGCTTTAGGGAAAGAAGGAACGAGGAGGGAAGATCTGAGTTACAAAGAGCCCCATTTCAGGTTAAACTGCTTTGCCTTTGGAGAAAGAAGGAAGGGAGAATAGCCCCAAATGGCTGTGAGACAATTACATGAAGAAAGGCTGCAACAATTAAGTGGTGGCTTATGGTATAAATTAACTATTGGTAATGAGCTACTTTCAAGCTCGGCAAAAAATTTAAGGAGTTGTAAACAACAATATAGCTAACAGAAGAAGAAAAGCAATTGATAGAGAAGTTTATTTTGGCTGACTAGAAACTGGCTAACTTTGCTGCATGGTGGAACCAGGTCTGCCTCACAATCCAGTTCAAGAGTAGGTCTTCTTCCACTGCAAGGTTGCAGTCATACAGTTCACATCTATTTTCAGGATTATGGACAAATTAATTCAGAAAGAAGGATCAGAGAGGGAGAGACATGTTCAAATACAGATAATTAAGTAGTAGTGTAGATGGGGGTCTGAATACAAATACTAGTTCTTGCTGATTAAGACTTACAGCTCCGAAGTATCCTTCTGGAAAAAAAGCCTAATTTGCTATAGTTGTTACTGGCCTATTAAGTATTAATTTAATTGTATGTTATTAATCCTCCATTTAATTAATGATTTAGATATCTTGTTGGACAATTATTAGTCCCTAACATGTGAAAATAAGCTTCTAACAATTGAAAGGAGGGCATGTACTCCTCATTTTTTCCATTATTGAACTCCAAAGACAGCTGTAATAGCATGGCTTTGATCCATCTTTATACCTCAGTTTGGCTTGGACATTTAACTCACTGAATCTGCATCTTTCGGGGCCAAGCAATTAATATTGTGCAATCAATTATTCTAAGTGTTCAAGTTGTCAGTATACGTGGCAGAGAAGGTACAAGTGAAATCAAAATAATCTATTATTTAGGAAGCTAAAGCTAGCCAGGAAACCAAATTATAGAGTTCTATGGTTCTGCCAAGATTAAATATCAAGGTTGTTTCATGCTCCCAGGTTGATGAGAGCCCAAGATAGATACATGGGTACAACACTCAGGAAATTAAAAGAGAATTTTTCAGAGGCGATAAGTCAGCTGTACTCTGGAAAAATGAATTGCTCCCTTCCAGTTTCCTATATTAAAAATAATTGATCCTAAAACCATGACAAGATTATATTGCTGTTTTCAATTTATTCCTGGGCTTTGTTTAAAGGGGAGGGGGAAGAACAAGCATTATGCATGTTGGCATACTCTCTGAAGTCTCAATTGCAATTTACCCACTATGCAACTAGATTTTTTGTAATTCACCCATACTTACCCTCACGCATAGAAAATTCAATAATGGTTTAGATCTGCAATTATGAATTGTGGTCAATGCATGATGTTATATTACAAAGCTGTTCTAACTTGTGTTACTGTCTCCAAGGCATATCTTCCCCATGTAGTTACCAACACAGACTTGCAGGTTGGTGAGTTAAGGGCTATAGAAAACTCATCTTCCAACCTTCTTGTTCCAGGCTTAAGTCTTTGTACCTTGTCTAAGGACCTTATCATTTTGTCCTCAAGTCAGGAGATAGTGGGGGAATCTGTGGGACAGCAGGACAAATCCAACGGGCAGCGAGGGAAACCATCTTCTCTCAACCCACATTGCCCACATCACCACCTTCCCCATTCCATGGGGAAAAGTGTCACTACTCAGCTTCTCTCCACTCTGGCCCCAGCTTACCTAATGAGAACATAGGTAGCAGTCCTAAGATGCTTCCAGTATGGAGCCTCACCAAAAATAGCCCTGCGACATGTGATGGGCTCCATGCTAGCTCTGTTTTAGAAGCATCCTAGGACAGAGACCAAGCCTCATGTGATGAGGCCCTAAGTTAAAGCTTCTTTTGTTATACTACTCATACAGCTACTCCAACACTCTCTCTGCATTATTCTAAGTCCTGGATACACCACCTATTAAATACAGCATATATTCATGATCTCCATACTGCTACCATACCACCTGGAATGCCTTGTGCACATCTGGTCTTGTCTGATATCAGACATTAAGCAGGGATTTCCTCAATTAGTATTTAGATAGTCAATAATGTGGGAACCCAGAAATCTCCAAGGAGAGTAAGGGCCCATCCAGACAGGCCCATATTCTGGGACCTGAAAGGCCCAGGTCTAATGGGGTATTGGGCATGTGGGAACACACTCCCAGGTAGTTCCAAGACCAACCAGAATTACCTGGGGGTGAGTGCCCACAGCCATTTTGGAGCCCAAAGGTGCGGGATGACCCCACCTCTCCCCCAAAAGCACCCTTAAAATTTAAAAAAATTACTCGGCTGTCATTAAGGTACTCCTTCAGTCCTCCTGGCATGAAGAAATGATGCACCAGGAGACTGGGGACAAGGAGCAATCCCCCCCATCTCCTGGCCCATCATTTATTTGTGTCAGGACGACTAAGCAGTACCATAATGGCAGCCAAGTATGTTTTTAAATTTTAAGGGTTGTTTTGGGTGGCTTCTGGGTGGCTATATGTCATCCTGGTAGCTACCCTTGCCGGGAAAGCCATCATTTGTGTAGCTTTGTGGGGACAAAAACGCACAGGTGTTCATATAATCCATCAACTGTGTCAAGAGTTGTAATGAAAATTCATCTCTCCCATTTTTAAAGATGGACATTTTGACAGCAAACTCTCCTTCTTGGCTAGGTAAGAATGGGGTAGTGTGCCTTGTGAAAGTATCTGCTTAATTATGATTTCTATGCAAACAATGTATACAACATTTTAATTACAATATGCTAAAATTCAATGACATGGGCAAATAGTTTAGGGGATAGTGTTTTAATAAGATACAGATAAATTATTCTCACATTGATCCTACCTCCTTCGCAGCAACATTCTCAGCTGAGTTCTACTGAAAAGGCTTGATCATGACTAAAATCTATCTTCCATTCAGATCTTGAAAAAGAAATTTGAGATTTGTGGTTTTATGCTTATCCCACCTTTTCTAAACAATGAGGAAATTTCAGGGCTTTCATTATTTAAGTAGTTCAGATTTTCTTTCCAAGGACATTAATAGAGGTTTAGGATATTTCATATTATTTGAATCTTTTTAGAACTCAAAGCCTAGAGCTTAAACACCCAAACAGCAACTTCTACTGCCCAGGGAAAGACAGCCGCCAACTCTCCAGAATGCTATTAATTTAGCAATCTGGCAGATCTCAGAAAAGTACCTTTTTTGGATGACAACTCCCAGAATCTTCAGACAGCATGGCTACTAGCCACGTTGGTTGGGCAATTGTGAGAATTGTCCAGAAATTTCTTTTTCCAAGCCCTGTCCCAAATGAAGTGCTTCTTGGCTATTTTTGTTCTCTGTGTCTCTTTCAGCTAGTCTTCTATAAACGTCTTTGCTGCTTTCCCCCCTACTTACACCTTAAGCTGCCTCCTCCTTCTAGCTAAAAAGGAGTGAATAAGGATGAGTCATCTACTCCTAGCATCTTCTGGACCTCTTTTAATTTCCCTAACGGGAAATGTCCCTGGCAACTTTGTCAGCTAACTATAGAAGAGCATTTGCTGTCAGTATTAACTCTCTCCCATCCACACCTTCAAAACACCCCATTTTAAAACTGATCCTTTTGTTAACTCTCTCCCATCAGATTTAAAGGATTCATATGCTTACACTTACTACAATCTCCTGGAAAATCAAAGAAGTTTAAACACTTGAAACATTAAATAAGTGCTAAAGGTTGGAACACCATTTAAAGTAAGAATGATAAACTTCTAAAAATTGCTACACAGTCTATGGAAAGATGGACCATGTGTGACACTCCAGATGCTATTGACTTCAAACCCTGGCGTTCCTCTTTATAGGCTAGGGCTGATGGGAATTTCAGCCCAACAACATCTGGATGGCCATACTCTTTCCTCTCTTGATCTATAAAAAGCTATTCAGTACAAAATATTTTAATATGTCAATCCTCAAATGCAATTAAAAGTTCAGTGCTGTTTGCAGTCATTGTAGTAAAACAGTATTGCTGGGCCCTGCCATACTATTAGGTCAAGGAAGTCCATTATGTCAGGTAGCAAATGCTGGAGGCTAGAAGAAAGAATGGGTGACTTGTTCTGTATTCCTTTAATATAGCTACTAGCCATATATGAATATGATAGAGGATGTTCTCCCATGATTGAAAATGAAGAAAGATTCTATTTCCAGTAGAGTTGGTAGGTTAGAGCTATCCTGACATTTCAGAGATTACATTGGAGACCTCTTGTGATATTATGGGATAGATGCTGATAATGTTGTTAAGTGATTTCAGCTCTGGGTTTCGGGGCTCAGTGTGCCAAAGAGAAAATAAGACATGGATGAGTTGAAAGCAAAGGAAAAGAGGCATTTATTCACCTTACCCAAAGCAGATGCAAACGGAATCTGTGCTCCAAAGACTGGCATACCCAATTACAGAAATGCAGATTTATTTATGGCACTTTGACAGCGATTTGAAACCAAAAGACTTTGCCTCCCTGGCCACTGGAATGAGACAATGGGTTTTGGCAAATCAAACAATTAGCGTTCAAGGTGTTGGTACAGCCAAGATGGATTGGGATTTGTAAATGATTGGGATTTATAAGTGTTCCCAAGGATTGGCGTCATATTATCTTGGGAAGACCTCCTTGGCGCCTCTAAAGTTCACCATGAGACTCTGGAGGTGTTGTGAAGGTATGACGTTATTTTCCTGGATCAAATGATGAGATATTTCCTGGAATGTGTGTATGTGATTGTGTAACTTTTGCGAGTTCATTCAAGAATTGCCTAGAATTGGGGAAAAGGTCATTTGCTGTCTATGCTTCTGGACGCTCTCAGAGCTGTGGGTTTTGGAGTCCATTTGGGATTTGGGTGTTTTGATAACAATCTCATGAAAGCAAGACATCCTTTTAGTTGCACAGAATATACCATTCAAATCAAAGACACCAAGTCTAAGAAATGAAAACACATTCTCACACATAATACATGCTTTCCAAACCAATGAATGGACTTGATCTGAGATTGCTACTCTCAGTCTGCCCTGAGGACTGGAGAAGAGAAGCTGGGCTTCAAGAACTGGGAATATTAACATCCAAGTCAGGCAGACTCCCCACAACCCCACCCATTCCATTTTTTCATGCAGGCCAGAACTGTTATATATTTAAGGGACAATTCCATGTTTTGCAAAGCCAGAAAAATATGATTTACTTGTTGAAAATATTTGTTCTTCTTTTAGTAAACATTATTTATCCTTTGCTCTCCAGTTTATGTTTCATGAAGCTCTTACAAAACTGTCAGAGTGAAGTCAGTACTTGGTCTTTATCAATTAAAAATCAAGTCAAATCTCTTTTCATGACAAAGGCAGAAGTCAAAGTTCTGACAACAACCATTTTTGAACCAGGCCTTGCTGTTTGGAGGACAGAAAACATCAGAATCCATAGGTGTAGATTTTATGGAGTGTGTTTGCTTCTGGTTTTCAAGAGAAAGTTGCATTTAGAGTAACTACAATAACCTGTCTTTCACGTTCTAAGAAATGTTGGATTTGTATTCTAAGAGCTTTTTTATGGGCAATATATTTTTCCTTGACTTAGCATCATTATTTCAAAAACACATCATGTATAAACTGTAAAAATGATAGTTTAACCAGAAGATCAGATAGTTTAAAAACAGAAAGACTGAATGTGCAATATGTCAACCAGATGGATCTGCCTCCATCAACCTTTAAAAGTGCTGACAAAAGCTTTCTATAACTTTGTGCATCCTTTATAGAGCATTAATAAGGTGCTTTATGTTTGTCAGTTGCTGCTGAGTTCTGTAAACAGCCAGTTTGTTTTCCTAACTTCGCAACTCCAGCAGATTCATTTGAATCATAATTATTTCGGTCTTTACTATCTGTTGGATTCTGGGAATTGCATTCTAGAAAGAAACATTTCCAAGTTCTGATCCAAACTCCCACAGAACTGGAGAAGAGTTGTGAGTACCTTCATATTTATCCTGGGCACCTATGGGAATTCTGAAAGAATACGTGCCTATGAAGAGAGGAACAACTTCTTACTTTTGGCTCTGGTATTCTAAAAGCACACACAGAGAAATTAGATTTGTCTAGGCCAAACTTCTCATGGGTTAGAGTGAGGGAGTCACCACATGCTGGTAATTTTGAGTGTTATATAAACCAGTGTTTCTCAACCTTTTTTGAGCCAAGGCACACTTTTTACATTTACAAAATCCTGGGGCACACCACCAACCAAAATGACACAAAATGACACTTCAAAGCAGAAAATGTGGGATTATCTGGCAGTGTGGATTCAGATAACCCAGTTCAAAGCAGATAATGTGGATGACCTGCCTTGATATTCTGGGTTATATGGCTGTGTGAAAAGGCCCTGAGTCCTTTATGTATTTATACACTCACTTTGTGTGAAACCTGGGCCTGTTTCGATGCTGGGAGTTATAGTTCACCTGCAATCAAAGAGCATTCTGAACTCCACCAATGATGGAATGGAATCAAACTTCCCACACAGAACTCGCATAACCAAGAGAAAATACTGTAAGAGTTTGGTGGGCATTGACCTTGAGTTTGGAAGTTGTAGTTCACCTATATCCAGATAGCACTGTGGACTCAAACAATGTTGGATCAGGGCCAAAATTGGTTGAATACTCAATATGCCCAAATGTGAACATAGATGGAGTTTGAGAGAAATAGACCTTGACATTGGGGAGTTGTAGTTGCTGGGATTTATAGTTAACATGCAAAGAGCATCTTGCAACAATGGAATTGAACCAAACTTGGCATGAATACTCAATATGCCCAAATGTGAACATAGATGGAGTTTGGAAGAAATAGACCTTGGCATTTGGGAGTTGTAGTTGCTGGGATTTATAGTTAACATGCAAAGAGCATCTTGCAACAATGGAATTGAACCAAACTTGGCATGAATACTCAGTATGCCCAAATGTGAACATAGATGGAGTTTGGAAGAAATAGACCTTGGCATTTGGGAGTTGTAGTTGCTGGGATTTATAGTTAACATGCAAAGAGCATCTTGCAACAATGGAATTGAACCAAACTTGGCATGAATACTCAATATGCCCAAATGTGAACATAGATGGAGTTTGGAAGAAATAGACCTTGGCATTTGGGAGTTGTAGTTGCTGGGATTTATAGTTAACATGCAAAGAGCATCTTGCAACAATGAAATTGAACCAAACTTGGCATGAATACTCAATATGCCCAAATGTGAACATAGATGGAGTTTGGAAGAAATAGACCTTGACATTGGAGAGTTGTAGTTGCTGGGATTTATAGTTAACATGCAAAGAGCATCTTGCAACAATGGAATTGAACCAAACTTGGCAGGAATACTCAATATGCCCAAATGTGAACATAGATGGAGTTTGGAAGAAATAGACCTTGGCATTGGGGAGTTGTAGTTGCTGGGATTTATAGTTCGCCTACAATCAAAGAGCATTCTGAACCCCACCAACGATAGAACCGGGCCAAACTTCCCACACAGAAGTCCCACGACCAACAGCAAATAAAACAAACAGCAGGCAGGGAGGGAGGGAAGCCAGCTCTGCCTCCGTGTTTGTGTGCAAGAGGCGAGAGAGGAAGTAAGGAGGGGACGAAGAAGGCAAGGAAGAAAGGAAAGGAAGGGAGGGAGGAAGGAAGGAAAGGAAGGAAGGAGGGAAGGGGAGGGAAGGAAGGAAGGAAGCAGGAAGGATGGGAGAAAGATTAGCAAGCAAGGAAGGGAAAGGAGGGTGGGAGAGAGGAAGGAAGAAGAGAACGAGGGGAGGGAAAGAAGGGAAGGAAAGATGGGAAGTAGTGAAGGAAGGAAAGAGGGAAGGAAGAAAGGGATGAAGTAAGGAGAGCGATAGGGAGGGAGAATAGCCCCTTCATCAGCTTACCAACAGCTCCAAGCTGCTGTAGCAGCCGGGAGCCACCTCTGTTCACGGCCCTCCCCCGCTCCCTTCTTGCTTCGGCCCTCCAGGCCTCATGCAAGGAGGAGGGGCGCACGCACACGCAGCTGCCTTCCTCCTCCAATCACGAGCGCGCGCTTGCTGGCGGGGGAAGGGCATCTGTGCGCGCGCTTGCTGGTGAGGGAAAGATCGTCATTTTCCAGCTGCCCATTGGTTCCCTCTGCTTCCTTGGTGTTGCCTGTGGGAGGAAGCCAGTGGGCGGCTCCAAATTGACGCAGCGTCATTTTCCGGATGCACAGTGGTCCCCTCTGTTCCCTTGCAAAGAAGATTTTTCTTTTATTCTCCCACGGAGTAGGAAAAAAACAGAGGCGACAACAGGAGGGCGGAAGGAAGGGGGGCAGAAAGCTTTTCAGACGGCACACCAGGAGCCTCGCCACGGCACAGCAGTGTGCCGAGGCACCCCGGTTGACAATGACTGATATAAACGCTGCAGACCTTTTACTTTTTAGTGTCAGGTACCCAGAAACCATATCTTGGAAGCAGGGTCGGCTCTGGTCAACACTTGGCTGGGTCACTGCTAATGAGTCATAGAACCATAAATTTGGAAAATATCACAGGGACAACCCTTGTGGGAAAAGCACATCTAGCCTCATTTTAAAAGCCTCCAAAGAAAGAGCTTCCACCACACACTGAGGCAGAGAGTTCCACAGTTCAACAATTCTCCTTTCCTGTAATTTGAACCAAGTTCTAGTCTCCAAGTTCTAGTCTCCAAGGCTACAGAAAATAAGCCTGTTCCCTCTTCCTTATGACATCCTTTCGAATATTTAAACATGGTGATCATGTCTCCCCCTCACTCTTCTCTTCTTCAGACTAAACATACGTCCAGCTCTTTAAGTTGCTCCTCATAAGGCATGGTCTCCAGATCATTGTAGTTGGCCTCCTCTGGACACCTTCCAGCTTATCAATATCCCTCCTGAATTGTGGTGCTCAAAATTGGACACAGTATTCCAGGCGAGGACTGACCAAAGCAGAATAGAGAGGCACCCTGACTTCCCTTGATCATATTATATTATATTCCTTTTGATGCAGCCCATGAACACCAGGTGCAGTGGGCTATATTTCAGAGCAAGGAACTGACAAAAATATATCTTACTATTCCTTGCCAAACAAACAAAAACAAAAACTCATTTTTGAATAGCCCTTCTTTTAAAAATGCATGTGAGTTGCCATATGCTGACAGGTGACTTGAAGGCACATACAAACACATAGGGAGGGATACTTGTGGGATTTTTCTATCGTAAGTACCAAAAAAGACAACTCTGAGGACTGTAAAATTTGACTGGTAACAAGGGTGCCATTTTCTGCTCTGCTTTAGTCTTGCATTGAATTCCTTGAAGGCTTACATGTTTTGTAATACACCAATATTTATGAATAGAATTGAAGCAGCAACATGGTGCACATGTAAAAGACAGTAAACCTTAGTGAACCTACGGACTATTGCTTTTGAGCAAGCTTATATAGGATAGATCTGATTGGCTGCTTATATAATGGTACTACCATAGCTTGTTGCAGGTACTATTTAAGTGTAGAAGTGATTGTGTTAATAGTAGTAGCAGTACATTAAAATAGAGGATATTGCTGTAAGAATTTGCATGAAGAATCAACAAAGGCTACAGGGGAAAATGGGGTTACAATCATTTTTTTATTGTGGTATACCCTCCTGGTTTAGATAAAAAGCAGGACACATATGGCCAAGCAATATCAGAGTGAGGAAACATTATTAACTGGTGGGGAAAACTCACAAGCTAGGAAAGGTTGCAGCAGTTTGCTTTTTCCTGAGCTTGGATGGTATTCCCATAAAATATATTATCTCCCTGTAAGCACCAATTCTACTTATGTTGACAACTGAGCTTTTTATACTATCTTGTAAATAAGAATCTAGTTCCATCTTCTGAAAGCAGGACCCCATTTGCTTTCAAGTCACCAACTAACCTATAGTCACCCTGTGAATTTAATAGGACTTTATTCAGCAAGGAATACTCAGAAGTGGTTCTGTCAGTTCCTTCCTCTGAAATAGAGTATGGTCCCCAAACCCACAAGGCCGGTACCACAGTTTCATCTACCTGCATCCAACAAATATGTCCTCTCCTTGGAATTTTCTATGTTCTCCAGGACAACTCTATGACAACGGAAGTTGTTCATTTCAATAGAGTTCACTATTGTTCAATTTCCTGTTTCCATGTTAAGTCCAGAAGCACATTTCCCATGGATTTGAGACTTATTCTGTATATCCCACAGCACCTGGTGTTCATTGCTGGCTTTAAATCCAAATGCTAACCAGGACTGGCCTGGTTATTTTCCAAAATCAGGCAGGATCTGGTGCCTTTGAGTATTGTACCTGCTGAAAAAGAACTTTTGGGTATCATCATAGAAAGCACCTACCGGGTCTGCATCTTCTATTCTGACCTTTAACAATAAGGAATAAATCTTTCTATTGTCCCGGGCTTCTGAATTTGGCATTTAAATTTTTCTGCAGACTCCTTTTAGACTTCTGATTTAAACTGCAGTGTTCATTACATTTTCTGGTTTGCTATACTTTTAATTTGCAACACTTTCCACAATATTTAATATAAACCAGATTATGTAATTGTAATCTATTGTATATTAGCCTGGGAAGTTTTTGAAGGGTGATAGATGTATCAATACCAAAAATAAATTAGTCAAGTTAAAATGTACATGGAGAAGAAAGTAAGATCGATTTGGTGCAGTGGGACTTACTTGAGTGAACATATTATGGTTGCCCTGTGTGCGAAGAGTGCATTTGTGCACCTGTGTTGAATGAGAAGTAGAATCTTTTTGCATTATTCTGAAGGTAATGTTAAAAAGAGGGAAAATGTAGTGAGTCATTGAAATCTGGCTTATATTTGCAATCAGCCTCATTGAACACATTCAAAACCATATTTTTCGCACCATAAGACGCAGTTTTTTCCTCCCAAAGTAGGAGGAAAAATCAGCTGCGTCTTATGGAGCGAAGAGAGGGGGGAGGCGATAGTAAGCCTTTCCCTTGGCCTCCTCCTCCTTGGTCCCGCCTCCTCCTCTGCCTCCTCCTCCTCCGTCGCCGCCCGCCGCTGCCCGCCTCCGCCTGCCTCCGCTCGCCTCCGCCCATCTCGCCCGCCTCCGCCCGCCTCCGCCCGCCTCCGCCCGCCTCCGCCCGCCGCCCGCCTCCTCCGCCTCCGCCCGCCGCCGCCCGCCTCGCCCGCCCGCCCGCCGCCACCCGCCGCCACCCGCCGCCACCACCCGCCTCCGTCGCCGCCGCCTACCTCTGCCTCCCTCCCTCGCCGCCGTCGCGCATGGGCAGTAGGTCCCAAGCGCGTCTGACGCGTCTGACGTCTGACGCAGGCGCGCCTGGCGCGCTGACGCAGGCACGCCTGGCGTGCTCGGGACCTACTGCCCATGCGCGACGGTGGCGAGGGAGGCAGAGGTAGGCGGCGGTGACGGAGGTGGGCGGAGGCGGGTGGCGGCAGGTGGAGGCAGGCGGCGGCAGGCGGCGGCGACGGAGGCAGGCGGAGGCGGGTGGCGACGGAGGAGGAGGAGGCGGAGGAGGCGGGACCGAGGAGGAGGCAGCCAAGGGAAAGGCTTAGGGATGGCGGAGGGCGCTGAGGAGGGTCCACCCTTCCAGGTGGGCAGGCCGCGCTTCAAGCAGCCAAGCGCCCGGGGCCCACTTTTTGGCTCAAAATATTTTTTTCCAATTTTCCTCTTCTAAAATCTAGGTGCGTCTTATCAGCAGGTGCGTCTTATGGTACGAAAAATACGGTACTTTGCTTTTCAGTGACCATTTACTACACGTTAATATGCTTATGCTTGTTCCTATGGGCTGCTTAATGTTCCAAAAAAAACCAAACAGAAATCACATTGTATTCTGATAAATGTCCTTCTTGCAATAAAATTTTCCATCCGAGTGGCAAAGCAAATGTAATGGTGCAGTGTATTTTTAAAACTAATGATAACGGTATATCCATGGCAGCAATTTGGAGAGCACAAAATGTAGCACTAGTTAAAGCTGTAGCAATTGACCCATTTTGTAAAAATACAAAATGAACTTATTCCAGTTAAATAAAAATACAAGCATTGGGAATTGGGAATGAAAAGAGAGATGTTATTAGTGTCAGTTGCCCGCGCATCAAGTGCATTGCACATTGCGGTCATTAGCCTCCGATTCTGAAATGGCTATTTGTTTTCAAACTACTTCCCTTGGTAGCCCCACAAGCAAAGAGTAGGCAATGAATATGCATTCCACCTGAAATCCTGTGACTGCCTCCTGCAGAATTCTGGGGCTTGTAGTTGAGGAGAGGGGCCTTTAAAATGCTTGACAAGAGGGGCCCTGGGCTTCACAAAACTACAAGCCCCAGAATTCTGCAAGAGGCAACTGCAGGATTTTAGATTGAATGCATACTCTTTGGCCGGGTTTACACTGCCCTATATCCCAGGATCTGATTCCCAGATTATCTGCTTTAAACTGGATTATATGAGGTTCCTTCTACACTGCCATATATTCCAGATTATCAAGGAAGATAATCCACATGATCTGCTTTGAACTGGATTATATGAGTCTACACTACCACATAATTTAGTTCAAAGCAGATAATTTGGATTTTATATGGTGGTTTAGATGGACCCTGAGTCTCCATTGCCAGATAATCTGGGATACGAAGATAATCTGGGATCAGATCCTGGGATATAGGGACAGTGTGGAAGGGGCCTTTGCCTATTCTTTCCGCTCTAGTGTGATGAGGCCAAAGATATGGACCATTTCATAGTAACAGAGCACCGAGAGCCTTCTAAAAGTATTATCCTGTATGTGGTTGAAAGTGATAATACCAGATTAGCAATGGTTTCTAGTTCATCAGACGGCACGTGTTTGTTAGGGGATTCTGGGAGATGTAGTCAAAAAGGTGACCCCCTCCCTCCCACAAGCTTAAAGTATATCCTGACCACAAATGGGGTCATCTTAGCTCAATGTTGGCGTCAAGAAAAATTTGGCCACAGTAAAAGGTTTCTGAACACCACCCATTTGCACAAACCTGATAGCAACAACACACCGTGTTTGCGGTGGACTCTGCAGAAATTGCTTAAACTGTACCCCACAAAAGGAAAATCAGCTTCTTTAGCAAGCCTTGCAAATGCTGATTTATTATCAGTCTTTTTATTTTTTATACCTATTGTACACATCTACTGTATATAGCTGAGGTCACATGAAGATTTCTCAGGAAGAAATGGATTTCAAGTAGAAAAAGTTTAAGAAGCCCTTTCTAGAGAGAATGGTTACTTTTTAAAAGGAAATGATTCTGGCAGGCATCTTTCAGTGCTTTACTTAAACACAACAATCTATTATACCGGTGTAGACCCTTTTTGTACAGTGTTGGGAAATGGACAGAAGAGAAAGCTATTTTGGGATATAATCATACAAAGCCATTATTCCACATTGGTTGTGCAATCACCACATACTGTCATTAAACTCTTGCCCATCTCTCCATTTGCACCACTACATCAGTTCATCACTCCATGTTCACACTTCCATGTAAGCTCATAACCTCTCACACACTTTTGCTGCTCCATAAATTTTTTTTAAAAATATAATTATGTTTAATAAAAATAAAATACTATTAAAATATTAATTGGAGCCCCCAGTGGCGCAGTGTGTTAAAGTGCTGAGCTGCTGAACTTGCTGATCGAAATGTTGAATGTTCGAATATGGGGAGTGGCGTGAGCTCCTGCTGTTAGCCCCAGCTTCTGCCAACCTAGAAGTTCAAAAACATGCAAATATGGGTAGATCAATAGGTACCTCCGTGGCAGGAAGGTAACGGTGCTCCATGCAGTCATGCCAGCCACATGACCTTGGAGGTGACTACAGACAATGCCAGTTCTTTGGCTTAGAAATGGAGATGAGCACCAACCCCCAGAGTTGGACGCGACTGGACTTAATGTCAGGAGAAAACCTTTACCTTTACCTAAAATATTAATTAAAAAATTATTGACTCAGGATTAGTGAAAAGAGCAGACAAGGAGAATCCCATTCCCAGGTTACACTTCAGTGCTAGCATGCTCATGGCAGATTGCTCATGGGAGGGGTAGGAACAGCTATTCCTTGATCATCAATTTTAGCAGGTTTTACAATTAAGTGGAACGGGGTAAGGGCTGCCTGAAATCCATAACTCATGATGGCCATATAAGATTCCATTAAGTTAGTCTTTTTTTTTTTACAAATATTGCTGAGAAACTTAACGATAGCTTTAGTAGATAAATACTAAGGCTGTTTGATCCAAAAAAAGTTTCAAAACTCGTTTTGAATGTAGTCATAGATTGCATTTCGGATTATTTAGACTTCCTAAAAAATGCCGATAAATTTTGAAATTGATTCGGAAGTACTGTATTTCCGAAATTCGGAAGTCTTCGGAAGTCTTCAAAAATGGCATCCGTTTTCAAAAATGGGCAAAAAAATCAGCAAAATGGAGAGTCAACTGTTAGCCATCAGCTAATGAGCAATCAGCAAGAAAATTCGGAAATGACATCCGAAATTCCAAATTCCGAATTCTGAAATTCGGCATTTGGATTTTGGAATTCCTGTTGGGAGAGCTGCTCTCGAAATTGCTAAAAAAGTCAGAAGTATCCGAAAAACTTCCGAAATTCGGGCATATCCAAAATTGTATAACAGACCTAATATATACCCAAAGAGTTGTGTTATTGGTTTATCAGCTTCCCAACATTTTGTGCTTTTCTTATTTAAAAAAGTCTTTATTGAATATTTCAGACATATGACAGAAAGATTAAAAACATAAGCAGTGCAAAAATGAACCCCCAGAGTTCGATGCTCTGAGTGGTTGGAATAGAAACAGAAAATCCAATGAAGATATAAGGAACGAAGAAAAAGTGTGTGCATTAGAGTGTGAAAGAAGCTAGGGGTTAATGACCCCCTTGCTTTTACAGAGTGTTAGACGCTTGAAGGCTTGACAGGGTTTCCTTTCATCTCGACTTCTGTGGCTGGTTGACCTCTCTTCTTTTGTCCACTAACTCTTTCGGAGTATTTAGATGTTGTTCTCTATGTATGAAAATCAGAGATTACAAACACATCCCTTTTTCTCCATTATCTCCCCCCCCCCTTTGGATACCTCCATTTCTCCCCTTGTTGACCCTCCGGTACCCCTTTTGGCTCCCTCCTTCCCCCTACCCCCCTTTACAGGCTTTTCACCTTAAGTTCTATATCTTTTTCTTTCCCAAAATAATCTATCAGGTCTGACCAATCCCATTTGTTGTTTCTTTCCTCTATCTTGTTTGTCTTTTGTTCCTCTCTGAGGGCTTCCGTCATCGCTTCCATCTGGACCGTCTCAATGATTTTCATCTGCCATTCTTCCCTTGTGGGGACCTCCTGTGATTTCCAGTGTTTGGCCATAACCATCTTGGCCGCCGTAGTGGTCAGAATGAATATCTTTCTATCCTTCTTTTCCCATGAGGGATCCACTATTCCCAAAAGGAATAGTTCTGGACTTTTCTCAATCGACCTTTTAAGTATTTTCTCTAATTCAGTGTGTATCTCACGCCAAAATTTTTCTGCTCTGGGGCACATCCACCATAGGTGGAAGTATGTGCCTGTATTCTTTTTTTTTTTTTTTTTTTTTTACAATTCCAGCAATCCGGATTTTGGTTTTTGTATATTTTTGCTAGTTTGTTTGGTGTGAGGTACCACCTATATATTAATTTAATCCAGTTTACTTTGTATTTATGGCAGTAAGAGATGTTGACATTGTTTTTCCATATGGCTCTCCAGATTTCATCCTTTATTTTAAAGCCTACATTTCTGGACCATTGTATTTTGTAGTTCTCCCCGTTCTTCCCCAATTGATCCCAAGTTAGCATAATTTTGTATATTCGTCCCACCTTTTTCCTTTTTTCATCGAAGATTATCTCTTCGATTTCATTTAGAGTGTCCTCAAATCCAATTTTTATGTCCTCTCTATATTTTTCTCTTAATTGCAAGTAAGAGAACCAATCAATTTCTCTGCCCTCTTCGATCTGTTCTTTGGTCCGTAATTCGTAAGTACTGCCATTCCATCTCAAGGATTCCTTGTAAGTCAGCCATCTCTTATTGTCAAGTTGATGAATTCTGTACGCTTCCAGCGGAGACGTCCACAATGGGATTTTTGACCCAAAGTTTTTTTTTATATTTGTTCCAAATTTTTAGCAGAATGTTTCTTGTACTATGATTTGTAAAATTCCTGTCAGCCTTCAATTTATCATACTGCAGATATCCGTGCAGTCCGAACTTCAGGTCGAAACCTTCCAAATCTAAAAGTCTATCGTTTTTTAGTTTGCACCACTCCCCCAGCCAGTTGAGGCAGTTGGCTTCGAAATAGCATCTCAGGTTAGGGATACCTATCCCACCCCCCTTTCCTTTGTTTGCTGTAATATTTTCCATCTTACTCTGGGTTTTTTCCCACCCCATATGAACCTCGAGAGATCTTTATCCCAGATATTAAATTGTGCCTCGTTTCTGACTATGGGGAGGGATGCAAAAAGAAAATTTAACTTGGGTAGCACCATCATTTTGACAGTTGCCACTCTTCCAAGAAACGATAGGTTAAGTTTTGACCAGTTGTTCAGGTCTCTTTTGATCTCCTCCCATTTTGGTTTATAATTGTTTTTGAAAACCTTGGAATTTTGGGGGGTTATGGTCACCCCCAGGTATTTCACCTTATTCGTTTTGTGCTTTTCAATGCTCTTCCTCCATCTAAAATATTTCAATTCTGCTGGAGAACAGGCTTTGATCCATCACAGCAATATGAAGTTTCAAGGAACAATGAGTTTTATCTAGAATATTCATCAGTTTCATATTCTGCAATGCAGACAATCTTTTCCAAAGACTGCATGCCATAATGAATGACATTTTTCTAGGTACTTCTCAGCCCCAATGTGGCTTGAAGGTAGCTGTGACAGGTTGCAATCATATGCACACATAGCTGGGACAAAGCCCTATTTAGACATACGAAAGCTTATCTGTGATTGAAATAAGCGTATGATGAACTATGGATTTTTAAATTAAAGAACCATGTCTCACAATATTTAATAATCTCGATGTTCTGAGGACAAGAAGCTAATGTCAGAATACTACATGAAGAAATCAAATGGCATCCAATTGACAACCCTATCTATTTATGTCAACTGAATAAACTGTTCAAATAAATTTATCTCAAAAATATGTTCTGGTTTTTTGTACATTCATCAATGCATTCACATTGTACACATTCATCAATAAATTCACATTATACATTAAAGTTCAACAGTTAATTCACATTACTCACTGGAATTCATCAGTTAGTTTACATTCTGCATTGAAATTCACCCATTGTATGGTAAGGTAACAATAATATTATTCCATCAGCAGGTCAATTGAGTCATACACAGTAATTCAAACAATAAGTCTTGTCTAAAGGTTCAATCAATCCTGTTCTAGTTCAAACAATATGAACTTAACTCACAATTCAGTATATTGTGCTTGTATCCCTTCAAAAACCACTCTGGAGGTACATATTAAAACTATTGTCAATTCAAATTAATAAGACACCCCACTTTTCAATGTTGTTATCCCATATCTTAATGATTCTCTAAATTTGTAATCATCTTTGGGGAGATTTGAGCTTGTAAAATAACGATAATGATGTGCATCAACTGCTAGGCTCTATCTGGTAGGGGATGGTGTTTACTCGCAAAGTATTTCTCCCACGTGGCATTCCCTCATTGAAGAGTTAAACATATCATGTATTGATAGTGGGACATGGTTCCCCTTCTTCAGCGGCTTGTTTCTGCTCAGTGTTGCCAGGGGGCTGTATTGGTTGGCCAAAAGCCGCCCAGCCGCTTCTCCTCCTCTTGCTATGTGCGAGAATGATGCCTAAAGTCCGGTCTAGACTCAATATCGCAGAGTCTGTGAAACAAATGCTGATTCACTGAGCTCAGGTCTCCTGTATGCTGGCTCTCCGCGGCTTCTGTGAAAGCTTCGTGAAGTCTAAGTTTTCCCCGTTTCGTCTCCTATAAACGGTACAATACCTGAGGCGGGAATGTGGGGGTCTCTATAGCAGAAGTGGTTGGTGTCCTCCGGTTTGGATTATTTCTCCTCTCCACGGTTTCGTGTCACCATCCAGCTGCAGGAAAGCAAAAGCAAGGCACCTTCTTAAAGGCGTATGCTCTGGTTTGGGTCTGTGAGTGCAGCAAGCGACTCTTACCCTCTGTGGGGTTGCGTTTTGTGTTTTGCTGGGCAGTCAATGGCTCCCTCGCGGTGGGGGTCCGTGCCTACGGCTGGACTTCGATGGGCAGCCCTATGGGGCCGTTTCACGTCGTCTATGGCGTCGCTTCGTCAGGGCTCTGTTTCTTAATGCACAGACTCTAGCAGCGGTGAGTTCCAACTATGCCTCTTCGTTTAGGCTCTGCAACGGATGCATAAAGGACTGTAAGGGTAATGGATATGGTAGTGTTAGATTCTCCCATAATCTGTATTACATACCTTTCCTGGTTCCTCATTTTTCTCCAACGTGGTGAGTTCCCAGGGACTGCAATCAGCAATGAACATAGTCTCTGCTATCCCTTAAATAGGGTGTAGCTTGTATGGCCTGATTAGGCTAATAGGTTCTGTGGGCTTAAAGGGTCATTTAACTCTGTAGGGTCTTCCGAAGAAAGGAGCAGGACCCATTTACATTTGGCTTTAAGTAATGCCGAATTGATATCCGAATTGTATTGTGTCTGTATTTTCTCTAGGCCAAAAATAGAAACGCTATCTGGGGGATGCTTGGCTGTCAAGAAGTGTTTATAAAGTATTGAATCCTGGGATTTGCAATTAATTCTGGATCGATGCTCCAATGCCCTCGTTCTTAATTCCCTCTGGGTCTCCCCGACATAGTGGTACCTGCAAATACATTGGAGACAATATACTACTCCCGAGGAGCCACATGTAATTTCTTGACGTAGTCTGAGAGTTCTTCCAGTGGTTTTGTTCTGGATTTCCTTACTGGTGTTTATTTGTGCACAGATGGAACAATATCCACATTTTTTGGTACCCAGATTTGCCACTATTTGTTTAGGCTTTCTCTCATGATTCGTGTGTATTAGTATCTCTTTCAGGTTTTTTGTCCTTTTGTGGGCTATCATTGGTGGAAAGTCCAATCCAGGTATTTCTTTAATCAAGGGCCATTTTTTTAATTATCTTTTGTATCTGATTGGAATGTTTTGTCAAAGTCAAGGCCACACAATTCTCTTCTTCGGGGTTCTTACTGAGGGTTGTAACAGCATGCATCTATCTGCTTCTTGGGCTTTCCTTTTTGCTTCATCTACAATTCTTTTGGGGTATCCTCTGTCTCTTAAGTTTGTGGATAAAGTCTTGGCATCTTCTTCAAAGTTTTCATTGAAGGAAGAATTTCTCTTCAAACGTATGTATTGACTGTAGGGTAGACTCCTTTTTAACGCAAAAGAATGAAAACTACTGTAGTGTAGTAGAGTGTTTCTATCTGTTGGCTTCTGGTAGTTCTTTACTTTCAATGTATTGTTGTGCCTGAATACTGTTAAATCCAGAAAGTGGACCGCAGTGTTGCTAAATGTGAAAGTTAGTTTGATGTTTTTGTGCCATCCGTTCATCCATGTTTGGAAATTAGTCAGATCCGTGTCGTGACGTAATAATAAGAAGATGTCATTGATAAATCGCCAGTATCCTTTCACGTATTCTGGCATGATGTTCTCAGTGTCTGACTTCAAGTATTTTTCTTCCAAATTATTCATAAACAGGTTTGCTATTGTGGGAGCCATGGCCGCTCCCATTGAAACTCCTCCACACTGTAAATAATAATTGTTTTCAAAGCTGAAGAAACTGTAGTCTGTAACACAGTCGTACAGTTCCACCAGGAATGACGTGGGTGGTATTCTTGGAGTTGGTCTGCTCTCAAGCAAGTCAAAGATGATGTGCCGTGTTTCCTCCGTTGGTATATGTGTATATAACGCTTCCACATCCGCCGTAGCTATGATCTCACCCTCCTGGATGCTCCAGTTTTCTATATGGTTTATGAAATCCGTTGTGTCTTTTATGTATGAATTGGTTTGTTCAACGAACGGATGTAGTATAGAATCCAGGTATTTCGATAATGGTTTTAGTAGACTATTGTTTGCTGATATTATCGGTCTTCCGGGAGGCAGTCGTCTCGATTTGTGAATTTTCGGAAGATGACAGAACAATGGTGTCCTTGGGTCCGGTTTATACAGGTATTTTGCTAGTGATGAGTTTTTGTAGCCCATGGTTTCCACGTGATATATAATGTTTCGGATGGTTCTTGCATATTCCTGCGTTGGATTGCGGTCAATTGGTCTGTAAAACCTCGTATTGTTTAATTGGGAATGTGCTTCCGTTCTGTAGTCCAAAGTATTCATGCAGACAATGGCTCCGCCTTTGTCAGCTCCTTTAAAGATGATGTCCGGATTGTCACTTAGATTCTGAAGAATGCGTCTCTCCTCCCCAGTCAGATTGGAATGATGCTTGTCAGATTTATGATTTATTTTTTTATTTCCTGTATCACTGTTTGTTCAAAGATTCTTACTTTGGTCGAGATGGTAGGTGGTGTAAACGAACTCTTTATATAAAATTTGGAGGTTTGTGATTGCAACTGTTGAGTGCTTTTGGCAAAAAACTCTTAGTCTAATGTTTCTGAATAGTTGTGCCAAATCTCGGCGTGTATCCAAGGTGGAACACACAGGTGTGTAGACAAAGGATAGTCCTTTATTTAAAATTTTGATTTCATTTTCAGAGAATTGGTAGTCCGACAAGTTCACTATCAGCTCCTTCTGCCTCTCCTTCGGGCCCTGTGAAAATTTCTCCCTCTTTGTTGTTGGAACCTGTTTCTGTTTCTTAAATTGTATCCCGATGTAGACTCCTGGGGGGGATTTGAGTAATTGCTTTGAAAACAATTGTTATTTACAGTGTGGAGGAGTTTCAATGGGAGCGGCCATTGCTCCCACAATAGCAAACCTGTTTATTAATAATTTGGAATTTGCCAATTCTCAAAGTCTATGCTGCCAAGGTTTTGCCTCTCTTGTTGTATGGCGCAGAAATTCGGGGCCTGACCAATGTCACCCCTATTGAGCGCACCCAGACTAACTTTTTAGGTGGATTTTGGGGGTGAATAATCACACTCCCACAGCGGCAGTCAGGTCCGAGTTAGGCAGACACCAAATCTCAGGCCTAGCAAAAATTAGAGCCATTAACTACTGGTGCAAGGTAAACAATCTAGAAGACGCGAGACTGCCCAGGTTGTGCCTGATGGAGCAATTCAGAGTTCCCTCTCAGAAAACATGGGGGGGGCTCCATAATGACATATCTCATCCTACAGGGGCTCCAGGTGGATCCGTCGAACATCAGAGTGACTTCAATGATGAACCGGGTGAAGCAGAGGGTACTCGATGTATGTGCCCAAGATGACCTAGCCCATTTGGCTAGGGTCAAATCCATGCACTGGTTAGCCCAACAACCCAACCACTTTGTTACTGCCCCGTATCTAGCTCGCCCGCTCCTACCTCACCTTAGGATTGCCCTAACTAGAGCTAGGTTCGAGCAATTCGAGTCTATGGTGAGGGCCGGCAGATATGCTGCCACACCCTATAGGGACAGAGTCTGTGTTTGCGGCCTACCAGAAGTCGAGGATCTAGTCCACATTTTGTTGATCTGTCCCATATATGCAGAGGAGAGGGAGAAATACCTTAGCCATCTACTATCCAAAAGGACATTTTGGCCCTCTACCTTTAAAATTAACTTCCTCCTCTCAGACCCAAACCTTCAAACGGTGTATAAGGTAGCTGCTTACCTATTTAGAGCATATAAAAAGAGACATCGGTACATGGAGTCTATTGGAGTCAACTGTGCGGGGGATGAGTTCCAGTAGGCGGCATGGAACAGACCGCGGTACAGCGGTAATAAGCGTCACATCAACTGATCACCGGGCCTTTTAAGTATCCTATGCTAATAGTTCCCCTTCCTATGTGTTGATGCAAGACAATTGCAATAAGTTTAGTTTTTAATGTGTTACATTGTTTGCCTTGTACATTAGGTACTGATTTTATCCTTATCTTGTATACTACTACTGCTGTTGGAGCTTTTATTTGAAATGACCTGATGGTTACTCAATAAACGTGACTGACTGACTGACTAAACAAATAGTGGAGAATCCGGGTACCAAAAAATGTGGACATTGTTCCATCTGTGCACAAATAAACACCAGTAAGGAAATCCAGAACAAAACCACTGGAAGAACTCTCAGACTACGTCAAGAAATTACATGTGGCTCCTCGGGAGTAGTATATTGTCTCCAATGTATTTGCGGGTACCACTATGTCGCGGAGACCCAGAGGGAATTAAGAACGAGGGCATTGGAGCATCGATCCAGAATTAATTGCAAATCCCAGGATTCAATACTTTATAAACACTTCTTGACAGCCAAGCATCCCCCGGATAGCTTTTCTATTTTTGGCCTAGAGAAAATACAGACACAATACAATTCGGATATCAAGTCGGCATTACTTAAAGCCAAATGTAAATGGGTCCTGCTCCTTTCTTCGGAAGACCCTACAGGGTTAAATTACCCTATAAGCCCACAGAACCCATTAGCCTAATCAGGCCATACAAGCTACACCCTATTTAAGGGATAGCAGAGACTATGTTCATTGCTGATTGCTGTCCCTGGGAACTCACCACGTTGGAGAACAATGTGGAACCAGGAAAGGTATGTAATACAGATTATGGGAGAATCTAACACTACCAGTGCCATGACCATTACCCTTACAGTTCTTTATGCATCCTATGCAGAGCCTAAACGAAGAGGCATAGTTGGAACTCACCGCTGCTAGAGTCTGTGCATTAAGAAACAGAGCCCTGATGAAGTGATGCCATAGACGACGCGAAACGGCCCCATAGGGCTGCCCATCGAAGTCCAGCCGTAGGCACGGACCCCCCCCCCACCGCGAGGGAGCCATTGACTGCCCAGCAAGACACAAAACGCGACCCCACAGAGGGAAAGAGTCGCTTGCTGCACTCACAGACCCAAACCAGAGCATACGCCTTTAAGAAGGTGCCTTGCTTTTGCTTTCCTGCAGCTGGGTTGACGACACGAAACCGTGGAGAGGAGAAATAATCCAAACCGGAGGACCCCAACCACTTCTGCTATAGAGACCCCCACATTCCCGCCTCAGGTATTGTACCGTTTATAGGAGACGAAACGGGGAAAACTTAGACTTCACGAAGCTTTCACAGAAGCCGCGGAGAGCCAGCATACAGGAGACCTGAGCTCAGTGAATCAGCATTTGTTTCACAGACTCTGCGATATTGAGTCTAGACCGGACTTTAGGCATCATTCTCGCACATAGCAAGAGGAGGGAGAAGCGGCTGGGCGGCTTTTTGGCCAACCAATACAGCCCCCCTGGCAACACTGAGCAGAAACAAGCCGCTGCAGAAGGGGAACCACGTCCCACTATCAATACATGATATGTTTAACTCTTCAATGAGGGAATGCCACGTGGGAGAAATACTTTGCGAGTAAACACCATCCCCTACCAGATAGAGCCTAGCAGTTGATGCACATCATTATCGTTATTTTACAAGCTCAAATCTCCCCAAAGATAATTACAAATTTAGAGAATCATTAAGATATGGGATAACAACATTGAAAAGTGGGGTGTCTTATTAATATGAATTGACAATAGTTTTAATATGTACCTCCAGAGTGGTTTTTGAAGGGATACAAGCACAATATACTGAATTGTGAGTTAAGTTCATATTGTTTGAACTAGAACAGGATTGATTGAACCTTTAGACAAGACTTATTGTTTGAATTACTGTGTATGACTCAATTGACCTGCTGATGGAATAATATTATTGTTACCTTATCATACAATGGGTGAATTTCAATACAGAATGTAAACTAACTGATGAATTCCAGTGAGTAATGTGAATTAACTGTTGAACTTTAATGTATAATGTGAATTTATTGATGAATGTGTACAATGTGAATGTATTGATGAATGTACAAAAAACCAGAACATATTTTTGAGATAAATTTATTTGAACAGTTTATTCAGTTGCCTTATTTAGAGCAACGCAATACCACGTGTATATGAGACTGACTGTCATACAATAGGATTGCATATAGTTTATTATTATTATTGTGGTCAGACACTGTAAGCCACCTATTATTTGCAACCCTATCTATTTAACGTGTACACTTAATGCACTGCATGTAAAGCTGGATTAGATTTGTAAGGAGGTGAAAATTAGAGGAAGGAATATGAACAATTTAAGATATGCACATGACCCTATACTACTAGCAGGAAATAGCAAAGACTTGGAAGAGTGATTTAAGAAGCTCAGAGAATCAAATGCAAAGGTGGACTTATAGCTGAATGTAAAGAAAACAAAAAGAATGCCTGCATACAGTAAAGATATTGAGATAGTCAAAGACTTCCTCGCCTCAATCATTAACAAAGATGCAACCAAGAAATTAGAAGAAGTAAGACTTGGAAGGGGAGCTATAAATGAACTAGTTGAGATTCTTGGGTATAAAGTTATATTCAATTTCTATGTATGTCTATAAAAGGTGGATAGTCAAGAAAGCTGATAGTAAAGAAATCAACCCATTTGAAATGTGTTGCTGGAGGTATGTTTTATAGATATCATGGACTGCTAAAAAGACAAATTAATAGGCCCTAGAAAAAATCAAGCCTGAAGTCAAGCTGCCAGTCTGCTACCGAGCACAATTTAAAATGCTGGCTTTAGCTTATAAAGCCCTAAACCAGTGGTTCTCAACCTGTGGGTCCCCAGATGTTTTGGCCTTCAACTCCCAGAAATCCTAACAGTTGGTTAACTGGCTAAGATTTTTGGGAGCTGTAGGCAAAAACACTTGGGGACCCACAGGTTGAAAACCACTGTCCTAAATGGTTCTGGCCCAGCTTACCTGTTTGAATGTATCTCCTCTAAGATCCACCTCAAAGGTTAAGATCTCCCGGGGAGGTCCTGTTCTCAGTCCCACCTCCCTCGCAGATGCAGTTGGTGTGGATGAGAGCAGAGGCAAATGTAATGGTAAGCGAAGGGAAGCAGCCACTTACGGGCGCCACATGGCCAGACGTGCATCCGGCCGCGGCCACCAGGTTTGGCACATGGAGCAAAAAGCTCCTCCCCCGGCCCTGCGGTGCAGCCGGGCCCGCCCTGCGGCAATGGCACACGCACAGAAGCATGCAGCCAGCTAGTTTTGTGCTGGAGGAGCGTTCTGGAGGAGCGTTTTGGAGGAGCGTTTTGGAGGGAGGAGTGTTTTGGAAGCGGCCAGAGGTGGAGCACCTCCAGCTGCAAAAAACCTCTGGCCGCTTCCAAAACGCTTCTCCCTCCGAAACGCTCCTCCTCCATAACGCTCCTCCCTCCAAAACGCTCCTCCCTCCAAAATGCTCCTCCTCCAGAATGCTCCTCCAGCACAAAACTAGCTGGCTGCGTGCTCCGGTGCACATGTGCATGCGCACACTACACCAGGCTGGAGAGCGAGGGGGTGCCAAAATAAGGTTGGCTTACTAGTTTTCATTACCTTCGTCCGGTCCTGAATGAGAGACAGGGCCTTCTCAGTGATGGCCTCTCATTTTTGGAACTCCTTTCCTAGCAAAATCAGAGCAGTCCCCTCCTTCCTGACCTTTAGGAAGAAACTAAAAACATGGTTATGGGATCAAGCCTTTGGATAGCAAGTTAGTGCAATACGAGAATATGGAATAATGAAATGACTAATGGAACAGCCTTGGATCTTAATTTTGGACAATGTGATTTTAATTATTGGTTTTAAATTGATGTTTAATTTCTGGATTTTAATGTATGTGTTTATGGCATTGAATTTCTGCCTTTCATTAAAGCTGCTCTGAGTCCCCTTCGTGGTGAGAAAAGTGAGATATAAATGTAGTAAATAAGAAATAAATTCTTCCTAGAAGCCAAGATGACTGTCAGAATTTGTATATATCCTAAGAAGACATGTCTCTCCAGAAAGGACAATGCTATTTGGCAAGATAAAAGGCAATCTGAAAGGGATTAGGTTCAATCAAATAAGGCATGGCTCTGAGTTTGCAAAACCTGAACAAAACTATTGATACCAAGGCAACTCCAAGGTCTCTCATGCATAGGTGTACTGTTAGTCAAAGTTGACTCAGTGACAGTTAACAACAACAAAGGAGTTTGCTGCATTGCTGCAATGTCAGCCCTTGAAAGTGAGTTTGGCAGAGTCTACTGCTTAGTCAGGACAACACTGACCCAGAAATTGCATACCAACTCATAATCAATATCAGTTTGAATTATGAAAATATTGAAGGTTTAAGATAAGAATTTGAGTAAACATACAGAATAATCCATTTGAGAATTATGGAGCAATATGATTCATCTTATGAAATGAATACTAATAAAATGGCATGATGTCACCATTGTTAGGAACTAAAAATTAGTTGAACAGAGACCCTGGAGCAATGAAAAAACAAATAGTAAAAGTGTGGATATGTGCAAAATGTGTTGGGATTGGTGGTGTAGAAATGTTATTATTATTATTATCTGTTACCATCTGCCTGACCATAGAAAATCATGATAACCCTATCTACGAAACTAGATGTGATGTAGTCTATCCAATGCAATTTTTTTTAATCAGTGCCCCAAATATCCCCAAGAACATGCCTAAAAACCAAAACACCAAGAAAAACTTGGTGTAGTTATAGTCACTGTGGCTCCATATCATAACCCCATCAGTTCAACAATCCCCTCTTAGGACCTTATTACATTGGGATATACTCAATTTCTGAGACTCTTTGAATGAAATTCCAAAAGGGTCCTATCACATAAAATTTGTGCCATCCTGTCAGTAATTCTGTTTTTTTTAATTTAAAATGGTTCTGAGGTACTGTTTTTACATGTGATCACAAAATCAGTTAAAATCTTGTGAGAACAGTAGCTCGAAACTTCTAGGTTATATCACTGTGCAATATTAGGAAAGAGATTTTTAAAAGTGATTTAGGGAGGTATTTGAATCAATTGGGAGGAGCCGGCCTTCTGTGGTATGATGGATCAAAGTGTACTGTTTTCCAGTCATAAGAATTGGATGTGATGGAAGTCAGTATGTATCCTATCTGAATACAGTACACATCGGGTCCTTAAAAAATTGGGATGCATACTAATATAAATGGAGTATATTTCAATGTGATAAGGTCCTAAATCTCTGAATGTGCTCTCTAATTTTTTCATCCAGTCAGATGCTTTTGTTCTTTTCGTCTTGATACCACAACATTGTTACTTATTTGGTCTTCAGTTATTAGAAACTCCTCTCCCCCAGCCCAGTTCTGGCGTGTACAGATTAAGATAGCTAGCAGAAGCTAAATATGTTTTATGAGTTGGGTGAAATTTATCCAGGTGGAAGTTATTTAAGTTGCTCAGCTCTTTTGAAAGGTTCTTTTTGAACATTTGCCATAATTATAAATTAATTTCCATTGGATTTCATTGTTGCTCCTGAGGGAATACATGACATTCGCATGAATATGAATATGTGAATATGTTTATGGTGGTCACAGGTCTAAAAGTAAATGCTCACTGCTCTGTAGGAAGTGCAAGAGAACAACTGGTCTGCTTATAATTCTTATAATAAATTGCAAACCTCTCTAGCTCTCCAAGTTCTATAGAAATTTCCCAGTGGAGGCAATTCTCATCACATTACTGCTTATTAATAGCTTGATGGGGTTAATTGCATACTGAATTTTTCTGCACTACATCTGGGTGAATGCCATGCAAGTCACATAAATTCAATAGCTAAGGCTGTGCATGTGCAGATTTCTCATATTATCTCTGTCAGCATTGTTCAACAAGGCAATTGACTCAGAGTTGCTCATGTATATATGAACTACTGTTTCATAACATTAAAGGAGAAAAATAATGCCAGAGTTGATAGCTTAGGCCTTAGGGAATTTTCTGGTCCTCACTCTCCCTGGTTTCTCTTCTAAGTTTACATGGAAGTTCACATGCAAAGAGAAAAGAGGGTCTTCCTTTCAGTCTCCTAAACCAGACAGAAAAAGTAATGTTTTCATAGTTTTAATGGGATATAATGATATTTAATAACACCATCAATTGAACTGGTTACATCGTCAGTATCTAGGCATATACGATAGATTCCCCCCCAAGTCATTTAAAACTGGGGGGCATTTGGTGTTTCATTTCTAAAGTGTTTCTAAAGTATCAGTAAAAAATTAGTTACGATAAGTCGAGTAATGAAATTTCATTATTTTTCATTAAAGTAATTGTGCATAATTACTATAATTGGGAAAACTTCAGGGGCTCCATTCTCCCTTATTTTTACAGCTATTTGGGTGAAACATACTACAATGGTAGAACACATTTATCACTGTTAGCCCACCAAATTTCAGAATGTTTCACTTATCCATGGATTTTTGGGGAATGTTCAAAGTTTTTATAAACAACATGGTAAAAACTACAACAGCTATGTCCTGGAAATTTTTATACAATGACACAAAATAACAGGGGATCATCCCCCCCCCCCACCAACTTTCAGAAATAGCCACACATCTGTGTTAGCCACAACAGCTGTCTCATTGAATGTCTCTCATATTAACTAATAGAAACCATTATTAACCAATCCTACATTTACATAGAATCCTAGAGTTGGAGAAGACACCCAAGAGCCATCCACTCCAACCCCCTTCTTCCAGGCAGAAAGGCATCATCAAAACTCTCCTGACAGATGGCCATCTAGTCTCTAAACTAATTGATATGCTTCCCCTACTGAGTTGGAAGGGACCCCTCAGGGCCATCCATTTTAGGGATTTCTTCTCAGCCCAGCACAGATTTACTTACTAGTATTGAAGTAACAGTCAGTTCTCTTTGCAGAATTGTAAACTGTGTGGCTGGCTGGCTGTTGCTACAGAGGGTAAATACTAGACTTCTTTGCTTTAAAAAAAGGTTCAAAACTTGTTTCGGATGTAGGGAATGCTGGTGGTTCGATTCTAAAGTCAATTCCAAATTTCACAGAAAAAAATATTCAAAACCTTTCACGCCCACATATCGAATATCACTTCAGAAGAATGTATTTAACAAATTTTAATATGACTTACAGAACTTTCAAAAATTTTGCACATGTCTACTAAAGTAACTATATAATGAAATATGCTCAAATGATCACAAATACACTAGGAAACAGATTGGTATATCATTAGCTTCTGGTTGGTCTCTTTCTAGTACATTTTGCTCTGTCTTCTGGTGCTGACTAGCCCAAACATATTGCCAGAGCCTTTACTATTCCCCTTCTCTGCTTCTTCTGACAGTAGCCTTTGCTGATAAGTCACTTGGGTATAAATATAGTAAATATGAATAAATAAGTAAATATGTGGGACCTATGCAGATCAGGATAAAATTCAATTTAAAAACATTTGGCAAATATAAAAACCATACAAAAACCAATAAAAACATAAATCCTCAGCATCTCCTTATGAAAATCATTTTCCAATTCACGTTGTCCAGTCATTCCATAGATCTATGAGGGTTGAATGAAAAGTAATGCCTCCATCTTCGTAACTCCCTAACAGATGGCAGTACTGGTACACGGCAGGTACTGGCTTGTTTGGTAGACTCTCATCTACAGTTCCATTTTGGCAGGAAACCTTGGCATTGAACAGTTGTGCTGTTAAAGTGCAAAGTATGGAATCCTGCACAGATGGTCGGTCAATGTGACTTAAGCAATGTGCAGTCATTGAATTCTTGATAGCAGAAGATGTCACTCCAAAGGAGATTCATCAGAAACTGCAAGCTATTTATGGTGATTGTGCTGATGTGAGTACTGTGCATCGTTGGGTGAGTAAGTTTAAAGATGTTGAGGTGGGAACATCTGACTTGTGTGACAAACAAAGAGTTGGACGTCCTGTGACAGCAACCTCTGAGTTTCACAAGTGAAAGGTTGACAGATTGATTCAGGACAATTATCGTATCACTCAGAGAGAAATTTCAAGCATAATCGGCATATCACAAGAACATGTGGGTCACATTATTGCTTTGCTTGGCTATCGGAAGATCTGTGCATGATGAGTACACAGCAGAACTTCAGAGACTGGATCTCACCACTGTTCGGCATCCTCCACACAGTCCAGATTTAGCATCGTCTGACTTCCATCTGTTCCTGATAATGAAATAAAATCTGCGGGGACATCATTCTGCTTCTGATGAAGACGTTGAGAGAATTGTGAGATGCTGGTTGTGGAAACAGAGTGTTGACTTCTTCCGTGACAGCTTTGGAAAACTTGTTCATTGTTGGCAGAAATGTATCCAATTGTCTGGTGATTATGTGGAAAAGTGAATAGTGGTAGTTAAAGAGCACATTCTAAGGATTATTTCTGCATTTGATTTATTAAAATATCCCCATCCAAACCCAAGTAACAAAGGTTTATATACATTCAACCCTTGCATATTTCCCTGTTACACTATTTTTATGAAATATTAGGAGGGAGGGGGCCAATCTAATATTGGTCCATTGGTCCATTCTGGATTAAACCCATTATGTGTTTATTTGCTAATAAAAAAGAGAAAACCACTTTCAATTAAACATTTAAAACTGCAAGTAGTATCATTAAAAGCAGCCTCTCAATATTTACTACTGCAAAATTCTGTTATGTATTCATATTAGGTCTATGATTATATGCAGTTTTCCTATGTACAATATTATAGAATTTGAGGTGAATTTCTTGTATTCCTTTAAAAGTGTTAACATATAAAACTTTTCCATGTGTTCAAAAAAAGGCAAGGCTGCCAATTTGCAAAGAGGAACAACCATGCCTTGGCAATGTTTCTTAGGAAATGGTTTGATTTGCATATATCACCAAGAAGGAAAAAGAAATACACACTGTATTTTCGCTGTTCATTGCTGAAATCAACAAAAATGAAAGCAAAGAAAGAAAAACTGCAGTTTGGCTTATTACTGCATTCTTTGCCAACAATATTTTTATTTTAATGTTTGCTTGAAATATTCCCGTATTGATGTTTCTGAAGTAGTGAAACAGATTAGGTTAGCTTTGCATTTTCCTGCTGCGGAATATTATGAGGATAGCAACTTTCACGCTAAGAATGGCATCATGCATCATGACACTGAAGCAGTACAGATGCTTTTAAGACCCTCCTTGCACCAGATATTCACTATACAGTACTCGATTCATATCACATTTTCAAGCCATTATCACTCATTAATTATAATGGAAGCTAAACTGCATAGCTTCCAATACTGTAGGTGCAATATCTAAGAGGTGGATGTAAAAATACACATACTGCATTCTCACATCCAATAAGGATGATACATGTATGGAATTAGATTTTTAGGAATATGCAGAAGGCTTTTTTCTGAATCAAGATACTACAAATTAGAATGGAGTGGTGCAATCATTGATACTGAGATGGTATACTACATTGGTGATGGCAGTGTAAGGGGACAGATCACAACCCAACTGTTGGGTTGGGTGACTGTGATAGTGCTAAGAACATGGTACAGACATTTGAGTAATAAGTAACAAACAAGCAGTCTGGCAATAAAAAATGGAACAGGTGTAAGTGAATAGGTAAAGAGCACACCTGAGCCACATCAGAACCAGGAAAGTCAATAAATAGAGATCATAGAATCATTGAGTTGGAAGAGGCCTCATGGGCCATCCAATCCAACCCCCTGCCAAGAAGCAGGAAAATCGCATCCAAAGATTCTGGCCCTATTGCATTTGCTTCAAGTTCCCTCTGATGCCAAAGTCAATCAGATTTGTTTGACTCTGGTGATTATTCCCCTTTTTCTCTAGAGTGATCTGAACCAGATTTTGTCCATGTGCCAATTTGCTAAAGCTTCACTCTTATGCCAGGTCTAACCTCCATCTGGTGCCACCACTTCCAATTGGCTGAAGCAGAGATTGGAATTAAGGTAATTCCATCAGCTCTGCTAAAACACTGGCTTTGTCTGCTCCAAGCTTCTTCCAGCTGAACCTTGTAAGGACAACTAAAGGCGTTTCACTTTAAGAAACTGGGTTTCTTTTCCCTCACCCCTTTTTATTTCATGTGGCAAGATATTGTCTATGTTGACTGTATAGGGAGTTCTGTCTGGGCCCATCCAGACAGGCCCAAAATGCGGGACCTCTCTTGGTTTTTACTGGAGGTGTCCAAATGATGCCGCTGCAAAAATGAATTAATTTGGAGTAAACTAAGGTTGGGCCAGAGGTTTAGCACAGCTGGTAAATTACCAGCAAGATCTATCAACTGAAAGCTTGCAAGTTTAAAGCCCTGGGTCAGTGTGAGCTGCCGACTGTCAGCCTAGCTCATTGTTTACCTAAGCAATTCGTAAACAGCTTTAGCTGTAATTAGATAAATTAGGTACTACTAAAAGTGGGGGAGGTGTTTTACGATGCCATAAAAAAAGAAGATCGGAAAATGCTGGGCGACCAAAAGGAAGGAGGAAGTCCTGATGGCTCTTCGTCATAGAGGATAGAGCAACAGCACCCCCTGGATTGGACTTGAGCCCAACCTTCCATGGCACCAAAACAGTAATGTAGCACAATAGAGTCAGGATTAATGATCAATGACGTTAAAGGATGGTATAAACACAATTAGTATCTAAAATCAATATATTGTATGGTAGGGTTTCACTTGATGCATATAATCATAAATCATAAAACATATATTTGACATGTTGCATGCATATTACCGTGTCCTTGGCGCAAAACTGGTCTTTGAATCTCAGTCCAGAGTGCGAGAGAGCAAATCTCAATACAATGTTCAAAATAGTCCTTCACTGGGAAGTTCCAAAGTTCAGAGTCATTGAGAAGTAAGTAATCCAAAGGCAGTGGGTAAAAGAAACCCTTTCTATAAATAGGAATCGCATTAAAGCAAAGAACCGGAGTCCAACATCCAGGCTCCATTGATTTCAATAAGGCAAGCCGACGGGAGGGGTATCCTCTGGGATCGGGGCGGCAGTAAATCCGTTTTGCATCTTTTTCAAGGCTATAAACATAATATAAGCTGGTTCTTATCTATAATTTTCAATGATAATAATCAGTAATGAGTTTCCATCATAACCCAATACACAAAACATATAATTATACAGTCATTTGTGACAATACATACCGCAATAGAATGAGATCCTATCTTAACCCCATCTCAATCCGAAGGGGTGACCACAAAGGTAAAGATCATGAGAAAGCACACACATTTAAAGCTACCTAACTAATCAGAAAGGTATGCAGGCCAACCGGCTCATTATGGCCATGAAGTAATTCTGTGTTTAATTTGATTGTCCAGAGTAATTCTAATTTTAGGAGCACCTGAGTGGTGTTGCCGTGTGCTGGAACATTGGCTTTTTCAAGTATTTGGAGTTTTAAAGAAGCCGGAGAGTGTTTAAAATCCAAACAATGTTTATAGAATGGCATATCTGTACTTCCTGCATTGATTTTGCTGCGATGTTCAATAAATCTTTGTTTCAATTTTCTTGACGTCATTCCCACATAGGTTTTTTTTTGCAGTCACAAGTGATAGCATATGTGATTTTAGAGGAGGAACAGGTACCAAATGATTTAACAGGGAAGTGCAGATTTTTGGAAGGGCAATATATAGTTTTATCTTGGCAAATGTTTGCACAAACCGAGCAATTCCCACAAGGTCTACTACCCGGGCTTAAGTTGGATTTAGGTTGTTTATTATGATTAGAATGCGTTAGCATTTGTCCTAGGTTTCTTGTCCGTTTATGCGCCACAACAGGAGGAGATTCCAGGCCTGGGATCTCCGAGACGATCGGCCAATATTTCTTCACAATATTGATGTATGTGCGACTTTGAGGGGTAAAAGTAAGAGGCCAGACTAGTTTGGTCAAAGGCTGTCTCTCTGAAGGTGTTAATAAAGAATTACGGTCTTTAGAATCAGCTTTTTTCCTAGCGTTGTCTACAATGTGCTTGGGGTAGCCTCTGGCGAGAAATTCTTCCGTCATTTTGTTTGCTTCCAGATTTTGAACATTGTATCGAGATTTGCTCTCTCGCACTCTGGACTGAGATTCAAAGACCAGTTTTGCGCCAAGGACACAGTAATATGTATGTAACATGTCAAATATATGTTTTATGATTTATGATTATATGCATCAAGTGAAACCCTACCATACAATATATTGATTTTAGATACTGATTGTGTTTATACCATCCTTTAACGTCACCAAAACAGTAATGGACACTGAGTTGAAACAAAACACTTCCTTATGTTCTGTCTGTCTATGTATTGTCTATACAAAGCGGCATTTAATGTTTGCTGTACATGTGTACTGTGATCCGCCCTGAGTCCCCTTCAAGGAGAGAAGAGCGGAATAAAGCATTATTATTATTATTATTATTATTATTATTAAGGTTTCCTTGGTTTAGTCCAAATTAATTATAATGTGGGCCTTTCTCATTAGATCTGGGCCTTTCTGAAAGGCCGGGGTCGAATGAGTTATTGGGCCTGTGGGGACCAACTCCTGGGATGCATCATAAGGTTCCTGAGGGAAACCATTTTGCAGCCCATAGCCATCCTGCACTTTTTGGCTCCTGGAGGATGCCCACCCCTTCTCCTAGCCCTCAATGTAACTCCTAAAACTTACTAAAAACATAATACAATACAACAGGGGTGCTCACACTTTTCCAGCATGCGAGCTACTTATAAAACAACCAAGTCCCAAAGATCTACCTACCCACTACTCAGAGAGCCATAAAAGCAAAATATTAGGAAATTTATTTCAGTGAGAGCCATATAATACATTTAAGACTGAATTCAACTAAATGTGAGTATAATAAGCCCCTGAGCATTTCTCACAAATGGCATGGGAGCCATACACACTGTGCCTGTGATTTGCCTGGGATCTACCAGGACGCCCTTCGAGATCTACCAGGACGCCCTTCAAGATCTACCAGTAGATCACGATCTACCTAATGAGCACCACTGCAATACAAGAATACAAGAAAGAGCCTTTTAATGATTGCTTCCTCCTTTTGGAATTATCTTCTGGAGGAGACTAGAATGTCCCCCTAGGATCAGGACTAGAGGATATGTAGTCTTTCTCACATGGAGCAAGTCAGCAAGATACCTAGTCCTTTTCAAGTGAAGCATATATGTGGTTTCTTGCAAGTCAATTTCTCAGGTGTTAGGATCAGAAAGCTTATCCTTCTTTCTCTGTCAAATAAGTAGTAGTTATGAGGAAAGAAGACTCAGCTTCACTACTCCAAGGGCCCCTTGTGGTCAGGGTCTGACCTACTAGAGTGAGGCAACCGCCTCAGCAAAAGTCACTAAGGAATGCTGTATCATGGTTTTGAGATAGTGTTTGTATGGCAAACCATCTATGCTGAACTCCTGATATTGAAATTTTGATTCATACATTTCTCCATCAGCAGCAGCAAAAATAAAACAATTGCTACAATCAAAGTGTGAAAGTTTTATTTCCCATTTATGAGACATTAAACCTGGTATCTGAGAAAACCGCCCCATTTTCTTAATGATAAAGCTGGTACTGCCAGTTGTAGTGCCCTATTTGAATCTGGGCAAGAACATGTTTAAATCAAATTCATTTGTTTTGCTTTTGTTGGCACCATGAAAAAGATTTGAAGTTCCTTCCATGTCTTCCATTAAAAAAGATGAATGCCTATTTTAAGTGTGCTGGCCTTACAACCTTGCTAAGAATGCACTGCAGCTAGAAGAATATATAATGGGAAGGGTGGAGGAGGATTCACAATGTTTGAAATCATAGTTATTATAAAGATGATGGTACATTCTTGCTGGGCTAATTGAATTTCTATCTGATAATGTCACTACTAGGTGAATTTCACTAGGTGAAATGTCTTGAAGATGTATTGTTGGTTATGGCCAATGTACAATTGCCTGTGATGATGCTTCGAAAGCCATTCATGGCCTCTGCAGGATTTTGTATGGGGCTCATGTTGTCTCCTTTAAATGAATATTAATTGGAAAAAATGTTTGTTCAGCCAGCTTTATAAACGGAGACTGTTGTACCTGCTATGCAACCAGGTTATATATCACAGGAGTATTTTTAACGGGCAATCCAATATCATGGAATCCTGTTTATTTGAAGCTAGACAGAAATGTATTCTCATTGCTTCTGTGTATGTATATATGCATTGCCTTATTAATCATTTTCTCTCCAGGCGAAAGGAAGCTATCCTTTCCTGGAATGATCCAGAAAATCCCTTGATGGATGCTTTTCACCCTCTTTTCTTTTTTCAAAACATAGTCCCTTTAATGTGACAGATGCTGCATGGAGCTTCTTTCATGTTGGCATTTCATATTTTTCCACTTCCTCAAATAAGAAGGTCTGATGAAATAAGCTGAAAATGGAATCTTTCAAAGAGGCCCAGATGCACTGTTTCAAAGCTTCCTCAAAGTGACACCTAAGGTGGAGAGATTAATACCATTCTCTCCAGTTTGTTTCCAATTACCTGTATTAGATTATTCTTAGTGAGTGCATACAAGTGTGCAGGTGGTTTAACCCACACACCCCTGGATATTATAGAGATATGTTTGTACCCGTTTATGAGAAAGGGTTTCTTGCTGGAATAACAGTTGTGGAAGAAAAAAATGCTCATCATTATTTCTGTTCAGGAATGCCAATTGCTTGTACTTTTCTACAAATCCATTAAAATTACCTGAACATTTTTTGAATGCTGTTTATTTGAGACTAGGCAGTAAAGTAATTTCAGTGAAGCAGCTGTGTTCATCAATGGCAGGGGTGGAGAGCATGTAGCACTCCAAATATTGTTTGACTGTAACATGCAACAGCCCTGGGTTAGATTAGCCAATAATAACTAGTAATAGGAGTGACTGCCTGCAGCCCAACAACATTTGGAAGTCCAAGCATTCCCCATCTCCGGTATATGGTTCTCCTTATATGGCTTGTGATAAATCATAACAAAATCTTTCACTGTTGGTATATGGATGGTCACTGTTACTTTTTAATCAGTAATTATGGTTTTACATCCTAAAGTCCAAAGTGAATTGGGGCAACATTCCAGGGCAATTCATGAAAAAGTTATTACAAGATAAATGGAAATGGCAATATGGGCTCACTGCATGTCTCAGTGGAGCCACATCTCATAATTCGTAATTTTGGGGTCTAATTTTCAATAACACTACAGTATAGATGTACTCAGATTGTAACCTAGACAGCCTATAATGGAAGCTTTTGTAGAACAATTTTTGGGTATGACAAGTCCTACTATTATTATTATACTTATTACACATCAATGATTTTATGGTCAGTTCCTACTGCAGAAAGAGGCAGCGCATGTATTGATTGTAGTCTAGAATGCTTGGTTACACAACAGTAATGCTATCTGCCTTGTTCAATATATACCATTCTTCAAAGACTCATGATAAAAACAGTTTATGTGGCAAACATAAACCATAACAAAATAATAATAATAAATAAAGTCAATGATAGCACTCAGCTATCTGAAAACCCAGCAAATGCTTTTTAATTTGTCACATCTGACAGTGAGTATTGGCTTGGGATGGGGGAATTAAATGCTTAGGTTGCCCTTGTGAGCATCCACAAATGCTTGATTTAATGACAGGTTGGCCCTGACTACCCATTTAAGGCAAGTGGCTTGGAATTGAACACTTCTCAATGAGCCCTTCAGAATTCACCCCACTCAGCACTAACTGAGGAGTGGGAGGGATGTAGGGCTTATAAAGAATGCATTCTGAACCAGAATTGCATATCCTCCAAACAGGTTGGCTTCACAGTCCTGATTAATCCTCTGCTGTCCCACTTTTCAAGCTGCCTTAAACAGGTCCCATTTTCTCTGTTATCCTCTCATTTTTTCTCACTTCCCCATTTTGTTCTGAGATTTCCTCAGTTGGTCCAAACTGAGTTGAAAGTGGAAAAGTTGTATGAACTCAACTCAGCAAGGGATAGAATCTCACTTTTCCCAGTGGGTTCAGGCAAAAGCAAACTGCTGCAGGTTCTTCCACCTTGTGTGTTCTCCTTCATTAATAGCTTTTAGCTTCTTGACCACACTCTGATTTGGCTTGTCTCCATGTATCCTCGTTTTCATTTGTGAACTATTGGAGCTTTACGACTGCTTTAATGACTTCCTAAGAGAGGGGTGTACAATTCACTTTCATTGCAGGCCACATCAGCCTTATGTTTCCCTTCAAAAGGCTGTTGAATCTATTGAGGAATAATCCGTGGTTACAGGGGGTCAATTACAATTTTTTACAAAGTGGTTGGTGCTCTTTAGCTTTTATCCAGTTTGAGTTCTCACAACCATTCCACCTCTGTGTGCTTATGCAGGCATTCCCCCCCTCCCTACTTCAAAACTCTTGTCATTTAGATCCGAAAAGGGAGCCTGCAGAAGCCTCCATCCTCTGTAAAGACTCATTTCTTTCTTTTTACAAATGAATCGAGGTCCAGGTATATGGTCGCATTTAGACTAGGACCAAGAATATGGAGGGTCCTTCCTGGAAAGAATTATGCTAAAAGCCCAGAGTTTCAGATTAGATAATACTCTCACCGGGATGAAGACAAGCAACAGAGATTTTAATTATGATCTGCCTAGAAAAGATGCAAGCATGGATAGCACCAAAAATACAAGCATAAAACATGAATACAGACAGCATGGATTTTTAAGTAGTTCAGTTTCCATCCAAGCTCCCTGCTGTGCCCATTTTCCTTTCTGATTGGCCAAGAATGAGGTTGGCCTTAAACAGTGCCCTGATTGGCTGGTGCTCTGGTGATGCTGCCGCCTCCAGGTGGGGTTTCTCCAGTGCAGAGGAGGAGATGGAGGAGGACTGGCCCAAAAAGTTCTAATCAGCTGTTGAGGGGGAGGCCCTTAATGTCCATGTCTGGAGCGCTTAGGGGGCTTCTAACTAGCATAATTGTGTTTTTGTGTTTTTGTTAGATGTATTCATTTTACTGTGTTTACTGTTTTATTGTGTTTATTGTTTTTTGATGTCTGAGTGGTTTGGTTTGGGCATGGCCCCATGTAAGCCGTTCTGAGTCCCCTTTGGGGAGAAGGAAGTGGCTTATGAATAAAGAATTATTATTATTATTATTATAATTGACCAGCTTTGGGGTTATGATATTCAAGTTTCTGGGGGCCCTGAAACAAGGGGTGGTGATCTCATTAGGATCCAGACGTGGATGTATACTGTGAATCCTTGGTGATGAGGAAATGTTCTGGAAAACACATGGAAGAGGAACTTTGCAACAAAAGGTGATGATCTTCTTTAATCAAGCCTTGGGTGTGTAATAAAGGAATTCAAATAAGTGTACACATTTGAGTCTCTGTTTTGCGGAGACTGCCTGCTGGTCTGTACACACACACATACAATGAGTGTTTGATGGTCACCTTCGTCTAAGGGATTTGTTGGGCCCTGCTGCAGGGGAGGCCCTCATTCCAGCCAGCTGACCCAGCAGCCTTCAAAGAGAGAATATAGCCCCTGCAGCCTCACTGCATGGCTACTTTAACAGCTGTGCCACCCATTGCCCAGCTGCCAGAAAATCTGTGTGGGGTGTCCCATGGCCCCCACAGCCTTGCCGCGCAGCTACTTGAATGGCCACATCACCCAAACATTGGAACACCTGTTCGGAGTTCCCTGACTCACCTGTTGCCTGCTGCTTCTGGCCGCTTATTCTATCAGCACACTTTGGTTGGTATTGAATGTTTACTTTTAAGCTGTTTTAGTGTATTTATGTTTGAATTGTTCTATTGATATGTTATTTTTACTACTGTATGTTTAAATTGATATGCTAATTGTTTAATACTGATATGTTATGTTTATTATTATATGTGGAATGCAGCATTGTATGCCATGGTCTGTAAGCCGCCCTGAGTTCCCCATTGGGGTGAGAAGGGTGGGGTATAAATAAAGTATAATAATAATAATAATAATATGCCCAACCTAAATGTACAGGAAATTCTTTTGTGAGATCACCAGGGCAGCAATAACCCCCATGGCTGACTCTGGCAGAAATCATATGATTTCATATGTTTTTGGTACATCGCAGGGCCGTAGCCAGGATTTTGTTTCGGAGGAGGCTGAGTTTGGTTCGGGGGCTGAGACTGGGTGGAAGAGGGTCTACCCTAGCAAATCTTTTGTATTGTTATCCCAATAACCCCATTAATGTGGGATATAATGAGCATGGTGATCAGATCATGATATGAATAAACATTACAGTTTAAATAATGTACCAGTAAGGCCTTTTTCGTGGACCACCCTGGGAATTTCGGGGGGGGGGGGGCTGAAGCCCCCATAGCCCCCCCCCCGGCTACATGCCTGGTACATCGTCAGGATAAGGGAGTAAAATATACATGGGCAAAGGCTGCAAATAAGTGATGAAATGTAGACAGAGGTTGCAAAGAAACATTTTATCAAAAGTTTGGAGAGCTTTTGCCTTTGCAAGATATTTGCTGCTGCAGACCTGGTCCATACAGGGGACAGGGTGACCATGCTCACTTGGGCTGACACTGGTTTGGCATGGGTGGGTGTCTGGTCAGGCCCCCCTCACCAAAAAGGCCCCCAAATTCTAGTGAATGCTGATATCACATGAATTTGGGCCATTGTAGAAGTGTCCTCAGGCATCATATCATGTCTTGTATTTTATTGAAAACAATGGGTTAAACCCTTGTGCCAGCTGAACTGGTCGACCAAAAGGGAATCCAGAGAGTGGGGTAAGCTCCCTTCTGTTGAGTTCATGTCTCATGGGGACATGAGAGAAGCCTCCCATAGGATGCCCTTGAGCAACGACCAATTCTCTCACACCAGAAGTGACTTGCAGTTTCTCAAGTTGCTCCTAACACAAAAACCCCCTGTATCAAAATTCCCATCAGGTCTAATCATGATGTATATTGATGATGTGGAGGACCACATAAGATGATATGGTAGACTAGTCTAGGCCCACGGGTCTTGAATTTGACATTTGTCCTAAGAGATATCATGAGACTCAGTGACTAATTCCATGTAGGAATAGCCTATGCCCTTTTTGCACATCACATTGTTTTGGTTTAGATGTGGTCTGTTTAATCCCATAATTCACCTTATTTCTTGATTCCAAAGCATGGTGGCAAAATGTACTCTCCAGCAAGAGAAATTTAATAATAATGCTTCTGGAACATGGCCATATAGCTCGAAAAACTTACAACAACCAATTGAATAAAAGTATACAAGTCTTATTTGAAAATGCTGGTCATGCAAAAGGCCAGTATTCTACTGCTCCAAAAATGTAACAAAGTCATTTATACTACAGCATGAAATATTGTTCAACATTTACCTATGGAAAATGCTGTCACTAGCAAAAATTATACTGGCACTACAATAGCTGCATGAGTCTTGTTTTCATTTCATCAACATAAAAGAGCTCCATTCATTCTCATCAGTGTTTGAAAAGCTTCTCTCAAACCCAGTGTCTTCAAGGATAGACTGCAGCCATTGCAAACCCACTCCTATAGGTATTCAAGCATAACCAACCGAACTCTAAAAATACACCTCTGCATATACTGTTTCCCCTGAAGTCTTACATAGAGCTGCCTGAACTCCTTCTGCTTCCTGAGCAGCAAAATGTTCTCCTCCCCCCTTTTAAACTGGTGTGTACAATAACAGAGAATAAGTATTAAAATATATAACTGGGAAAAATAACTAATAATTGTGGCCACCGTGCTAGAATATAGACATTGCAACACACACACATACAATATGTGAAATAGAAGATAATATCTCCCTCATTTTAACAAGGAAGTGGTAATATTTTAGATAAGAGATCCACTTTAAATCAAAGAATGGTTCTTTATGTGGGTATGGCAAGTAATCAAGCTTGAAGAAGCATTAGTTCAGTCTACTGCCGCTCTACCCACGCTTCAGATGTGGATAAAAAAATAGGATAAGCCAAATGTTAGACTACATTGTATATTACAGAAGAGTTGTATTGTTAATATTCATATTTGAAAATGAAAAATTGCAAAGAGGAAGAGAGACCTGAGACCATCTTTGTTAAGTGTTGCAAGAGTAGACATTGGGAAATTATGTAAAGCAATAAAAGTTCTTTCTATATAAAAATGGCCAGAGAGAATGTGGTCCATCGGGTTAACAATTTTTTCCCCCAAAAATTAGATTAGAAAAAGAGGATATTAAAATATTAGAATAATCTTGAAGGTGTAACTTGGCAAAAAATGTGCTGTTTTCACTCCCGTTTTCAATTGCTCCCCATTCCATTTACTGGGAAATTCCCCAAATCAGGAGGGGTGTGTGTGCAGTTTACAGTCTGGTAAGATTCGGTGCATTGGTGCCAATAGGGACACTTTAGAGGCTCATTTCTCTGTCATTTTAGGCCTATCAGGATGATAGGCCATATTTATGACTGCAAGCCTGCCAAGTTTCAAAACATTTCACCAATCTTCTGTTTTTTGTAAAAATTTTAAAAGTTTTTACCATAACATTTTAAAAAAACCAACAAGAGGGGGGGGGGGGGTATGAGAATTGAAGTCCCCAACAGTGCATACCATAAGAGGGCAGGAGAATGAACACAGTCAACCAGGCCTCTTATTGACTGAGTAAGAAATGTGAGAAAAACACACAGAGAGAAACCTCAACTCACAACAACAACACTTAATTATGGTCACTGACCAGCATAAAGTAGGACACAATAGCCCTGGGAAGGGGAATCACAGCTCCTCATTGAAGCAGTTATTTATTTATTTTTTAAAAAAACAGATTAGAAAAAGTTTAAAATCACAATTTAAAAACACAGGTTAACATAATAGGTATGGAACCAAGAAGGGAAAGACTGATAGGAGGGGTCAAAGCACTGGGAGGAAAACTAAAGTGGATGGGAGCGGTCCTCAACTTTCATTATGCCTCAGGCAAGAGTACAGAGGCTTCTTCAATGCCCTTACCGTGCAAAGTGCTGCTGGGAAAACGAGTTCTTGGTGGGGTGCTCTATGGAGGATAGGCCTAGGGAAACTTTTCTTGTATTTTTTCTCTTTCTCCCTCTCTTTCCAGCCTCAAGCAAGGACTCCACTAGGGGGAGGCTTCAGAAAGGGATGGATGGAGCTGCCCAGGGAAGAAAGAAAAGTAGGAGCTCCCACCGCCAGGTGCCCACTCTTGCCTGATTTGTGAGGCTGCCACATACCACAGCCTCCACCTCTGGTAGAGTGCCACTACGACCTATTGCCCCCCTTAGCCAAAAGATCTTGCTGCTCATGAGCCGTTCTGGTTAAGGCTTTGGCTGGGTTCTGCCTGGTCTGTTTTCAGTGATTCAGCAGCCAGATTGCGGAATTTCCCCAAAACTTGAATTGCCAAATGGGATCTTCCACACCACCATTAGCTATGTTATGTGTAAAAATTCTAGACTCAAACCACCACCTGATAAAGCTTATTTTTGGGGAAATGTCTCTTTCAAATGTTATGATCACATTCCCTCAGAATTAGTTGATCAGTACTTAGAGGATTCGTCTTTGGGCTGAAAAGAGCGGGATAAAAATGCTGTAAATAAATAAATAATAAATAAGAAGGAACTATACCTATGATAACTAAGAGTAAGACAGATTTAGAATAAGTTAGTTACTAAGTTGTGATGGTGGCAATGAAAGATGGTGAAAAGGGTTTTGAATGTCATGTTATATTTGTAAGGAAAAGGAAATCCATGGAGGGAAAAAACGAATCAACTTTTTAACAAGGAAGAGATAAAGACCAACCCCTCTTTTTTCTGTCCTGGAAAGATTTCAGCATTATTTCTTAGCACTTATGGCTGACAAATATCCCCATGGTTGTCCTCAAAGCTTTCTGCTACATTTGACATGGTTTATTTATACACCAAGCCTTTTATCTGTAAGTGCCAGTATGACAGACACATCATGTCAATCTGGTATGTTCCCACAGTTACTTAAAAAGAACTAGTTGCATAAATTTTCAAATATACTGATCCTGACCATCAAACAATGTTAAAGTACCCACATCTGTTTCCTATTGCAGGGTCAGAGAGTTTACCGAGCAGTCAGCCAGTACAGGGGAGCAACAAGGAACAGAGTTGGAACCAGGTGTGGGTCAATGTAGGGAGAGTCACAAGGGCATCAGTGTTTTAAGGAACAGCCAAAGTGATCCATCAATAAATAGACTAAGGTCAGATAAATAGAAAAATGTCTATTCCTTCATAATGCAAATCAAGGGAGCAGGCCAAAGAGAATTCTGGGAAACACGCCAAGGGTCAGAAAAGACAAGATAGTCTGCTAGCAGACAGGATCCTGTGAACAGGTTTCACAGCAGGCAAAGACAGGCATTGAATCTAGCAACTACGTGTCGTAGGACCATGGGTTTATATGTAGCTATGGGAAAAATCAGATTCTGCTATTTGCGGTTATGGGGAGATAGATTCTCTTTGGAGTTTCTGGGCTTGATCTCAGCCACCTGGGGTCATAAAGGATGGCAGTCAGTCTGAAGATGCATTTCTCTTTTTCATCCTGCTGTATATTGTCAGCCAGGCTTTCCTATAAGAGGAGGAAAACCATAGGAGAACTCCTCCAATTCTATATACACAGAGATATAATAACTGTAAGATATGACAGATCCTCTCTCCAGATTGGCCTTGCAACTCCATACTCATGGGCACCATGTCCCATTTCCCTTCAAAACCCTTCCCTGGATCTGCTATTTGAGCCTCAAGTGGCCCCTATGAGAACCAATGGATGAACCTATGAGAACCAATGACCAGGAACTTAGCAGGAATAGCTAGGGACAAGGTGCATCTATACTGAAGAATTAATGCTGTTTGACACAACTTTAGCAGCTATAGCTCAATGCTTTGGAAGAATGGCAACTGTAGCTTTATAAGGTATTTTAGGTTTCTCTACCAAAGAGTGCTGGTATCTTACAAACTCCAAATTTATTGCATGGAACCATGGCAATTAAAGTGGTGTCAAACTGCATTAATTTAACAGTATAGAGACACACCCAGTTATGAAAAATAAACAAGTAGATGTTCATTAATACACAGTTAAATCACACATCAATCCCTGAACTATTTAAACATTGACAGTTCTCCAACACCATATTTGGTTCTTCCCTCTGGCTTATCTTTCTGCAGTTCTTTATCTGCTTTTTTTGGGAAGAGATAAGTCTATTTTGTATAATCTTCCCCATATACCCACAGGATTTTCTGGCACCAACCAGGTTTGCACACCTTCTCACTTCACAGAAAACAACATCTATCACAAAAATTTGGATCATTATATGCAGGAAAATGAGATTGGGTGAAACTGGGGCTCTGAAAATTATAGCCAAAATCAAATTGCTCTGTGAGTTGAATCCCTATCTCCAGAACAATATAATGTAAGACTCAGCTGTAGTTTAGGCAGCAGGTTGCGATGAGAAAACAATTGGAAAACAACGAGCCATTATGGACTAAGCCTGGATCCTCCAGAAGTTCAAGCCTGTCTCATAACAGCATTTCTTTCTGCCAGGCAGCTGCTTCTGCAGGTGGTCCCTTCTTCCTCAAAACTTATTTATCCACTGCTGCTGGGAAATCTTCTGTGTTAGAAGAAAATACAAACTTCACTTCCCAGACCGCTCACCAAGGACTTAGAAATGTATCTCATGTACTTAAAAGCTTTTGCCTTCCGTCCTTTTGCCACCACCTCCATCACTACGGAAAGCTTCCAGTGGTTCTCAACCTGTGTGTGCCCAGATGTTTTGGCCTTCACCTCCCAGAAATTGTTGTTAAAAAAAGGTTTGTTGTGCAGAGTATAAATCACAGCAGAGAAGCAGTTCAAAAGGGTTTACAGCAAATGTGGCATATGAGGACTTAAACTGGAAATAAAGCATCTGAGCAAACAAGCCATGTTATTAAAGCATTTCTACTTTATTGTAGAAAGCAACAGAAAGGCAGTAATACACATGCAACAGCATGTTTAACAAGTTAGAACAGGAGAAAACATACCATGAGGCACACAAAATGGAGGCATACAGCAGAAGACTAACAGCAACTCTAAACTCTTCCCTTCTTCATCCCTGTGATTGGAAGAGAGAGTGAGCCAATAGGCAGAGCCCAGCAACAGTGATTATTTCTTCCAACTATATTACTAACTCTACCACTAGATGGCTCTCATGAGAGAGGAAATCTGCTCACTTGCATCCACTCTCATGAGACACAAATCACATTCATCTAGACATATTGAACTACAGCATTTTGCCATTAATTTCAACAGAAATCATAACAGCTGGTAAACTGACTGGGATTTCTGGGAGTTTATTATTTATTTACCATATTTCTAACCCGCCCTTCTCAACCCCAGAATGGGGACTCAGGGCGGCTTACATTCAAACCCATTAAGAGGCTATTTCAAGAATACAATAAAATCACAGCATAAACATCATGATAAAAACAACATAATTAAAACTATAGAAGTTGTAGGGCAAAACATCTGGAGACCCATAGGTTGAAAACCATTGGCTTAAGCAAAGGAAGGGGGTGCCAAGAGCAGCAGTACTGAAGTCATCTGGGCTTGTTTCTAAGTTGTTCTTGAGAACATTTGGAAAAGTCTTCAGCGTTCATTCCCACAATCGGGAATTTTAGAACAAAGAGGCTGAAGCGGGAGCCTGAGGTCAGAAACAGACAGAAACTCAAGAGAAGCAGTCAATCTTCTTAGAACTAGGTCCCATTGAACCTCAACTCTGAGAAAATGCATGTACAGTCACAGACTTTGATGTCACCATCAATCAATCAATCAATCAATCAATCAACTAATACAGGTATTCATTTTTAATTAATAAATAAATGCCTACTATTATTATGGATCCCAGTGCTGACACATTTGCTGGCTAAAGCAATAACACATTTACTTTTTACAGCATTAAGGCAGTTTGTCTGTTTTATAAAAGATTTTCTGAAGTGAAAGGGCTCAAGAAATTTATGTTTAAAATAAAAGCTAAAAATTCAGCAAGGTGAGAACTGTCGCAATTCAACTCTGGTTAATCAAGCCTTTTGTTATATTATTAGTCTACAGCACTAAAGCAAGGGCAACCAAGGAAAAAACCGAGGGGCAAAAAAATAAATGGAGACATGCATTTCTGTGTTGTTTAGTACTTTAGACAGGGTTTGCTTATATCATCAGCTTTCCAAGGTTGCTGTGTTAGGGCTAGAATTGAGTAAATAACACCCTGGTTCTCCTTGGACTGATCTTGAAATGAATGAATGAATGAATAAATAACCTGTGACCACCATAAATGTATCCACTATTAATGTGAATGTCATGCATTCCCTCAGGAGCATCAATGAAATTCACTGGCAATTAATGTATCATTATGGCAAAATGTTCTAAAAGGTCTTTCCAAAACAGCTGAGCAACTTAAATATCTCCCACCTGGATACATTCCACCCAACTCATAAAAGATATTAATAGAACCTGCTATTTATCTTAATCTGTACACACCAGAGCGTGGCTTGGGGAGTGGGGTAGTTTCTAATAGCTGAAGACCAAATAAGTAACAATACTGGGGTATTGACAAAGATAGCCAAAAGGTATCTGATTGGATGAAAATTTTAGAAAACACATGCAGAGATTTAAAGGGGATTATTCCACTTGCAGGTTTTGATGTGGAGCCACAGTGACTAATCTAAAATAAATTCTTAGAGTGATTTTTAGGCATGTTCCAGGGGTTATTTGAGGCACTAATTCAAAAAAAATTGCATTGGAATATACCACATGAGCTCTAGTTTCTTAGATATGGTCATCATGATTTTCTATGAGTGAGCAGATGATATATAGCATATGTTATGTATGACAAAAACTAAAGCTGGCTGCAGAAAACTGGTGCTCTTTTTAGAATCAGCTGGTCAGATATATTCAGGAACAGGTATAACATCTGAGGCACCAAAATGTGTGATGGCCAGCGTTATTTTTTCCTGCTCAAATTAATAATGTATATTGTTGGTTTTTCTAAGCCATACAAGAAGCTCAAAAATATTCTCATTCCCTCCCATCCTGCTGCTGTTACCTTTATATTTCACTTTTTCCCAGTCAGCATGGTTGGGTTAGTGGGAATAAGGAGAGGTGGGACAAGCTGGGCCCTGCTGCTGGAAGCAAGGATCCTGATATCAGGGGTGAGGTTTAATGAAACACAAACAAGATAAGCCAAAGACCATATCTCTTTAATAAAGAAAGCTAAAGTATTAAGTCTTTAAAGATCCGACCAAGACAACAGAATCACTAAACACAAACCTATAACAAGGTGACAATGCCAAAGTCAAAAGTCCAATTAGTGAAGACAAGCCGAGGAGTTCATAGTCAGGTCCAGAACAACAACAATTTCCTGGCTCACAGTACAGTAGTCAGACCAATTGTCAGGATCCATAAATCAAAGGGCAGTGATACAAACCGAAGTCACAGTATAAAAGTCAAGTCAGGAATACAAACCAAAGTCAAAAAGTTAAAAGCCAGAAATTTAGAGATACAGACAGAGTCTAAATCAGAGTAAAAGTAAAAAAAATCCAACCAAGGGGGAAGCAGTGCCAAGGTCCAGGACAAGGATCCAAAGTTGTCTGCTCCAACAGAACTGCTCCAGAGAGGCTTCTTTGGAGATTTCAGCTGAAGCTTGTCTCATCTAGCCTCTACCTCTAACCAATAAACATTGCAATCCTTTCCTTGCTTCAAACTGGAAATACTAGGAAGAGTATTTTTCTGCTGGAGACCTCCCTCCCCCCCCCCAGCGGTAGCCAAGCCAGGCCAGACAGACTGCTGGCCATGTCAACAACATCTGGAGGGCTGTATGATTTTTACCTTTGTGAGCATGTTTTTAATCACAGATTTCCTGGATCTCACCCATAGAATGTGCTCTCCCTTCAATTTTCGGCTGTTTTAGTGTTTCATCTACACTTCCATATAATCCAGATTATCAAATCAGATAATCCACATTATCTGCTTTGAACTGGATTATATGTATCTACACTGCCATATAATCCAGTTCAAAGCAGATAATTTGGATTTTATATGGCAGTATAGAAGGGGCCAAAAAGCAGCAGAAAGTTGAAGGGAGAGCATGTGCTGTGACCCTCTCCTGTGTTCCCAAGAGATGTGACAGTGAGGAGCTTCTTCCCATACCTCAAAATACAGCAAGGCTCATGGGGAGAACACAGTATGGAAAGGGATTTTGTAGCATCCTAGAGACTGAGACAATGATGTTGGTAGCATAAGCTTTTGTAGTCGTTGTTTTGAGGCAGAAATATAAATCCTTGTTGTCTGCAAGACAGTGAGATCTTTTTTTAATCGGGCTTGATTAAAGATTTTGTATTTCTGAGTACAATTTTGTATAAATTGCACAATTTGCATAGAATTACTATAGCTGCTGCTTTGTTTTCTAAAAATGTAAAGTGCTTGGTGTTTTTTTCCTTTTTATTCATCACGATGTACTTGTGCTTGTTGTGGATATACAGTACAACTTTTGTATCCATGGGTGATACATTCCAAGTCTTTGTGTGAATTTATGACACCATGGGTAATAGCAAACCTTAAGAAGCAAAGACTTTCAGTGGGGGCATAGCATAGACCCACAGTGGCAGACCTAGGAAATGCTTAAGGAGGATAATTTTCTAGGCACTGCCAGGTTTTTCACTGTGGCTCTGTGGTCAACTTCCAACAGAAGGAGATCATAGAATCATCTGGATGACCTGGAACATGTCCAGAGCAGATTTATATTGTTGGGTGTGTATAAATGGAACTGTGGTTCTGAGCTTGCAGATATGAAGGTCATATTTTACTTTGATCTACAAAGGAAAAGGCACTAGTTTTATGCAGTGGCTTTTTGTACACATTGTAAAAGCTCAACAGAAAAAAGTTGTTTTTTCTTTCTTTCACTGGGAGTGAGAACATTTGTAGAGGTTCATGATATCTCCACAGACTGCCTCAGTTTATCAAGACAAATGACGTATAAATGAAACACAATCAGGAAGGTGCTTTTCACACTGCACTGTTATAGTGCTAGATGTCCAGTAACAGCTATGGCTGCATTCTATGGAATTCTGGGATTTCTAGTTTGGTGAGGCTCTAGAGCTCTCTTGTTGAGAATGACAATTTCTTTTATTCTGCAACTTCTAGCATTCCATAGGAATAGGATGAAAAGTTTGTACAGCTAACCCTTTAAAATCGATAAATGTAAGTGCCAGTGGTTTTTGCTGGCATCCCTGTCATCAGGGTCCTTTCAGGTAGTACCTTAATCCGGTGTAAATGGGATTAAAAATCCTGGTACTTCAAAGAGAGCCAAGAAGTTGAGCTCTCAGTCCCAGGAAATGGTTCTCCAAGGTCCAGAAAGGTTTGGATAATGCAGATTGAAGGGAACCACAAAAGGTATAGCAGGATATTTGCTGGAAGTTTTTTCCCCTATTGACTCTCTGAGATGTGCTGCACTTCATAAATATTTTGCCAAAATTGCAGTACTGTAAGCTATAGGACTATAAAAGCTAAAACTATAAAACAACAAAACAATAAAATGCTGCAGTAAGAAAGGACTCACATGCTTAGCAGCAATCACTCGTTAGTGATAAAGCAAAGTACAGAGGTGGTGGCGGTGCTGCCATGTTGCCGGCACCTCTGCCATCTTTGTCACCTGATGCATATATAATAAAACAGGGCTGTCCAACTGCCGTCCCTGCAGGTGTTTTGGACTTCAACTCCCAGAAATCCTAGCCAGTTTACCAGCTGTTAGGATTTCTGGGATTTGAAGTCCAAAACACCTGCAGGGCCAGCAGTTGGACAGCCCTGTAATAAAATGTGCCCAAGCAGTTGTTTTGTCATTTCTCCTCACCCTCACTCCTGGTGCCTATTTTGAACCCTGTTTCCCTTTGGGGTCATCTGCCTGCAATATGCTGCTTCCCACTGTGTACTTTCAAACTCGGTTTCCTTTCAGTTGTACACAGGAACAAAGGAATGGTTGGAGAGCATTCTCATGGAAATTGCATTCTTCTTGTGCTTCCATTTAATAATAATAATTTTTATTTTTATTTTAGTGATTTTTAACATCACTAAAAGCATATAATCATCTTTAAAACATTCTATAAAATGCACATATTAAAACATATTTAGCCACCTGTATGCTAGTGGCTCCATCTGTTTACATCTCTCCATCAGCTCTTTCAGGATTTTAAAATGAGGATAAGCACTGGAGCAGTCTACACTAGCACAGTCATTGTCAACCAGTGTGACGCGGCACACCAGTGTGCCGAGGGGCATCATCAGCTGTGCCGTTGGAAAGCCTCTTCCCCCCTCCTCTCTTCCCCCCTCCTCCTCAGGGCGCCACGTGGCCAAGGGCGCATATGCCGCGGCCGCCAGGATCATGCACAGGCCAACCGAGGGGAAGAGAGTGGGGAGAAGAGAAGGAGAACAAATATCATATATCTTGTGTCTTAATACACTATTCAATTGTTCATAAGTAAGCAGTAGTACATCACAATGAATACTAGCCTAATGGCATATCTATGTTCCCTGTTTGGGAGAAGTAGTACATGCAAGTACTAAGGCACAATGGCAAAACAAACATAAATCACTGGCAATTGCCTAAGTAGTCCAAGAGAATACAGTCAAATTAGAGTCAAATTAGACTTGCAATAGTACTCAGCGTTAGTCTGTGGGGAAGAGTAACGCTGGTCGCGAGTAGCCAGCAATGAAGAGCCAGAGCCGCAAAGGGTCGCGAAGAGCCTCCCAAGCGGGGGAAGGGAGGGGCGGAGCCGCCCAAAGCCGGACGACAGTAGCGCTGTGCCGGTGCCTGGCGTTCCGGTCGTTCGAAATATTTCTTCTTCAGGGCTCGCTAGTAGAAATTTCCTCTAACCCACTGGGGATTTATCTTAAAATTGAGAAATAAAAAGCATTCTATAATTCACAGTGGAATAACGCGCACTCATACGGTTCAGGGAATCGATGGTTGCCATATAGTTACCATCAATAGTAGAATTCCAGTCTTGGGAGATCCGCTGATGCCATCCAGTGGGGAATGGTGAATAGGTGTGAGAGATGCAACTCATTTAAAGGAAAACATGACATATTGATGTCAGCTGTGTTACTTTCCAAGTATAGCGTTTAAAGAAAGATGGTCATTCAATCCGCCATAAATCTCAGTGCCCATTTTTAAAATCCAGGCTGTTTCTCTCTCTTTTAATCTCTTGATATGATCAGAGTGGGGGTGATTGTTGTACTATTTCTAATACAAGGGCCTTGATTTCGTCAGGGTCATGCCCATGTTCAGTACAATGTTGGTACAGGGCTGATTCATTTGACTTCTGACGAATTTTACTTTTATGTTCAATCAAACGTTCTTTTAGGGTCCTTGAAGAGTACCCCACATACTGTAACAAACAACTACATTGGAGTAAATATACTACTCCCTCGAGGAGCAACTTGAGAAGGAAGATAGTGCAAAAACTCTGCCCTTCGAGGTGCTAGTAACAGTCCTGCTCTTAAGTATATTCTTACAAATTGTACAGTGTCCACAAGGGTGGCTGCCCACTGTCAAGGTGCTTTTTCTAATAAGATGAGGAAGATCTGTATGGGTTAGTAAATCCCCAATATTTTGTGTCCTTTTATAGGCGACAGTGGGAAAAGTTTCCAACCCCTTTATGTGTGACACAAGGGGCCAATATCTACGTGCGATGTGGACCAGGTCCTTGTTGTGTGGATTTAATGTAACGGGCCAGACTAGAAGATCTTTTTGTCCTGATTTTTTGGGTTGTAGTAAGGTGCTTCTTGGGGTATTGTCAGCTTTCCTCTTTGCAGTTAGCAATATATTTTCTGGGTAGCCCCTCTTAGCAAAATTGGTCATCATTTTCTTGGCTTCTTGTTGATAGTGATGAGATGACGTGGAGTTTCTTTTCAGTCTTAGCAGTTGTGTAAATGGCAAATTGTTCTTTAAAGAAAAAGTATGATAACTATCATAATGTAGGTAGGCATTCCTCTGGATTGGTTTTCTATAGTTCTTGATGTGGATAGTAGAATCACATTTGAACGTGGTAATATCCAAATAATTCATTTGTTGTTTGTCAAATGCTAGAGTGAAACTGATGCTACTATGCCAGGTATTCAGCCATGAGTGGAATGCCTCCATATCGGTGTTTCCCGACGATAGCTAATCTATTTATGATCTCCTTAGAACGAAAAATGTTATTTTCTGGCACATTAGATCCAATAGTCTCGAATATTTCTAAAGTCTACAGATATATTGATGATCTATACTTTATCGTAAATGGAAACACCGATATGGAGGCATTCCACTCATGGAGGCCAGGGAGGGAGGCCATGCCTCTCCCCCACAGCAAGTGCGCGCGTAGCTCCCTTTCCTCCTCCAAGGCAGCTGCGTGTGCGCGCCCCCTCCTTGCGCCAGGCCTGGAGGCGCGAAAAGCCTCCCCCGAGCTTCCTTGCCAGCTGGCGAGAGCAAGAGAAGCAAGGAGCAGGGTCGCAGCAAGAAGAAGGGAGTGGGGGAGGGGCGTGGCCAGAGGCGGCTCCAATCGCGGCTGCATGGACACAGAGCTCTTAGTAAGCCGGTGAAGAGGGGCTTTTCTCCCATCCCTTTCTTCTTTCCCTCTTTCCTTCCTTCCCTACTACCCATCTTTCTTCCCTTCCCTTCCTTCCCTCCCCCCCTTCTCTTCTTCCTTCCTCTCTCCTTCCTTCCCCTTCCTTGCTTCCTAATCTCCTTTCTCCCCTCCTTCCTGCCTGCCTTGCCTTCCTTCCTTCCGTTCCCCCTCCCTCCCTCTTTCCTTTTTTCCTTCCGTTCTTCCTTTCCCCCCCTCCCTCTTTCCTTCCTTCCTTCCATCCATCCATCCCTTCTTCGTCTCCTCCTTACTTCCTGTCTCACCCCTTTCCTTTCTGGCAGGAGCGCACGAACGGAGCAGGGCTGGCTTCCCTCCCTCCCTCTTCATCATTGTTGTTTTTTTTATTTGCTGTTGCTTGTGGGGCTTCTGTGTGTGAAGTTGCTCCTCGAAGGGAGTAGTATATTTACTCCAATGTAGTTGTTTGTTACAGTATGTGGGGTACTCTTCAAGGACCCTAAAAGAACGTTTGATTGAACATAAAAGTAAAATTCGTCAGAAGTCAAATGAATCAGCCCTGTACCAACATTGTACTGAACATGGGCATGACCCTGATGAAATCAAGGCCCTTGTATTAGAAATAGTACAACAATCACCCCACTCTGATCATATCAAGAGATTAAAAGAGAGAAACAGCCTGGATTTTAAAAATGGGCACTGAGATTTATGGCGGATTGAATGACCATCTTTCTTTAAACGCTATACTTGAAAGTAACACAGCTGACATCAATATGTCATGTTTTCCTTTAAATGAGTTGCATCTCTCACACCTATTCACCATTCCCCCACTGGATGGCATCAGCGGATCTCCCCAAGACTGGAATTCTACTATTGATGGTAACTATATGGCAACCATCGATTCCTGAACCGTATGAGTGCGCGTTATTCCACTGTGAATTATAGAATGCTTTTTATTTCTCAATTTTAAGATAAATCCCCAGTGGGTTAGAGGAAATTTCTACTAGCGAGCCCTGAAGAAGAAATATTTCAGACGACCGGGCCAGGCACCGGCACAGCGCTACTGTCGTCGGCTTTGGGCGGCTCCCGCCCCTCCCTTCCCGCTTGGGAGGCTCTTCGCGACCCTTTGCGGCTCTGGCTCTTCATTGCTGGCTACTCGCGACCAGCGTTACTCTTCCCACAGACTAACGCTGAGTACTATTGCAAGTCTAATTTGACTCTAATTTGACTGTATTCTCTTGGACTACTTAGGCAATTGCCAGTGATTTATGTTTGTTTTGCCATTGTGCCTTAGTACTTGCATGTACTACTTCTCCCAAACAGGGAACATAGATATGCCATTAGGCTAGTATTCATTGTGATGTACTACTGCTTACTTATGAACAATTGAATAGTGTATTAAGACACAAGATATATGATATTTGTTTTCACTTTATTGTCAGCTTGCTATATGCCAAATGCAAATATGAGTTATTGACTGAATGATATTCAATACGTGTATTGTGTTTTTCTTGAGATTGTAATACGGTTTACCCAGTGTTTTTGACTTGAGAAGAGAAGGAGGCCAGGGAGGGAGGCCATGCCTCTCCCCCCCCCCCACAGCAAGTGCGCGCGTAGCTCCCTTTCCTCCTCCAAGGCAGCTGCGTGTGCGCGCCCCCTCCTTGCGCCAGGCCTGGAGGCGCGAAAAGCCTCCCCCGAGCTTCCTTGCCAGCTGGCGAGAGCAAGAGAAGCAAGGAGCAGGGTCGCAGCAAGAAGAAGGGAGTGGGGGGGGCGTGGCCAGAGCGGCTCCAATCGCGGCTGCATGGACACAGAGCTCTTAGTAAGCCGGTGAAGAGGGGCTTTTCTCCCATCCCTTTCTTCTTTCCCTCTTTCCTTCCTTCCCTACTACCCATCTTTCTTCCCTTCCCTTCTTTCCCTCCCCTTCTTCTCTTCTTCCTTCCTCTCTCCTTCCTTCCCCTTCCTTGCTTCCTAATCTCCTTTCTCCCCTCCTTCCTGCCTGCCTTGCCTTCCTTCCTTCCGTTCCCCCCCCCCTCCCTCTTTCCTTCCTTCCTTCCATCCATCCATCCCTTCTTCGTCTCCTCCTTACTTCCTGTCTCACCCCTTTCCTTTCTGGCAGGAGCGCACTAACGGAGCAGGGCTGGCTTCCCACCCCCTCCCTCCCTCTTCATCATTGTTGTTTTTTTTATTTGCTGTTGCTTGTGGGGCTTCTGTGTGTGAAGTTTGCCCCCATTCTGTTGTTGGTGGGATTCAGAATGCTCTTTGATTGTAGGTGAACTATACATCCCAGCAACTACAGCTCCCAAACGTCAAGGTCTATTTCCCCCAAACTCCATCTGTGTTCACATTTGGGCAAACTGAGTATTCATGCCAAATTTGCTCCAGATCCATCATTGTTAGAGTCCACAGTGTTGTCTGGATATAGGTGAACTACAATTCCCAATTCTGCTTTGAACTGGATTATCTAAATCCACACTGCCAGACAATCCACTTCAATGTGGATTTTATGCAGCTGTGTGGACACAGGGCCCTTCCACACAGCCATATAACCCAGAATATCAAGTCAGGTCATCCACATTATCTGCTTTGAACTGGATTATCCCAATCCACACTGCCAGATAATCCACTTCAAAATCCCACATTTTCCGCTTTAAAATTTCCCCCTCTAGAGCAGTGTTTCCCAACCTTTTTTTGGCCATGCCACACCTAAGCATCTCCAAAATCCTGACCTCCACCTCCACCCCATGACATATAATTCTTATTTTTCAAAAAGTAAAGTTGCATTGTTTTCAGCTGATATTTTAATTGTGTTTTCTTTTGTTTTAATTGTCTTTGGGCTTGTCCCTTGTAAGCCACCCCAAGTCCTAATGGGGAGATGGTTGGCGAGGTATAAAAATAAAGGTTGTTATTATTATTATTATTATTATTAAGAGTATTATTACAACATTATTTAAAAGAATAAATTCAGGGGCTTATTATACTCACATTTAGTTGAATTCAGTCTTAAAATATATTATATGGCTCACTAATATAAATGTCCAAATATTTTGCTTTTATGACTCTGTGTCAAAAAGGTTCCTGACGCCTGGCATAGTGTTATTGCATTATCCTTACAACCTTTCTTATTGTCCTCTGTTGTTTGTTGTGAACCTTCCTGGTAAAGAAATATGTAATTTCTTTATGCTTGTGGATAAATAGTATTTCTTGTTGTTTCCTTGTAAGTGTACTTGTGGAGATTGTCTGGTTTGCTTACTCTGGAACATGCAATGCTCCAATTCCATCATTGGTGGGATTCGGAATGCTCTTTGATTGTAGGTGAACCGGAAATCCCAGAAACTGCAACTCCCAAAAGTCAAGGTCTATTTCCCCCCAAACTCCATCTGTGTTCATATTTGGGCATATGGAATATTCATGCCAAGTTTGGTCCAAATCCATTATTATTTGAGTCCACAGTGCTCTCTGGATATAGGTGAACTACAAATCCCAAACTCAAAGTCAATGCCCACCAAAACCTTCTAGTGTTTTTTGTTGGTCATGGGAGTCCTGTGTGCCACGTTTGGTTTAGTTCCATCATTGGTGGAGGACAGAATGCTCTTTGCAGGTGAACTACAACTCTCAAATGACAAAATCAAGTTTTTGACTGATGGTCCCTCCTTGGGTTAGTATTAGTATGTTTTGTGGCCAAATTTGGCAGCAATTTGTCAAGTGGTTTTTGAGTCATGTTAATCCCACAAATGAACATTATATATATATATATATATATATATATATATATAGAGAGAGAGAGAGAGAGAGAGAGAGAGAGAGAGAGCACAACAGCGCAGGCAGAAAAGCAAACATCACAGGGAAGCATGTCTGTGTAGGAGGGCGAACATTAGGAAGAACTTCCTGAGTGTGAGTTGTTCAGCACTGGAACTCTCTGCCGCAGAATGTGTTTCCGTCTGGCTGCTCTCTTTCCAGCCGGCTTCCCTGAGGACCGGGTACGTTTTCCATGAGGAAAGGGTGACTGCAATAAAAACTAAACACAGAAAGTCTGACAGCTGTTGAGCAAAACCTCCGTGTGTGTCTTTCTACCATTCCTGCCAAGATATCCATGTTGTGTTCATCGAAACAGGCCCAGGTTTCACACTGAGTGTATAAATACTGTGTTAGAGTGTCATTTTGTGTCATTTTGGTTGGTGGTGTGCCCCAGGATTTTGTAAATGTGAAAAGTGTGCCTCGGCTCAAAAAAGGTTGAGAAACACTGCACTAGCATACTGGAAATCTCATTTTTTTGGAGAGTACTCGGATATACAGTGCTCCATAGCAGCACTTTTTTGCCCAATATCGGAATTTATGTGAACCTTTTTATCACATGTTTTTCATGCCATCCCATCATCAAACACACATTATGGGGGTGTGTTTTGTAGCCTCCCCCCCCTTTCCCCCACTTTCTACAGAGTTTTAGGCCTGTGCAAATGGGCCTTCAGTGTCAATGAGAAATTTAGTAAGATCACATTTTTATCTTTAAGCAACGTGTCCTTCATGATTGACAAGCTTGTTTCATTTATTAATATGTTTACCTATGAAACCATGAACGCCACAAGATATGATAATATGGCGACTAGTTCTTTGTTCACATTTTGGATGCAAGGCTGTTGTCATGAACTGCTGATATTGGAAGGAGTTGTTGATGTTCTAGCCTTTTGCTTCCAACTTTTATGCCCTTGATGAAGAAGCAGACCAAAGGTTGGATGTTATCTTGGCCGAACATATTGCATTAGTGGGGTCACAAATTGAGTGGAATCTATCAAATGCTATGTCACCTCACTGCACTCCTTTCATGGCACTCAAAACGACCACAGCCACTTTATGGCAAGGCCATCATTCACACCATGACACACCACTTCCACTAACACTTCCCTGACCTCTTGTACTTGAAATGCAAAAACATGATCAGAAATGACAAATTCAATTGAGCTGAATCCAAAATTCTATTCAGTCCAATCATGTTTCTGTAAGCAATAATGAGAAATAATTCATTAAAATGGGAGAATAGTATCCAATCAAAGCCCATGCAAATGATGTTACTATTATCTGAAGAGAATAGTGCTAACATTGAGATTCTGGTCTGGGATGGTAGCTAAAATGTCCTGCTGATGTTTTAATGGATTTATGAGTAATCCTTGCTGAACAATGAGAAAGGCAGTAAAACCTAGATTTGTGATACAAACAACAAATAATGCAAAACATAAAGATTTCTTTGTAGAAGGGGAGGGAGGTGGAAACAAGATTGAACAGTTGTCTCTGTTTATTGTAAATTCCACATAAAATTATTCAATCTCTGATTTTCAGGCTGCATTGTTATTTAAAGAGCCAAAATGGCATTCCATACAATGATAGAATCACTTCAAACATATTTATATTAATGATATTTTAGTGCAGCTTGCACAACACAGGCAGATTATTTGAAACAATGTTTGTTATTTTATGTTCTGTCTACAGTAGTAAGTGGCAAGATCTAGGATACTAAATAAGATTACTGTTTGAATTAAAATGAGAGAATGATTCGAAGGACAGAAAATCATTTGTCATGAGATGTGTTTTAAGTATATTGTTATATTAATTATTACTGTCAGGGTCAATGTATTGTCGAAGGCTTTTATGGCTGGAATCACTGGGTTGTTGTAGGGTTTTTGTGCTGTATGGCCATGGTCTAGAAGCATTCTCTCCTGATGTTTAGCCTGCATCTATGAGGTCTCTTGGAAACTAGGAAAATGGGTTTTATACACCTGTGGAATGTCCAGGGTGGGAGAAAGAACTCTTGTCTGTTGGAGCTAGGTGGGAATGTTTCAGTTGCCCACCTTGATTAGCATTTGATGGCCTGACAGTTTTTAGGTGTGCCCTGCTACTGCCTAGGGAAAAAACTTTGTTGAGAGGTGATTATTAGCTGTTCCTGATTGATTATTTTCTGGAGTTCCCCTGTGTTTGAGTTTTGTTCTTTATTTACTGTTATAATTTTAGAGATTTAATAATACTGGTAGCCAGATTTTATTCATTTTAATTGGTTTTTCCTTTCTGTTGAAATTGTCCACATGCCGTCAGGGTCTGTTACAACAAATCAAGAAAATATTTGATGATGTGAACAGTCCACAAAAGTCAAGAAATTTAATGAAGTAAGCCGTCCACAAAATATTACTACAGGTTCCCTTTCAGCCATACCGTATTATAATTTTAACAACTCAAGGCATCTACTCCAGTTTATTTTAGTGTTTTTGAACTCCAGAAACTGACAACAGCAACACATTTTATTCAGGGAGAAAATAGTCAATATTTGCTCAGGCTGGAAATTTCATTTGTTGACTAAATGGCTAAGCAGAGTCTTTACAGATTTCTGTCTTGTCTGATTCTGTTCTGCAAAATAGTTCAGGGGCGCAATGAATTGTCACCTGTTTCCAGCTTCTGTCTTTCTATTCAGTTAACTGCCTTTGGCTTTGTAGACCAGACTACAATTTGGCATGAGGCTGTGCCAAAGTTGCTTGTGTTTTAGCTGTTGTTCAATATAATAAATGTGACTGTGGTGCAAATACAAGGGCTATCTGTTGCGTGTATCTTTGTCCTTTATTGGTTCTACATCTGTTGTACTCCTTGCTGCAGAAGTGTTTCATAACACAAGGTATTTAAATTAATTGTCATCCCAATAGAAACCCCTTTTACTTGAAAGAAAGTGCCATTGATTTCAGCTGAAGTTACTTCTGAACAAATGTGTTTTGCATTGAATCCAGGGCAATAATTAAATCTATCTATGCCCTGGGTGTTTGAGCACAAAATTCTAAAGATTCTTGCTGAGCTCTATACATTGGCAAGAAAAGAAAAAAAAATCTGATTTCCCATTAGTACATTGAGAACTTTTGTGTATAAAGTCTGAGGCCAGCACAGATTTCATTCTGCTTTTCACTTATCCTTGTGTTCAGTGAACATGGTTTGGAGAAAAGACCAGAACTTCAGAGCTGGGTCTCCCATTAAGCAGGGCAAAGTTGTGGCCCTAGCAACAAGGAGAACAACTAGTTGTCTAATAATAATTTTAACAACAGTAGTATTTTTTACTGTCAGGGTAGATTGGAGGAAGAGGTACTCCTGCCGCAGGTATCAAAATAATTTGGTGTACTTTACCGAGAGTATGCCTTTAATTGTAGGTGAGACATGTGGATGCATTCTTTCCTTCTATGCCTTAGGCAACAAATATGTTTAGTGAATTCTGCAAGGATTTGATTCAAAATTTTCTTGACACAAGATCTAGAGAGAAATTCAATGAGTTGCTTTTGAACTACAAATCCCCCAGACAAAATCCACAATCATAGCAGTTTGGCACCATTTTAACTGTCATGGTTCCATCCTCTGGAATCCTAGGAACTATAGTTTGGTTAGGTATTTAGAATGCTTTCATTCACTTTCCTGTGCTACTGCACTTTATTGCATCAGAACCCTTCCTTACCAAATTACAGATTCCTGAATTCCACAAGATAGAGCCAAGACAGTTAAAGACAGCCATTAGACTTCTTTACATACCAACACAGTTGCTGGAGGATCTAAAATGCAAGGAGATTCCCCTCCCTCCCCCACACACCCTCTGGCTCAGTCTCTTTGGTTAATTTTGGAAACTGGGGCATAGGAAGTAACTGGATCAATCAGCTACTTTGTCTAATTCTATTTTTAAGTCTGTACTCACTTGAAATGTGGTTAGTCTGGAAAAATTTGCATTGCATCACATGAGACCACTGAATTCAAACAGCTATAAATATATTAACTATTTTTGGTGTCTCTGTTCCATGTGGGTACATTTGACTTCTTTTCCGATCAGGAAAAAAGGCTGTCTGAAAGAGAACTTGCCAAAACTGATTTTTTTCAAATTAAAAAAATCATTTGTCACAAAATTGGCAATATTTCTATAAGGTGCTGAGCTTTATTTTCCTAACACTAAGTAAGGAAATATAAAGGACCTGCATTTAACAGCATGGGATGTTCTTAACTGCTCCGAGCCCTTGGGGAGTGGCAGTATAAAAGTTTGAATAAATAAATAAAATTAATTAATTAAGAGTCATGAAACTAGTTGGTGTGTCCATGATCATAGAACAATGGAATCATATTTAATTCCATGTTTTAATATTAAATGATGTCATGTTTTATGATTTAATCGATAATTGTATGTTAGTATCAGTTCTGTTTAGACAGGCTTTCAAACTCAGTGGTCCTTAAACATTGTTGTTAATCTTAGAAGTAGAATTGCAGAGGCTCTGCAATTGCTTGCTCCCTGTGTAGTTGTAGGTTCTTATGCTTTTATGTATTATGTTTTTAGTATTATAATGCTTTTAGAATTGTATTAAATTGCTTCGTGATTGTTTTATGTATTGTGTAAACCGCCCCGAGCCTGCTGGAAGGAGTGGTCTATAAGATAGAACAATAAATAAATAAATAAATAATGTTAGGTTTCTGTGTGAGGCATTAAATTTTGCCATAATTATGTTGGAAACCACTTTGAGTCCCCTGTTAGGGTGAGAAAAGCAGTATACAAGTTAAGTAAGTAAGTAAGTAAGTAAATATTGCTGGAAAGTAGAGGTGTGCAATTTGGCCAAAAGGCATGTGTCACGACCTGACACTGGTTTTAGAGATTATTAATTAAAAATAATACTCCCGGTAGTACTGCCACCAACCTAACATTCAAATTAGGATTTTAGATTGTCAATTAAGATGTTTACTTGGTAGTGCTATTAACCGAGCCGCCCTAAACAACCACACTGTGAGGAACTAAAAGATAGAGAGATGGAGACTTCTTGAAGTTAACAATAAAAAGAATTTATTAATTAACAAACGGCTAGCAATGAGGCACAGATCGTACTGGTTCTACAGAGAGGCAATATGCTGGTACGTGCGGTTACAGGTAATGATATGCTGGAGCGGGCGGTTACAGATAATAATTCACTAAGCGTGTGGTTACAGAAAATAATAGTTCACTAAGCTTAGATCTTATCAATACTCTAGTCAGTAGTGAGTTTTGACTAAAATATAAACCTGTCACCCTATTGTCTGAAAATAGCAGTGAACAGCTGGTTCCTACTAAGGGCTTCTATCCACTAGAAAATCCCCCTGAGTCTTGCCTAACTGAGTTAGCTACCTTGCTAACTCCCAGCCTCAGAACCCACCTTTCCCTCTATACACTGAGGAGACAAGGTGTTTAGTCTGACTCTACAAAGTCAGCCCTAATGGCTCTAACCTATCAGTGTCACCCCAAACACCCTGGATGTGCCACTATAGTAACACACTTGTCAGAATCTATGGCTGAAGCTTGGAGGATATTGTCACTCCCACCTCAAACCAAGACAGCTAGAGCTGAGATGTCTCTCAATCAAAGCTCTGCCCAAGACTGAGGATCTTTCTGACAAGATCCCTCCTCTAGTCAGCTCTGCTCCTCCCCTCTGGCACTCAGCCAATCACAGGGCACTCCTATCTCTGAGCAGGATTGACTCTAAGGCCACGCCCCCTCTCTGGCTATGACCTCCCCCTGATGGCTGCTAGCTGCAAATCCCTCACCAAAATGGATGCCAGCTATCTTCCAACAGAAAAACAAAACTTCCAAGCAGGCTTTTCACCCACTTAGGACAGGTGAGTTCTTACAGCATGCCATTCTGGCTTCCATTGCTGGCTGGCCCCTCATTCTGTTTACTGGGAAGTTACTCGAAAGGCCTTGACCTTATCATCAGTAGAGATCTTATGCAGTTTACACCCAGCCAGCTGCGCCACATTCCCGGTGCAGGATTATGCAGTTTTTGATTTATCTGTGCAAAAATTGCACATGGCAATTGTGCAGAAAACAGAAAATGAATCCACCCTTGGTTTTTGACTGAACCTCTTTTAGAGATGAGGTAAGCACTTCAGATACCATCTTTATGGTGTTGACTAAAACCAAGACTGAATCTTTGTATTTTCTGTGTGAAAATACCATGTGCAATTTTGTACAAACTAAGGTCTGAAATACAATAGTTTTTAATCTGTCCAGAATTGTCCATATCAGGATTTCCTGACATTTAGAAAACACATTTTTCAGTCTTTGAATGTTTGTTTTAATATTTCCCTCATTTCTAGTACTAAGGACATTTGAATGCATCAGCTAAAAAAGTCTGAAGGAGCAAGTGGTGATTTTTGGGTTTTATGTCAAGAAGGAACTGAATCCACCCTATTTTTTGACTAAATCTCTTTGGGAAATGGGGTAAGCACATGAGATACTATCTTTAGAGTGTTGACTAAAACCAAGAGTGGATTGAGTGACTCACTACCATATATACCACCAGCCACCTTTCGACAGAGCTTGGAAAACAATCTTTTTTTTAAAAAAATCATTCTTATTTCCCACTGCAATGATTAAAAAAGAAACCCATTTACTCATTACAATGTATGCAAAATAATTTGGTTCCTCTGTTATTATTTCTGCATTGCTTGTATCACTCAAAAAGTCTTCACATTGACAAAAGAATAGCATAAAACTTGTAAAAATGCTTTCCCAAATTGTCTTTAACTTGAGAAAGTGGAAAACATTACCATATGAAAAATAAAATTTCATTGCCTCCTTGTGACCAAGAAAATGGCTTGCTCCAGGTAGCAATTTTACTTGTAACTCGCTCAATCCAAGCCCTGGAAATAGGGATGTGCAGGTCCACCTGTTCCTGTTTAGAGTCACATTCGTATCTGTTCACCTGTTAAATCTATTCTATTCCATTCCTGCATGATTATTTAAATATGTATGGCAATATGTATTCAAATATATATTTTCAGGCACTATATGCATTTGAAATATTTCTAAGAGGGTTTTTTTCCAAAAGCTAATGTATTTGACAGAAGCAGTGATGTAAATTTTGCAATGCAGGTGCTTAGCATAACAGACCGCTTAGCCATATCCCCAAGGGAAGTACAAATATGCAAACAGAAGTGTTGATTTATATCATGTAAGCCTGTACTAGCACATTTTACCTCCACCCAAAACATTTTTGTCCTCTACCCTAGATACTGTGAAAATTGAAGAAACTCTCAATCAAAACAGGGAGTTGAAAGAAATGGCAGATTGTGTCATTATCTGTGCTAATGAAAATGCTTTGGCATCCCAGACTTGCAAGCACTGCTCCAATTCTACTTATTACAAGACTACAGAAATGCACAAGCAAATTCATTAATAATTTCTATTGCTTTTTAAGGTCCATTTGAGTCAGAGTTCTCAGAGTTTGTACTTTTCTAGAATTCTTAATCCTGCCAAATGTTGTTCCATTTAGGTATCAACCAAAACAATACATCAGTAGGAGTATGAAGGACCTCCTGTGTTCAGGATCAGCATTGAAACAAGGCTGAAATTGTTGAAAATGTATAGAAATATAAATTGCATATAGTATGACTTCAGTTTTAAGTTTTAAGCATATATTGTTTAATCTTTTTGGGGAAAAACTTAAATATAGAGCTGAATAAACTAATCTATTTTTGTGTCCATGTTGGTTTGGCATGTTTTGAAACATAGCCCTATTCTGTTTTCTTTCCACATTTACCTGATTCATTCAAAATTCCTATCAAAATATGCATTTAAAGGTAATCCCCCTTCAAAATATGTCATTATTTCTAAAATATCAAATGTGTATTGAAATAATCAAAAATTGATTTCTGATACATACACACACACATTTATAGCCCACCTTTCTCAATCATACGGTGACTCAAGGTGGGTTACAGATTGGCATGATTCGATCCCATACATTCATAAAAGTGTGATTAAAAACAGACATGACAATATAAAAACATATATAAAAACCAATAAAACTTGTAGTCATTGATTAATAAAACACAGCTTAGTTGAAATGGTGAAAGTGAATTTCTGGACACAACCAGAGATTAGGTTATTATATTATGAGTGGCCCACCCTACTCGAAATTTTTTAATGTTCATGAAGTTAAGACAGGTGTGAGGAATATAATAGTGAAATTTCCCTAATAGTGAAAGTGTAGGATCCTGGTCTGTCTTTGTAGTGTGAATAGGCAAGGTATTGGCACATAGATGCTTATTGCTGTCACTCTCCTAAATTTTAAAGGTTTGATTTCTTAAAATATTTTTATCTTGTCCAAAATTCAAGAAACCCAGGATGGTCTGAAGTAAAATAAATTCAAACAGTTAAAATATAAAGCAAAAAAGTCAATCATGATCATACATATAATAGATAATAATTTACAACAAATAAAACCATGTGCACATCATTTGTATAAAAAGTGTTAGGCTGCAAAAGCTTTAATAAATAACCATATTTTAAGTTGGTGCTGAAATGAAGATAATGTTGCTGCCATTCAGACTTCAGAGGAGAAGACGTCCCACAGCAGGATTATTACAGAGCAGAAAGCATTGTTTTATGTTTTCCCAATGTGTATGGCTTCTACTGGTGGGAGACACAGGCCTCCCTTCAGTAGACATCAGTCCTTAAATAGACATACAGTATGCCAGGAGAGGCACTCCCTGTAGCCTACCTAAGCCTCAGCTAGGCCTGGATAGAGATGATATATCAAGGTCTCCAGCCAGTTAGGACTCTAAATTTCAATACGAGCATCTTGAATTCAGATAGGAATCCTATTGAAGTTCTGTAATTCCCACCTGGAGGATTTTCTGGGCTATGTTCCAAATAAGTTCTAATCTTAGGATCCTGCTGCATGCTTTCGGAAATCTATTCAGGTTATGCACTAGTAGTAATACAATTTACTGAAACATGTCTGAAAGTGAATAGCATTGAATAGATATCTAACTTTGCCTTTCTTTTGTTTCTTTTCATCCATTTTTTCAATGGATCTGATAGAGAACTGAGCATTTCTTCAGCATCAGCCATCTGTGTCACATACACTGTAATCTAATTAAATGTAATTGTGTCTTAGGTCCTGATTTGATTTAATTTATCTCCAGAGTTATTTATGTAGCTGAAGCACACTTCTTATTTCATTCAATTAAACTTAATTAAGAAGGTACCATTATGCCAGAGTTTTTCTATTTCACATCTTCTTAAAAAAATCAAACTCTAGATAAGACACACAGCTCCTCTGTGTTAAATATTTAAAGATTGTTATTGTTGAGCTTTGCTGAATGATAGGAGAATTTATGGTTCACAAATTATTTTCATTTCCCTTTTGCGAAAATATAAATGTTCCAGATGGTTTAAGACACTGAAATTGAATTTCTGGAGGCACTTTTCTCTAAAGACCAAAGCAGCAGCAGCATTTGGGGAGAACAGCTATAGCTCTGTAACACAGTACAATATTTGCATGAGGTAATGTTAAATTCAGTTCCTGGTATCAAATCTTTTATTTTCTCTTAATCAATAAAACCTGGTTGCAAACTTTAAGAATTATTTTGAGCCAGAAACAGCAGAGGTGGACCACCATTTTTGAAGGGTTAATATGTGTCAGAGGCTGCCTGATAATCATGCCTAAAAACAGGCAGAGAAGACACAATTAGACTAACAGCCTGTCCGAGTGGCCCTAATTGTTCAGAGATTGGAGACTTCTTTTTTAATTGTCAAGTAAACTGATTCAATCCCAATGGAGATATACAGTTGTGTATAAGTTGACCTTGTGTAGTAACAACATCAGCAACAGCAGCAACAAAACTTTATTTATATTCTGCCCTATCTCCTCAAGGGGCGGATCACAGTACACATGCACAGAAAACATTCCATGCCGTTTTTTGGATAGACAGGAGAGAGGCAGTCAGAATAGAAAGGAGGTGTATTGTGTATAGGTTGAGGGCCAAAATTGTGGGTTTTGCTTTGACATGTTGATAAGTTGTGGACACAACTTAGGGCATGTGGCAAATAAATCTTTTCCTCTCCTTTAAAAAATACTCTGAATAAATATACTTAGGAAAAGCTAAAGAGAAACAAAGCATGTGTTGTTTGAGGGATTTCAGTTGAGGTAGAGGTTGCAGTGCTGACCTTAAAATGTCTATATATATATAAATACACTAGCCGTCCCCTGACATGCACTGCTGTGGCCCAGTCTAGTGATCTGGAAAATAAAGTAATGAGAAAGTGTTGGTTTCTAATACATGTCATTTCTTTCTGCTTGTGGGTAAACAGTATTTCTTGTTGTCTCTTTGGCACTGTTGAGGTAGAGATTGTCTGGTTTGCCTACTCCTGAACATGCAGCATATCATTGTCCTTCAAAGCTGTGATATACATATAAGTGTGTGTGTGAATCATATCTATCTATCTCTATGGCTGGATGGCTCTTTGTCAGGAGGGTTTTGATTATGTTTCTTGCCCTGGTGAAGGGAGTTGGACTGGATGGCCTTAAGGCAGCATTTCTCAACCTGGGGGTCAGGACTCCTGGGTGGGGGTTCGCAAGGGGGTGTCAGACAGATTGCCAAAGACCACCAGAAAACAAAGTGTTTTCTGTTAGTCATGGGGTTTCTGTGTGGGAAGTTTGGCCCCATTCTATCATTGGTACGGTTTGATTGTAGGTGACCTATAAATCCCAGTAACTACAATTCCCAAATGTCAAGGTCTATTTTCCCCAAATTCCACTAATGTTCATATTTGGGTATATTGAGTATTCGTGCCAAGTTTGGTCCATATCATTCATTGTTTGAATCCACAGTGCTCTCTGGATGTAGGTGAAATACAACTCCAAAACTCAAGGTCAATGACCACCAAATCTTTCTAGTGTTTTCTTGTTGGTCATGGGAGTGCTGTGTGCCAAGTCTGGTTCAATTCCATCATTTGTGGAGTTCAGAATGCTCTTTGATAATAGGTGTAGTATAAATCCCATCAACTACAACTCCCAAAGGACAAAATCATTTTTAAGTGATTGTCACTCCTTGGGTTAGTGGGTGTCTTGTGGCAATTAGTCCAGCAGTTTTTGAGTTATGATGTCACTCAAAATGAACAGAGCACTTGATAGATAGATAGATGATAGATAGATATTAAGGAAAATAATAGAAATGAGAAAAGGGTATGAGAATTTGGCCTCAAAATGTATGTGTGTGTGACAGTCCAGCTGTGATGCCAGTTTGCTTGCCTCATGCAATAACATCTCCAATTTCATTTTCCCCAGATCATGGTTCAGCATATGTCTGGCTCCCATCATCATTTGATTCTGCCCTTATTTCACTCTCTTTTAAAAAAAAATGCAGTACTGACTTTTGTCTGGAGAAGTGAACTAAGAAAAAAGAAGGGAAGGATTTTCAGTGTCTCCACTAGTAGGTAACTGAACACACAAACACATGCAATGAAACAGGCTATTTCCAGTTTTAAGGTCTCAAAAATATGCCAGGTTTCCTCAATGGGTATCCAAAAGAATTTTTATGACTATTCAAAATACTTTGGGTGTCAACAATAATTTTCTGACTAAAGAAGAAAGAAGGAATTCCAAATTCCCATTCTTTCCAGAGTTTCAATGCTACCTAATATTGTTTATTTACATATGTATGCCAAATCTTTGCCACTTCTCTGTATGTGTCCCTTTAAGTGTCCTGTCAACTTTTATCTCCTCCATGGGATGGTTTAGCAAATTCCTTATTCTGAAATATAGCCTACAGTATTTGGTATTGGTTGATGGTCTCCCATCCAAATACTACTCAATTGTTTATTTATACTTCTCTTTGTCAGCACGATGGTGAGATATTTACTTTTGCAGTGATACCAATTGGTGAGACTAATTTTTATGCAATACAATAGTGCAATACTACAATTGTCATTGTCAATACTATAATTGACAAAACTTATCACACCTATATAGATAATTGTGAGAGACATGGTATTTTTTCATTCATCTGATTAATCAGCCAGGCCTTTTTGAAGTCACAACAGCTTCTCTGCTTGTGTGTGTGTGAAAAGTATAAAGACATTTTTTTACACAGCAAGAATTCTGTACAAATTATAAAAAACTTGACAAAAAAGAAAAATATCTCTTCTCTTTAGATGAGAGAGTTATTTGGGGGAAGCAAACAGCTTCTCAGTTGGCTGTCTCAATAGTTCAAAATATTCTCTCTCAATCAGAAGCTTTTGCAAAGGTTGTTTTTTATATTAAAAATTTACTGTTTTAGACATCCTCTCAATTTGTGCCAGATAATAGCCAGTTTACAGCAGTGATATTGATCAGGGAAGTGAAACAGTGAAAAGCTTTAAGCAACCCTTCCTCTAGTACCATTGTTCCCATTACTCCTAGTTCTATTTTTTAAAAATCTTGAAAGATACCCCAGTAGTAGATACTCTGCATATCATCTGCTTTTGCTTCATCTGTTCTACCATTTCCATACTTTTTGTTTTCTGCCCCAGTTCTGTTTCACTCAGAGTTGTTTCTGAGTGAATGCACAGGATCAGCATAATATGACATCAAGCAAATGATATATTCAGTGAGTCGACAGCTAGCAGTAACAGAATAGAAGAAACCCTTTCCACTTATAACATCACAGTGAATCGCAGCACCACATTGAATTTTCATAAGCATTTGTAATCTAGGGAGTGTCAAACCTTAATATTTCTAAGCCAATTCATAAACAAAAGGGCAACTAGTAAAAATAAGAGAGAGAATGGAACAAAGAAGTGTAATTCCTGGATTCAAATTGGATTTTGTTATGTTGTAATAAGTGACTGTTTACCTTTCTAAAATTGTATTTATTTTGTAGCAATGTATATCCGCTGAAAGCTTGAAAACCTGCTTTAACACAATGGAGAATTATCATTCCTAGAAAAGGTAACATAAACCCCATCTTGTACTAAGAATTCTTTATAAGTAATTTATTCAAGGGAAGAAGAAATGGCAGGAGGAAAAGAGAGGTGCTTTTAAACATTAGTTTGAGCTAATACTAATTCTCCTGATGCTATTCTGTTTTCTATTTTTGACTGCCTTTTATAACGAAGGTTAATAAATTTGGGAAATGAATTGAAGGAGCACTTTGGACACATTAGCGATGGAGGATTTTTTTGTATGTTTGAAAACACTGGGGAGAACAAAAGAACACCAGGGACCAGCATGGCTAGTTTTACTTTCAAAAGGCCTTTATATTTATATTTGTGCCTGTGCCTGTAGACAGGAAGCATCCATACTGGGAGGCCTTAATAGAACTAAAGTAAGCTCTCTACAAGAGGGAAATGCTTGTGGAATTAACCCTAACAATTTTTTTCGTTTAAATCCTTATTCCTTCATGCAGCCATAGTTCAGGTATGTGTGCGCATGCGTGCATCCATGCTATGATAGATTGTCACTTTTAGGACTGAGTCACTGAGAGCATGTGGCTTTGCAATAATCTAAATGTTGGTGTGAAATTAAACATGTGTGCCTCCTGTAACAGTGAAATATATACTTCCTGATCCTGAAAGTGATATAATTTTGGGAAAGGTTTTAATTGCAGTTTTGTGTCAGGTTTGGGCAGTGCAAACACATGACCTGTCCTTTATTTTACCTGGAGGTAGCATCAAATTACTTGCACTCATTATAGGACTCGAATTAACAACTAAACATTGAACAGAATTAAGATGTATTGTTGAAGTCTTTCATGGCCAGAATCACTGAATTGCTGTAAGTTTTCCAGGTTGTATGCTCACAGAAACCCAGAATTAAGATGAATTAATGTTATAGATAAGGCTTTTGATGCCATTTTATTTTGGAAACCAAGCAGGGACAGCCCTAGACAACCAATGAACATAAGGTGCTGTGTGGCATTTCAGAGGAAGGAACTAGCAAAACCACATCTGAGTATTCTTTGCCTAAGAAAACCCGGTGAAGTTCATGACTTTACCATAAATTGGCAGGCAACTTACATCTTTTCTCAATACATTTAATTGTACAAAATGGATCTGAGAAAATTCACCTTTCTGTGAGCTCCCCCTTTCTGGTATACAGAAGAAACTCTTTTTGATCTTCTCCTTAAAAGTTATTGCAAGATTGCAAAGGTTAGGCACTGTAGATGTATATAGAGTCTTATGCAATCTAAATGCCTTGTGTAATTTGATCCTTCAGTGCCCTCCCTTTTCCTTAGGTCATATAACTAATATGAGGTTTTAAAACGTTCATTCTAATCTGACAGCAGTTTTGTGCTCTTGAATAAATGGCTTTTCAAGGTGAAGGGCAACTTGTCCATTTTCTCCTTGGCATTAAACCACACCTAGAGAGAGTCTGTCAAAACACCTTTTTAAAAAGTATTTTTATATGAAATTGAAGCAATGCTCAGGAGAGTTCTAATGTCATTTTCTATCTGGCTAAAAAGTAACACTTGAATTTTTTTTCAAAGGAGAGTTGGGTTGTTTTGGTTTTGTTATAAACCATTTGAAAAATAATAGGCAACAGCTTATATTGGAAACTAGAACATATTCAAATATTATGAATAGAGATACGATGTTTTATAGTTATTTGTGGTTTGGAATTGCACAAGTTTAATAGCTCACCCTCCATGTCACCAGACTGGGTGGGATGGGATTATCTTTCTCCTTGTCTACAAATGTGAGGTGGTAACAGGATTGCTGCACCTCTTGAAATCTTTACATCTGTCCAGATGAGACACAGGGGTATGCAGTGTTCTCCATGTGAAAAAAGATGAGTGGCTGTCTGCTTTTCACTTACATGAAAAAGATCCTTCGTGTACAAGTACATATACAGCATAGGAGACCACTAGAGGGCATGCGAAAGGCTAATTGGTATGCATGGAATTTGGATATGCTAAGACACAGTGTTGCTATGCTGTCTATGCAAATACAACATGTGGATAGGCTCAAATAAGAGCCATGAAGGATGCACACAGATTTTAACTAGATTTCTTAAAGAGCAATTATTAGGAAAAGATTTGCTAAATTAATGTCCCCACCTGTTTCATTCCTGATTATCCCTCATTGATTAGCAAGGTGCAATGAGAACTTTTATGCCCATTTGTTTCTATAAAGAACAGATAACAGAGTTTTGCAAGTTACCACTTAAAATTATTTTCTGTAAATTATTATAGTGCTTGGGGAATAGGTCCGTTGCATTCTGCATTGCAGTGCTGAAAAACTTAATTTGTTATATTACTTGTTGCACTGCATCTTATTTTCCCATTACCCAATACCCTGTTGAAAGGGGGGAAACCCCTTAAGGTTGATAGCAAAATGACAAAAACTTACAAAATCAATGCTTCAGAAAAAATAACTTTGGGATGAAATTAGAAATGACTACTTTTTACACAAATGAAGTAAATTCCCTCTTACTCATTCTGCAACTTTGGAAATGTATGTTTCTTACATCCAAAGTAACTAGTAGGGCTGTGCAAAACTTTGGTTGTAATTCATTTGTTGTATCTCTTTCCTAAGATTTGTATATACAAAAGAATATTAAGAAATTGTTAGGGTAGCTATATTTTAATGTGTTTTAATGTATTTTAATTGTTGTAGCTGTATGATGTGGCAAAAAGTCCCGCCTCGGGGGGTTGAAAGATTCAAAAATACTGGCCTTTATAAAAACACTGGCCTATAACTTTCGGAAGAGTTACGTAAGACTTGTAAATGGCTCCAGGTCTCCATTGCAGGTGCGACTCCCCACCTCCAAAAAATGGCTGGGTTTGGTTCTCCCAAGGATCCCTGAGAAGAACAGTGAGGCTGGAGTGGAGGGAGAAGCCCTGCTTTTCCCCCAAAGTGGCTGGCGAGGGGAAGGGAGGGAGGCCTGGCTGGATGGCCGGGCAAGGAAGAACCTCCTCCGTCACATGGCAGGCCCAGAGATTGACAGACGGAGACCACACATACATTGAGACTTTAATGTAGGAAGCAAGCAGAATTCTGGGAAATGTAGCTTAGGTTGAAGCCTTTTGAATTCTCTGCCACAGTGGTCCTTGCTTTCCCAAGCTACATTTCCCAGAATTCTGCTTACCACCTTGTGCCTTCTCCTTCCTGAAAGTTTTGATGGAGGAAAATGTGTTCATTCTCTCTCTCATTGAGATAAAATAAGATTGTTGGGAGTTGAATCAACCCTGTGAGGTAAGCAAAAATGACAGGCAGTAACTCCAGAGTTTACTTAGTAGTAGGCTTCTTCTTCTTCTTCCTATAATTAAAAAGGCTGGATGGACATCTGTTGGGGTGCTTTGACTGTGCTCCTGCTTGGCAGAATGGCCCCTGAAGTCTTCCAGTGAAATATCATTGTTAAGTTTATGTTGGTTAAAATTAGCTAGAAATCACTGGATGTGCAAATCTTTCTGAAACTTGTTGAAAATGATGCACTGGTTATGTTGTATAATTGAAAATAAAAATTCAAGTAGATAGCACTTGTAGTTTTTTTAATGTTGTTCATAAAAACTTTTTAAAACTCCAAAATATTGGTGGATATGTGAAACATTCTGAAACTTGGGGGGAGGGGGTAACAGTGATAAAAGTGTTCTACCATTGTGGCAAGTTTTGTCTCGATAGCTCTAAAATGAGGAAAAAAGAGCCTCTAAGTCTCCCCCTTCATGCAATTACATAATAAAAAAGTAACAAAAATGTGTTATATTGTTATAGTTACGATATGGATAGACCTCTTGCAATATTTTAGAAATGACCCCCCCCCCCCACACACACACACACAATTTAATAATGAGTATTGAAACATTTTTTCATTGATTGCACAGGCCTAGTAACTAGTTGCATTTAACAACAGTAATTATACATCTCTACTGTGAGACTCTGATAGGAACCCAGTCAAACACAGGCAAGAACCTCCTTCAGACCTTTCCATTTAAGAGAGGAAGAGAAAGAATGGAGTAAACGTATTGGAGCAAGGTATGTGTGTAGAAATGTCCTGTTTAGACATTATTCTTGGATAAATCTTCCTCCCCACTGTCTATTCAGACAATCGGTTGTCAGTCATGACTCTCCAGGTGCTGTTGGGCTTCAATTCCCAAACACCTCATACAGCATGGTTAATGCTCTGGAACTCTAGGAATTGAAGTTTAAAGCATCTGAAAGACCAAAGGGTGATGACCATTGAAGCAAGTTACATTTCTCAAATGCTAAATTTCCTGCAGAATGGATGAGAACAATCCATCTCTCTAGATCAGGGGTGCTCACACTTTTTCAGCATGCGAGCTACTTTTGAGCAACCAAATTGAAAAGATCACCTGCCACGTGCACGCGCGCACCCACAGGCGGCTTCTTATTAGTTTGGTTGCTCACCGGATTTGGGGGGGAGGTGCTCCGATCCATGGCGCCTCTTGAGGCCCCCCGTCACGCTGCCCTGGCCTGTCTCTCGCCCGGATCCATAGATCCGGCTGAGAAAGAGGCGAGGAGAGCGCACGGGGCCTCCTCCTCCTCTGTCGCCTATGGCAGGGCGGCGACAGAGAAGGAGGAGGCCCCCGCATGCTCCCTCGCCTCTCTTTCACCCCCGATCCATGGATCCGGGCGAGAGAGAGGCAGCGAGGAGCGCACGGGGGCCTCATCTCCTCTGTCACCTATGGCAGGGCGGCGACAGAGGAGGAAACCCCTCATGGATCGCTGCCTCTCTCTCACCCGGAGATGGATCGTGAAAGAGAGGCGAGGAGCGCGGGGGCCTCCCTCTCTGTCACCGCCTGCCATAGGCGACAGAGGAGGAGACCCTCGGCCCCTCGCCTCTTTCTCAGCCGGATCTATGGATCCGGGCGAGAGACAGGCCAGGGCAGCGTGACGGGGGCCCTCGGAGAGAGAGAGGAGCGCGCGCGGGCCTTCTTTCTCCTCTCTCACCGCCCTGCCATAGGTGACAGAGAGGAGGCCCCCCCGACGCTCCTCTCTCTCCTCTTTTTTCGCCCAGATCCATGGATCCGGGTGAAAGAGAGGCAGCGAGGAGCGCGCGGGGGGCCTCTGTCGCCTACGGCAGGGCGGAGGAAGGCGGCGCTGGGAGCGTGCGTGCGTGGGAGTGCGCATTGACCGGGTGAGGGCCTGAAGATCACCCGGATGAGGCCCAAAGATCACCCGGTCAATCACGATCACCGTCTTGGGCACCCCTGCTCTAGATGTTGTTAGGCAGCACTAGCCATGATACCCAATGAAGAGACATGCTATCTCAACGCAGACCGTACCGGATCCCCTAAACATGCACACCAGGGCTCAATAACAAACTATTTATTTAGAATAAAATGAAGAACAGAAGCAAAAGGGGTGAAGTAATTCAGATAGGCAAAAAGTTTAGTCCAAGATAAATTCCCACAAACGGAGCGGGTCCAAAACAGCAGTAGATTGCAAAGTCTCTAGCCCAGAGCCCAATAACAAAGTTCCAGGAAACAGCTTGGAAAAACAGGCAAACTGCTCTGCAGTTAGCAAGACCGAGAGGGACAGATCCGCGTCCACTCTCTAGCGACATAGCCTCCAGTCTGAAGAACTTTCTCACGGGACAGTTAATTAAACCCAACTCTTGTGTATCCAACTCCTCTCAGATCCCCGTCTCCAATCTTTCCTCGAAGCCACAATATTCCATCGTCTATTGCAGTGTTTCTCAACCAGTGTGCCGGGGCACACTAGTGTGCCATGAGCGATCATCAGGTGTGCTGTGGGAAATTGGAAACTCCAGGAAGGGGGAGTCTAGTGTGTTGAAGCATAAAAACCCTAAGAAACCTACCTCGATAAAGGCACAAAATTACAAACACCCCCCTCCCCACCCGTTGTCTACTTGGTCTCTCCCTCTCCATGCATTGGGAAGGCCCACCTCCCTTTCCCCAAGTAGAGACCTCTTCTTGCCTCCTGGGGGTTCTGTGTGTGAAGTTTGGCCCAGTTCTATCATTGGTGGGGTTCAGAATGCTCTTTGATTGTAGGAGAACTATAAATCCCAGCAACTACAACTCCCAAATGTCAAGGTCTATTTCCCCTGAACTCCATCTGCGTTCATATTTGGGCATATTGAGTATTCATGCAAAGTTTGGTCCTGATCCAACATTGTTTGAGTCCACAGTGCTCTCTGGATATAGGTGAACTACAACTCCAAAACTCAAGGTCAATGCCCACAAAACTCTTATAGCATTTTCTCTTGATTATGGGAGTTCTGTGTTGGAAGTTTGTGTCTTTCTGCCATTCCTGCCATGATATCTATGTTGTGTTCATCGAAACATGCCCAGGTTTCACACTGAGTGTATAAATACATTTAAAAACATATTAACTATATGTATGACTGTGTTAGAGTGTCATTTTGTGTCATTTTGGTTGGTGGTGTGCCCCAGGATTTTGCAAATGTAAAAAAGTGTGCCGTGGCTCAAAAAAGGTTGGGAAACACTGGTCTATTGAACGTCTGCTCATTAGCCGGAACATCTGGTGCGTTATCAACCTGGGAACCGGCCATCTCCTCTTCTCCCAAAGATTCCTCGGCAAACGGTGTTGATATTCTCTCCTGAGAACCGAAACCACCTGGGCGTTCATACTCACAGTCTGAACTCGAATCTGTTTCCATTCCTTCTTCTTCAGAATATTCGTCTGGCCAAACATAATCCCATTGCAAACTTTCTTCATCAGGCTCATACCCTTCATACCCATCAGGCCATTCATCTTCGCCATCTTGGTCCAAAGCAATTAGCAGCCCCGGGGTCAGTTCCAACCCCCCTGGCTGAAATGACGGTCAAGGTCCCACACATGCTGTGAGTTGAAGTCCAGTAACATCTGAAGTGCCTTGTGACTTCCATCCTCACTCTACTTGATTACAGCTTCTTATGAGGACTTACCACTATCTCTGCCAGCAGAAGAAGAGCTACTTTGATTGCCTGAAGCAAGGCCACATCCAACAGTGAATTGATTTCTCCCATGTGTTGTGTATCTGCAAAGTATCAAATCCTTTGGCTTGTGTAAATCCATACCAGGGTCCCAATGGGCCACTGTTCTAGAGCATAGCAATACCATAGGACAGGAAGCCCCACAAGACAAAAGCAATGGTAGCATTGACAGCAACTGGTCCTCAGAACAATTAAGGCTGACAACAGAAGATTGTTATTTCTCTTTCCTTAGACTATCAAACATATATTTCTCAAGTGAAGCACTTGTATACCATATAAAAATGTTTCCATCGTATTATTCATAATAATGCAAATACAAAACAACTCTTCACTTCCAATACTTGGCTCAAAACATCTAAGGCCTTGTTCTGATGTGACATGCTTGCACTCATATATTAAAGATATAAAAGCAGGATAAATTAGAAAGTGACCTTTGTCATCCTTCTCAGTAAGTAAAGGAGGAAAACCTAAGGTTTTTTTCTGGTTGTATATTCACTGCCTCAATGTTAAAGAGAATCATTTTAAGTGAAACCATATATGCATAAAGCATTCTTAAAATATGCTAAAAGGAAACCAAGTCTTACAGGAATCAATATAAAAGGCTTTACAGATTCTATAAAAACTTAAGCACCACCAAGAGTGCTTAGCTTGAGAATAGCTGCTAGTCTGGGAATATTTTCATTTTGATGTAATACAGGTAGATGGGGAGAGCTCAGTTTCCTATCTCTTTGTTTTGTTTCATGACTTTACAGTGCTCTCCTTTATATGTCTGCTTAAAATTAAGCCCCATTGGATTCAATGGGATTTTCAAAAAAGTGGGTATATATTGAAGTAGTACTATTCTATGCAGTCCTATGCAGATGCCATGTCTACACAGGTTACTTCACTGTAAATCTTGCCTGGAGCAGCCCCAGATCCAGCACATACATGCTGAATCCAAGGCAAATGTCCAGATGGGCTTTGACTTCATCGGTCCTGCTGGGATGTCATCTGAGGTCCCTTCCACACAGCTAAATAAAATCCCACATTTTCTGCTTTGTGTGGACTGAGGGCCCTTCCACACAGCCATATAACTCAGAATATCAAGGCAGAAAATCCCATAGTATCATCTTTGAACTGGGTTATCTGAGTCTACACTGCTATATATCCCAGTTTAAAGCAGAAAATGTGAGATTTTATTCAGCTGTGTGGAAGGGGCCTCAGATAACCCAGTTCAAACCAGATATTGTGGGATTTTATACCCTTGATATTCTGGATTATATGGCTGTGTGGAAGAGCCCTAATTTTCAATTTACCATCACTGCTTCTTGGTGATCATGGAGTTCCAACTAAACATTTGGACACTGTGGTTGTGTGCGCTGATGCCTAAATGGAATGCCTGTCTGATCAGCAAGAAGTGGGGGGGGGGGGGAGATTGTCCCCTTCCTTCTTGCCGGTTGTACGAGTGTCCTGCTGTAATATCAGGAGATGCAATCCTCAGCAAATCTCAATAGCCAGACAGGAGCAATGGTGGTGGTGATACAAAGAGATGCCACTGCAGGTACCATACTGTCACCTTGAAATACATATTGACAATGTAAGACGTTCCATACCTGAGAAAAGTAATGCACATATTCCGCTACACTACAGGCAATATAAGCATAAGAATCTGAGTCCTAAAGTGCATCTACCATGTAGAATTAATGCAGCTTGAAACTGTCGGGGGTGCTTTGAATGTGATTTCCTGCTTCTTTACAGGGGGTTGGACTGGATGGCCAAGGAGGTCTTCCAACTCTATAATTCTATTATTCAGATGTTAGTGGAGACCACCTATTAGTAAGCTGTTCAGCGTTGGAACACACTGCCCCAGGATTCATTGTTGGAGGTACTGGTATTCAAACAGGGGCTAGAAGGCCATCTGTCAGGGATCCTGTGACTACATCCTACATTTCAGGATCTGACTGAACAAGAAGTTGGCTGTTTTCTATGTTTCATTCCAATTCTACATCTACTCAGAAATAACTCTCAGTGAATACAACTGAGTTTACTCTATGGCAAACATATATAGGATTGCTCCATTTAAGTCAAAAGCATCTTTGATACAAATAAAGGTTACAAATTCCCAACCATCAACTGTGATTTTTTTCTGGCAACATCTGACTTAATCATTCAAAGGGCAATTTTTTAAATGCCAGAATGAATGAGCTTGATTTTTACTAGGCTCTATAAATCCTAATTGGAACCCTGATGTCAGTGGATTGTGCTTTTCCAGTCCATTGATTTCCCATTGTTGCTTTTTCCCCAAAGCTGAGTATTTTATTGCTTCTTTATTTACTTTCCAACTCCCTTGTCACCATCAAGATTTCAGAAGGCAAACTGAAGTTTTATTTGACCTCATATTTTGTACATAAGGAAAGGCAATCAGCAAAATGGAGATGACATTTCAACACTGCTCTGAATCCCAATCTCAAAGAAAGCCAAAAGCTCGCAAATGACATCATATGTGTCAGCAGAAATGCCATGGATTGTGGCAAATCTGATGGTACCCAACATGGGGAACCCATTGCCCCATGCCTCACATTGCCTGGCTTCCCCTCTACCTTATCCCATGGGAGTAGCATCTGCTGCCTAGCTTCTCCCCCCTCCCTTGATCCCAATGCAACACAGGAAGCCTCCTTTGCAGTTTTGCGATGGAGTCCCAACGGAAGTACTTCTACGTCGTGGGATGGGAGCTGGTGGACTCCGTCACAAACCTGCAACGGAACCGGTGTATGCTGCCAAAAACAGCCCTGTCTGATGAGGTTGAAAGGCGTGGACAGGAGATTAACGAAGGGAAGGGAGAGATGAGTCTTACATCATTGTTCTTCCTCTCTTCCACCCCAAATGTTTATAATGAATTTATTAATAATTAACTCCAAAGAATGATTAAAATAATTGGAGCCCCTTTGTGTGACATAGGGAACCACCTTGAATCTCATTTTGAGAGAAAGGTATGATATAAATTCAAATCAATCAATCCTTGCTTTTTATGGTTATTCCTAGAGCTTCTCTGTTGGCCTTGTTTTTAGCAACAGAATGCTTGTCTCTGTTGCCACTGTAGAATTAATGCAGTTTGACACCACTTTTATCCACCATAGCTCAATGCTATGGAATGATTGGATTTGTAGTTTTACAAGGTTTTTTGCTTTCTCTTCCAAATAACTGTGGTGGCCCACCAAACCAGACATCTCAGAATTCCATAGCACTGTGTGATGGCAGTTAAAGTGGGCGAGGGCTAGTCCCCCTGCTTGGCAGTCCTCAAGCCTATTACATTGGTTTAAACATCTGCCTTCTTGATCTTATATATGTGTTTTTATTTGCCATTTTTAGCCTGCCCCATACAGGAAGAATGTGTCTTTCTAAGGCAGGGGTGCTCATTAGGTAGCTCGGGAGCTACTAGTAGATCTTCGGCCCTCTTCCAGGTGATCTTCGGGCCTCACCAGCTGGATGGGGTGCTCCTGCCATGCGCACACACCCTGTGCGCATGTGCGCTCCTGCTGCTGGCTTCCGCTCTCATGGTGCTTCTTTCACCTGTGGGGTATTGCAGGAAGAAGGAAGCACGAGGTGGGGCCTCTGGAGGGAGCGCCCTGCCTCTCTCTCGTCCAGAAGCAGCTGTGCAGCCTCCGTTGCCGGTGAGACAGGAAGGACAGAGCGCTCCTCTGGATGCCCCGCCTCATGCTTTCTCCTTCCTGCAATGCCCCGCAGGCGGTAGAAGCGCTGCGCGGGTAGAAAACAGCAGGAGCACGCGCGGTGGCAAGAGCGCATGGTTGCGGGAGCGCACGGCGGCGGGGGCAGGTAGATCTTTCGGACTTGGTTGCTTTAAGAGTAGCTCGCATGCTGAAAAAAAGTGAGCACCCCTGTTCAAAGGTGTGAAAAAGCCCCTGGTCTCATGGGTTAGCCATACAGGGAAGGAAGAGATGCAGAAGGGGAATGCAGGTTTAGTATCAACAAAATGGGGAGTGAAATAGAGTTCTCATTGCCCCAAACTGAATAACCAGGGTGACAGCCATCCTGGGTTAAAAATTACTACTGTTGAATGTCAGATCAGTAAACTGAAAAAAAAAACCCTGCCACCCAGGACTTGATCCTGGATGAGTATGCTTACCTGGTTTGTGTCACAGCTCTGCTCACCAGGATTCTCTGCACAGCAGCAGGCAAGGCCTGGGGGGTGGGATGTGGAATTGCAGTGACGTATCACGATTCCATCCCCCTGACAAAGTTCCCCATCCCACAGTCAGTGCCGGACTAAGGTAATTTTCAATGGTAAGCAAACATTATTTTGCCCCCCCCCCCAACAATGTCTACCCTTCCTCCTCTCCGGCCTCATGTGGTGAGCCTCCTTGCGCTGCTGCTCTTGCCTCCTCATGCCGCATCAAATACGCATGCGCAGAGCCAATTGGTTCGGGGGGCGGAGACTGAGGAGGAGGGTTTGGCAGCCGGGGGCGGCAATGCCCTTCAGTGGATCTGGAGCAAATGCACCAAGTGAAGAATCAATAATATATATTTGTTTAAATCTCTGCAATATTCAAGACAGAATAAAATTCCTTGAGCAATTGCCATGCACAGACAAAAGTCCATGTTGACAGTTTTGTAGGATCAATGAACATACAAGAGGGTGGGAAGGATAAATAGTTCTTCACCTGTTGGGTTCAAGTTTCTGTCCCTACATACATAATTAAATTGATTTCTCACTGGTACCTAACATTTCTTTACCCAGCACAATTGCCTGCAAATGGCTTGATGATCAATCAAGTACCTTCTAGTAATAAAGAGTTTACTAAATTTACAAATAAGTCCTACATATATTTGGACCTGTAGTGCAATGTCTAAGCTAAGCAAACTCTGCATTATTTAAAGAGATAAGTTTGCTGTTATTTCTTGACCCCAAGGGCTTCAGACGGCATCTTTCTTAGGGGCTGCGTTTTGCCTGCTTGACTCCAAGAAACTTTCCAGCACAGCTGGGTTAACTCCCGGCTCCTGCCGTGGGCCTCTTTGCTGTTCTGTTGTGCCTCCCAGGAAAGATGCTATGGTAAAGGCATGTCAAGGCCAAGCGGAGCCCACCAGACTGATAGCAGAAGCGGGTACTCGGAGCACCAAGTGCTACTCCCCAGCCCAGGTGGTTCGCACTAACGAGGTGCTGCATTCTTCAAGACTGAGGTTCTCAAAACAACCCAAGGCCCATCCATCATCCGATTTGATGTTCGACGCACTGGGCCCTACAGACAGAAATCCTATAAAGGCTGTGAGATCTGGCATGCCAGCATCTCGTACCAACGACCGCTATTGCCATGATGCTATTGTGAACCGGGCCTTACGGCCAGCTACCAAGACCCTGCCAGCCAGTCTTCCACGGCTGCCTCGTTCCAGCACCAAGCCTTGTTCCTGTTCATCGTCGAACTCTGTGGAGAAGCCATGATACTTTCGCATTGACTCTGCCTGCAGTATCTAAAGCCGCCCAACCTTCTTGTGCCAGTTGGGGGCTCAGAGACTATCTATCGCATCCCGCATTTGTTCCTGAACTTCCTCCGCTTGAGATCCTGCTGTTGCGGATACTCAAGCCCTGCTGATTCCAGTATTTGCTGCTATCCGGAGGCTGCATATTAAAGGCTTCCTGGACTCTTTACTTACCTTGCTACCTTATAATCAATAAAGCTTGTTGTACCTCAGCTGCCTTGTGTGTTGTCTGGAGAGGTCAAGTGCCAAGGGGCCCAAGGGGGTGACAAGGTAGTACTTCCTGTAGGTAGTACTTCCAGGCAGTATCCAGGAATTTGACCCATCTCCATCACCAGAGTTGCAGCACCTTGTGATAGCAAACTCCATATTTTAAATTCCACTTATTATCACCTCATCAGACAGGCTGATTTGCTCATTGTATGCTGCTTCACCTCCCTTTTTGGTTAAGAGCCCTTTACACACTATATAAAGGGACTTCCTGTGGTGTTTCAGCCTGGTGCTCATGTGCATGCTAGGGATGATGGGAATGTTTCTGGAAATGCTGATGATGGAATTGTTCCTGCAAATGCTGATGATGGGATGCTTAGTGAAAACTCTGAGATGCAAAGTGACCTTGCAAATGAGGCTTGCTTTCCTGGGAACAGTTCCCTTCCCAGGGCCTCATTAGATGAGAATTCTTGTGTTCAAGACTCTGAAAGTTTTGATGTTGATAACGGAACACCTGGGAATTTTAACGAGCTTACATTTGACCGTCGAGATAACATTCGGCAATCTAGGCAGGCAGGCAGCTTGCGACGTAGCAGTCGGTTTGCAAACTGAAACTAATTTTGTCTTTATATTAGATAGCTAGAGAAATTGTCTTCAGATTCCAAGCTTCGTTTAGAATACCATGCCAGATCTTGTCTTGTCTCCAAGCTCCTAATTTCGCCTAGGCCTTTGTGTACGTTTTGCTCCTATAGCTGCCTTGTATTATTCATGGGATTTTCATCAAGCATTTTACCTTTGCCTTTGGATTTTGGGATTATATCTTTGCCTTTGGATTTTGGGACTATTTTGAACTGTGTGTTTTACCTTGGATATATTCTACTATTGATCTTCTTTTAACCCTTTTGTTGGACTCTATATTTGATTCAATAAAACCCTATTTATTCAGAGACTGTCTGTTGTGTGTGTGACTAGGTGGGGTGCTCCTTGTCTGAAGTGCAACACTTCCAGCCAGGCTGAAAAGGGAGGTGAAGCAGTGCATGTCGCCACAGCAACATGGGAGCCTTCCCATGTTGCTTTCCCTTCAATGATGATGTTTCCCCCACATGGGATGAGGAGGAAGGTAAGGCGGACAATGTGGGGCGTGGAGTGGTGATTTCTCCACGCCCCCTGCTGGTATGGTAGCCCATGAATTCACCCCAATGCTGGGCCTTTCTGATAAGATCCCAACTTATTTATCTCTCCCAAACTTCCAAAAATTCAGCTGCAGTGGAAGGATGACTCTAAATACTAGTACTATATAGGAAGAAATCATTTCTCTGCACCACACATAATTTTATACGCTTCTGTTTAAAGTTCTTTTTGTCCTTTTGCCATCTAGTAAGCATTCCAAAATAGTGACAATAGGGAGGGAGGTGTACATCACTGATTACATGGAGTGCTCCGCAAAGCTGGAGCCCTTCCTTTTGTATTAGAGCAGCTGGATGAGAGCAATTATGTATACAAGTTTGTACTTTGTAGCTGTCTCTGCTGGGCGGAATGATTCAGCTTCCAAGGGGAGTCTGGAGCAACAAAATGATACTTGAAAACACTGTTTACATTAAAGCTAACATTGTCATCTTTCAGAAGCAACATTAAATAGTACCTTCATTGTGAACAGAGCTTGAATTTGCTTGTGAGTTATGACACCTTCAAATAGCCCCAGGCTCATTGTGCTAGCAACGTACTAACACATAACAAAGACATCATCCTTCAGTAAGAGATTTTGTTCTGTGTATTCTTGAATCAAGTCTCCATAGATATATAAAAGTCTGTTTTAGTTTTCCCCCTTCCCATTACAATTCCACTTCCTGCTCTCTTCCATTTCCCTGCTAGGGTTTCACAGATAGGTTTTCTTCCTATAGTCATTGTCCATAATGTAACTCACACATATTGAAGATATTGAAGACATATTGAAGAGGCAAGTTCATCCATGCTGTTATGGATGCAGAAAAACACAATCAATCAAGTGATAAACATTATCAGTTTCACTCAAAGTTGTAGAAGATGACAACTTACTTCAATGGGAAAGAATTGGATTTTCAATCAGACACAGTGCACATTGTGGCATAGACTTCCTATGTGCAATGGCAATGCAAGGGTCAGAAGTGGGGGAGAGATGTCCCCTGCTGATATTGGATAGAGGGCAATGCCCAACCCATAGCTCCTTTTCACAGAGCCTCTACTACACATATCTTGTTCAGTGTCTAGTTGCACATCATCACAATTATTTAACATGATTGACTATCACATCACTGTCACAGTTTTGTCATTGTAAAGTTACACATTGCAGCCCTTGATATGATATTTCAGCCTATATCAAGATCTGGGGTAGACAAAGTGTCACCTGTGGAATGCATATGTCCCACTAGGGTGTGCTGCACCCTCTGCACAACCCAGACGTCCTCACATCCTTCACACTGAAAAAAATTATGCCCAACATATTTTCAAAGGTGCTATGGAACCTTTAAAGCAGTGTTTCTCGACCTTCTTAATGCCACGACCCCTTAATACAGTTCCTCATATTGTGGTGACCCCAAAGCATAACATTATTTTTGTTGCTCCTTCACAACTGTAATTTTGCTACTGTTATGACTAGTCATGTAAATATTTGATATGCAGGACGTATTTTCATTCACTAAACCAAATTTGGCACAAATACCTGATACATCCAAATAAGAATGCTGGAGGGGTTGTGTGGGATTGATTTTTTCATTTGTATTGCTGGGATTTATAGTTGACCTACAATCAAAGAACATTCTGAACTGCACCAACCATGGAATTGAACCAAACCTGGCACACAGAACTCCCATGAACAACAGAAAATACCAGAAGGGTTTGGTGGGCATTGACCTTGAGTTTTGGAGTTGTAGTTCACCTACATCCAGTGAGCACTGTGGACTCAAAAAATGATGGATCTGGACCAAACTTGGCCCATATACTCAATATGTCCAAATGTGAATACTGGTGGAGTTTGGGGAAAATAGACCTTGATATTTGGGAGTTGTATTTGCTGGGATTTATAGTTCACTTATACACAAAGAGCATTCTGAATCCCAACAATAATAGAACTGGGCCAATCTTCTGTAATTGTTCATGATTATTCATTATAATTTTGAAAGATAGATGCAACTTACTTAGGTTTTTTCTTTTATTTGAATAGCTTTTTTACCCACAAAAGTTATCACTTCTGATCTAGGCCCAAGGTCCTCTTCCTGAACATTTGATACATGCTGTCATCAATTTTGCATGTAGGTGTAATCCTAGCGTTTGGCTCTGGATAAGAAATGAGCATGCATTAGTATGCACACATGGTTTCTTATTCTGCTAGAGACAAATGAGTAGAACCTTCCACTGAGGTTTTCAGGGAATATCATGTATATTTTGTGCACAGTATATTTCTACAAAGTAAGACACTATAAACCTCAGATCCATCCTATCTGGCCTCATTCAAGCATCTAACTTAGGGCTTTTTTCTGAGCAACTGTGATTTTTGATTGATTTTTTCATGCTGGAGATAAAGATGTAATCTGTTCTGGGAATGGTTTCTTTTCTCCTTTCATGCTTTCTGGCAGTCAAAAGCAATTGATGGTTTCTAAATTATGCAACTTGAAACAATTGTGTCTGCTTACCTTGGTTCATTAATTTTACTTTTCCTTTCACAGTGAATGGAAGCATCCTGAGTTTTCTGGCAGAGCATAAAAAAGAAAAGATCCTCTAGAGCAAGAATAATATGCTCAAACCAGAAACATGATGAGAGATACATTTACATGGTTGTAATCCTCCACATCATTAGGCTATTTACATCCATGATAGTTAGGGTGCATTTACACTGTAGAATTAATCCAGTTTGACACCACTTTAACTGCCATAGCTCAATGCCATAGATTCTTGGGAGCTGAGAATTTAGCCTTCTCTGCCATTTTGTTCAGCCATAGCAGTGGCGTCAAACTGCATAAATTCTACAGTGTAGAATCGTCGGTCATATGTCTTTGATATCAATATAGTGCCATATCAACCAGGATACCTCATCTATAGTATCTTTGTTGCATTTATATAGAACATTTCACAAGTTATATGGAGTACTTTATGACAATACCCCTCTGTCAGCTCCAGCTCCCCATGTGGGGACATGAGAGAAGCCTCTCACAAAGATGGTAAAACATCAAATCATCCTGGTGTCTCTTGGGCAATGTCATTGCAGATGGCCAATTCTCTCACACCAGAAGCGACTTGAGGTTTCTCAAGTCACTCCTGATATGAAAAGAAACCCTCTGAACAAATCATGTCGTGATTCAGACCACCTTAAAGGAGCCAAGCCCAGTAAAGTAAACAGTAAAAGTTTATTAACAAGTCACAGGCTTCCAAAAGCTGTTCAAAACTGCCTAAAGGCACAGAAAAGCTGGACAAATGAACTCAGACAAACAAAAACACAACCAGCCAGGTCAAAAGAGTCACACAAAGAAAAAAGTGGATTAAACCACTGGAAAACCCGCGTTACTTAAAAACTCAGCAAGCACAGGGAAATGGAAAGCAGCATGTTGTCAGCCAATCCGTCGTCATCAAACTGGGAGGGAGGCAAGCAGTATGAAGTTGTCAAAGCAGTCCTGGGTCAAGTCGAAAAAATAAGCCAGCAAAGTAACAAAGTCAAACCAGTCCAGAATCTAAACAGAAAGCCAGCCAAATCTAGCACACAGGGATTTAAGGTGGTGCAGCCGATGAAAGTATACAAGATGCGAAACCCACCAAATACGATACCAGCGTCCAGAAAGAGAGTCCAAGGTCCAGAAATCCATGTCCAACTAGTAATCCAGCAACAAACGGCACAGCTTGGAGGGCAAGTACAACTCCTTCCTGGCTGCAAAGAATGGTTATTTGCAAGCCCCCTTTATTCAAAGCTCTTCCTCAGAACTTAATTGAACCGACGCCCCGTTATCATTCCGCTCAGCTGCCAGCACTTCTTCACATGCTGCCCTTTGCCTTTCACGTCAAGCTATACGCCTTTTGTGACAACTTAGTTCACCCAGCAAGAAGCCTGATTCCCATCACTCCAGTTCCCATCTCCTGTGAATCCCACAAATGAATCACTACTAGTAGGTTCTTCACAAACATCCCGTATCTGTTGCACCTTAGTCGAATCCAAGTCACTAGACACTTCTTCAGATCTCTGAGTCCCCAACCCCATCTCCCATAGACTGCTCCTCATCACCACACCCATCATCCTTTGAAAACCCTAAAAATGTTTCATCCTCTGAAGACTCATTAAGTATTTGCCTGATTCTCTTCCTTTCTTGCTCCTCATCTGACTCTTGCTCATGAATAGACCTTTTAGTATTTCTGACTACAATCTCTTTTCTCTCAGCCTCAGGCCCAACTACAACAAATCATGCCAAGGAACTCTATGGAAGGTTCATCTTAGGCACACAGTTCAAAGGCACACAATAACATCAATAATAAGTGATATTTTTATTAAAAAATCTTTCCAACCAAACATGCATTACATTATCTGTTGTGGGGAAGGTGCAGGAAGCAACTAGCACAACAGCTATTCCATGGGCCCACATGTAGTAGCTGTTTCCATGAAATGATAGCCATAATGTTTCTGCACCAACAGTAGCTTGGTACATGGAATATACATTTTAATTTCAAAGGCTACCTACAAATGAGCTATTTTTTGTTCCTGCATAATAAGTATGTTATTAGTTAATGGAAAAATTAAGAATATATATATATATATATATATATATATATATATATATATATATGCTCCCACTGGAGCAAATATATTTCAAGATGGGAAAATGTCCCCCATGTTGATTTAGAACAGGCTTGTGACTTCTCTAAAAATGCTCATACATGTCCTGGGAGTTCTGTGGAGAGGGATCCATTCCTGTATTATCTCCAGGCAGGACTAACTCTCCCACTAGGCAAGGTGAATTCACTACCTCAGGTAGAAGAGAGAGCTGTTCTTCTCTCCCCCTTATGAAAGGTCTTGCCCTGTCTTTGGATTCTTACTCTCCATTGTGACAAATACTGAACCAGAACAGAAGCTGGTGGGAGAGCTGGGACATTGGTCAGATAGCCTCCAGAGCAAGGTTTGATCCAAAGACAGAGGGCATCCTCAGATGGGATTTTAGGATTAGCTGCTTACTGTCTGCCACTAAGGAGATTTCAAATTATAGATGATCAAAGATTTGTGTATGCATATCATATCACTCTATCAAAACTTTCACTAAATACAGTTTGAGTTCCGAAAATCCTTGGGAGAATAACAGGTATATTCTATTAGAATTAGCAAAGTTTGCCTACCTATATGCATGAATTGCTAGCTTGAATGTTTGCAGATGATCAGTTTATTTGTTTTATTGCATCTTCTCTCTTCCTGCTTTTCTGTAATCTGCAGCAATGCCCCCATTCCTTGCTCCCCTGTTAAACTGCATATTTGATTTTGTACATATGTTTTTAAGTAAACTACTTTTATATGCTTTATAGATAAGATTAGGTCTGTTTTATTGGTAGGCCCAGTCTATTGGTGTCAGGCTTGTTGTTCAGCTTCTGACTTGCCAATGCCTATTTTTGCTTGAAATATCCAGCACAGCCACATCTCCTGTATTTCGCTTTTAGTTATGTTTGCTTTACAAACATCACAGCTAGAGATTGTGCCAATGTTTTATAATTACTTGTTTCATGTCAGGAAACTCATCTGTCTCACAAAGCAAACATATTTGATTAATTTTAATTTGTTTAATTTTTCAATAAAAAATCTTCAAAAGTGAAAGATTTCAATATAATCAGAAAGATAACAATCATAAAATCAATAATGGAAAAATTGAAACAATAAAAATAATTTTACATGTTCAAAAAGCAGTGACGATAACTAACTGATAATTTTTCGGACACATTCAGCTATCAAAAGTCAATCTAATGGCCAAACCAGACATGATAAAATTTTATAAATATGAGCAATGTAGATACTTTTTGTCCTCTAAGGACTGCATCACATGAGGAATTTTTAGTATCCTAGGACACTGCCACCCCAGGTTGAGTGACAGAGCCCCACACCACCCATCACATGATGTAGCCTCACTTCCACTGGGGCTTGGTTGCTCAACTGGGGTGGCATTGATTTAGGACGCTGTGTCACCAACACAGGAGCCTCCCCATGTTCCATTTGAAACATTGGGGCTACCGTGGGGACAAGCTGCATGGTGACACATGCGATGGGGAAGTGTTGCTATCATCCAGGCACCAGGCACCAGGATTGTCCTGCTGCCCCGCTGGTTCGCCACAGAGTCTGGCAAATCAGCACAGGGAGCCTCATCAATGTGATGAGGTCTTAAGTAGCTTTCATTTCAGGAAAGTCTAAGAGGGTTCAGAACTCTGGCATGTACTGAAAGCAATCTGCCTATGTCACTTTCTTCTTCATCACCAACCCCTCCCCCTGCCTTACTAAAGCTGTTATATTCACATTTCAAAAGATGCCTCCATAAGCACCTCCTCGAGGCATCCTAGAAATGCAAGTAGCAGTGTTGGAGGGAAGTACTTTTGCTGTGATAGAGGCAGATTTTGTACCTTTTCCATAGCCATGCCAATCCTCAGGCTCATTACCTTACCCAACAGCAAGAAGGTGAACATTAACATAACAAGTAGATGAACATTAATTATAGTTTTAGCATTAATGGGACATTTTATTTGGAGGCTAAATTAAAGTGTTCTCAAGCCCCATTTAATGCAAATGACCCAGAATCTAGTTAATTTCATAGAAGAATTAATTGCAGGATCTTAAGACTGAAAAATTCAGCTTAGAGTAATGACCTCATCACACAGCTGCCAGCAGTACTTTGCTACATAGAGTGGCATAGGGAACCCAGTTTCCCATGCCCTGCATTGCCCAGCTTCAGTGGAGGGCAATCTGGTGGGGGGAAAGCATGAGCGTGCACAATGAATACGGCTCCCCCTTGCATTGTAATGGCAATACTGGAGCCCTCCCATGTTGCCCTGTTGGTGGTATGTGCTGACCCCACCCTCCTTCACTCATGGAGCCACATTAGTGTCATAGGATGGGAGCCAGATGGCTTAGTGGGTGACAGGGGCTAACTCGGCACATGCCACCAAATTTAGCCCTGTGTGAAGATGTCATTAGCCACAAATTTCACAGTTTTAACGATAGAAAAGAGCTATTCAAGCTTCTTATTTTATTTAAGGTCTAGGCTAAAAGAAATTGCATATTTTACATTATTTTTCCAGAACCTTTTTGCAAAAAATAATAATTTACTTAAATATTTTTCTGCAACCCCTTTCTTTTGTACTAAAAAAACAATTACACAAAACAGTGTATTTTCACAGAACATATTGTTTTCAAATGCAAAAACAATGGGAATTTCACAATAATATGTCATATTAAGTCCCTAATGTCATAGCAATTGACCATTTTATCAACTGTCGCTTGCATTATGCAGTGCAGTTATGCTTCTGTAATCTAGAGTTTTGGACCCATAATTCTACGTACTAACAGGCATGGACACCCAATAGAACACACTTTAAACTCAAGGTAGTCACTGCAGACAAAGGAAGTCTATGGGTGAGTGAGACACTTCAGGGTAATGAGGCTCGTGCAATGAGCAGTCGTCACAGTCAGAAGAAGGAGCCTGTCACAATTCTTTGTCATGGTTTTTCTTGTGGTGGACAGGAGATGGAAATGTCATCTTTCTGCATCCTGATCACTAGCTGAAAAGACTTCTACCTTTCAGTGTGACTGCTGATTGTTAAGGTAGGGCATTTATGCTTTTGACAATAGTGAGTATGTAGTGAATTTGGAGCAGTTACACATCTATTATGAATCCTACCTCCAATGCAAAATGCCAGCCTAAGACATGGAAATCCAGATTTATAGAAAACTACCTCAGAACATAATGTGACGAAGGCAGTAAATACAGAATAAATTAAATCTATAACAGTTTGCAGAACATGTTCTTACAACAAGCTGTCTTCTACTGTAAACAACATAATAGGTTAGCTCCGTGCTTTTATATATAGCATAATATTTCAACAATATAGGCAAGAATAGTATGCCTTCTTTAAAAAGAACTGTGAGGAAAGCCAAAGCTTGGACCTCTTGAGAGGAGGGAGTGCTCTCCTCTCACTGGATAGCTTTTTGGCCCTAAGTTCTTTATTTGGTATTATCAGTAAATATTATTGTCTCCCCTGGCCATTGTGACTGTGGGAGTATGCTCTGGCAATGATAATGTTGCACATGAGTAGCAATGGTTGAGTCAAGAAATATTGGATGCCCCATTCATCTTCTGATTGAGAATCCACACACAGTGATACGTGCAACAGGATTCCAGTCACCACCTGCTAACATGTAGTGAGCTTTGCTGATGTATCTGATTATCACCCAGGACTGGTCTGCTTCATGACTAGTCTGCTTCATATCATGTGCCACACAAAAATGTTGTAAAGTGCCAGCAGATATAGTGTTTCATACTGAACTGCATGTGGGGTACCACATGAACATGTCACTATGTTCAGCTCTTCCTTTAATAGAAATGCTAAGGAATGACATTGTGGATGCAAAGAGCTGGCATAGAGGAATGCAGTGCTGAATAGTAAACTGTAGTACAGCACCTTGGACTATGAAGGGCTCTGAAGAAAAGGTCTCAAAATCTATTAGAAGAATGCATTTGGGAGCATATTTTTCTAATACAACATAGTTTGTGGTCTCAGCATGTCTTTATCTGGCCTTCTTTGGCACAACCACTGACATTCAACCAGGAAGTGCCTGGTTTGAATCTAGTCCCTGCTGTGAATGCAGTAGGAGGTCTTTGATCAGTTACCTTCTCTCTGTGTGTCTCTGTTGATCCACTTTCCGCAGCTTTTCTCTCAAATATGAGGATAATAATCCTGATTTTTCCTATAACACTGTTTCAAAGATTACAGGTGGATACAGCTTGTGAAGCAGTTAAACTTGCAAGTTCAATACAAATATTTAGTTTTGTTATTCTGGATCAAAATCACTAAGCGGTAGCCTCTCCCTGCAGCCATTGTTCACTCTGTTATATGTCGCAGTAGGTCATGACTCTAAACACTGAAAATAGCACAGAAGATTGTCAGTCAGTCAGTCAGTAGCCTTTATTTCGGTCAACAAACCATCGGCTAAGTCAGGTGAAAGTAGAACAATAGAATACAACATTTAAGAAATTAATAACAACACATTTGGGTTATGATTAATAAGAACAAGTGTCACGGTTCGCTATCGGTTGAATGACTGTCTTTATCATTTAAAACAGGAGCTGATTGCCAATTAATAATAAGTGTTCTGAGTACTCTTTGTTACACTCTTAGTGTTTACACGTTATTAATGAAGCACTTGCGGCTTTTTGCCGCTGCAAAGAGAAATTTGGCCACCTGTTCCGTTACCCTTTTGTCAAGATCAGACAGTAAATAAGTACAGTACCAATTTAGGGTTCTTCCTGGCCATTTGGTGAGTAGAGGGGATATTAACCTTAGTCTATCATCCCTGTAAATTGTGCAAATAAAAAGTACATGTATTACAGTTTCTATTTCACCCTCCCGCAAGGGCAAACTCTGTGTTCATAATCAGTCCCTTTGTATCTACCTTCTAGTATGGCTGATTTGAGGGCATTCAATCTGCCCCAACTGAAAGCAAGACGAAATTTGGGGATATTTAAATTTTCTAAGTATTTGGCACCTCCCAAAGGATTAAATGTTGCCACAGAAGATTGTTGTGTTAGTGGAAGGTGAGAATATGCAGGGAAGTATTATATTGCTTTCATGAGGCATGAATGTGTGTATACATCCCTCACCTGTTCTCCAGATTTGTGGGGAAAACAACAATAGTAGAGATTAATAATAAAACATTTCTTTTGTTTGAAGATTAATAATGACAGATTGGTTTTTCTGAAAATCCACTTTTAAAAATGTGAAAAGTATATGTTTTGTTGTGTAGGATATCCTGAGTTGCATTCCCTTCGGCTCTTTCATCCATTTCCATTGCATTTTTATGATACTGTGGTGCCTTGTTAATCTTAAAAATGGCTGACAAAAAGGAACTGAGTAGCAATGTTTTCCTTTGCATTCAAAGGCATGGGAAAGCTGAACCTTGCCCAGCACCTTAGATTTCATCTCTAATTTGCTGAATTTGCACTGAGGAAGCAATCTAGTATAGTGGTGGCTTTATTTGGAAATATACCTAAGTAGACAAAGCTCCTATCAGCAAGCTTCTATCACCCCTTAACTGGAAATAACATGAATAAATTAAACTAGGTGAGGTTAGGCTAACTTGTATGAATTATGCATGTGGGATAATGGATGGATGGCACAAAGCATCTGCTGACAGCCTACACTATGGGAAATAAAGCCAGACTCTAAGATGAATTAATTTCCGGCATCTCTCCAGCTTCATTTTTTATTTTATATAAAATCCCCCAACAAGGTTGCTAGTGATAAGGTTGCCTAAGCTAGGCTTCTGGGTGAGGCGACTGCTAACATTGAAGAAAGTCTCCAGGTAATGGTCTGATAAGCCGCTCCCTGGCCCATTGTGCCATTTAGTTTTACATTGTTATAGTACAAACCTGAAAATAGAAGGCAAGGCATCCCAAAAAGCAGAAACAACAAGTGGGTATAACAATTTAAAGTTCTACAGCCTTTGTCTGGGATGGTGCTATTTATGCAGCAAACCCCCAACCTTGTCTTCATTTGACCACACTAATATCTAGTATTAGCAATGAGCTCCCACTGTTAGCCCCAGCTTCTGCCAACCTAGCAGTTCAAAGACATGCAAATGTGAGTAGATCAATAGGTACTGCTCTGGCAGGAAGGTAATGGTGCTCCATGCAATCATGCCAGCCACATGACCTTGGAGGTGTCTACGGACTTAGAAATGGAGATGAGCACCAACCCCCAGAGTCAGACATGACTAGAATTAATGTCAGGGGAAAACCTTTACCTTTACATTGAGCAATGAGCACCAATCTGACAGAGATCAGATTGCAGTTTTCACATTTGTTTAATTAAAAACACAAACAATCCAGCATAATAATAATAATAAAAGATCTGGCGTACTTAATAATTAAAGCACTGGTTTCAATAACTATGGAATGCCCCATATTTCTGCTAATATGATATCCAAAATACCTACAATATAAGCCTAAACAATATAAAGTATAAAAATCAATTAGACATGAAGCAACCAGAGAAGGCAATCAAGCTTCTCTTGGCCAAAAAGCAGAAAGAAGGTTGGCTTCCATAGCATCACCAAAAGAACCTGTTAGGATGATGGAAATAAGACAAAGCCCTCCCACAAAGAATATTGGATTCAGACAGGCACACGCTTAAAGCCTGCCTTGGCACAAGCAATGGACTTTGAGCAGCCGTGGTTTCAGAACCTCACCTACCTCATAGGATTTACGTGAGCCCCCTACATGCCAGATAATGTCAAGGGGCATGGCTGTGCTCCCTAAAGTCATTAAGTACCTAACAAAACACATGGTAGAGATTCTCCATTCACCATCTTGAATGGAAACTCACCTATATTCTTGAAAGAGCAAAGCATTTCCCTGTAGGGAAGGTGCAGAAAGAGCAAAACATTACAGTGTATGAACTGCACACATTGCATTGCACAATAATTAATATAGTTGCACATCAGTAAATCCAAATAATGTCAGCAGTAGGCCAAATGAGGGGCCACTTAGCTAAGTTGCCCTGTGTCAATGGACTCTCTTACAACCTTAAACCTTAGAATTTGCCTGAGCATGATGCTTTCAGCCATAAGGCTTTCACAGGATAGTGTTCACTCACTAAACTTTCTAGATTTGCTTCCTGATTAGATTCCTGTGATTTCAGGGCCAAACTATGAAACCGTGGTTGTGGTCCCTTGTGATATCACAAGGACAGGTAAGCATTAATAGGGGTAATAGGAATGCTTCCACCTGGTTGTGGAATTGAGCATGACAGAGAACACATCTAGCCAGATGATATGGTAACACATAGTAAGGGGAAGGCAGTTTTGGTTGCTGTGCAACCACCAATCAAACATCCAACTACATGGGCAGTGCTTCCATTCTAACCCCTTACACCACACATGGCCCACACACCCTAGAGCAGTGCTGTCCAACTTCTAACCGGCCAAGGGCCGGACTTGAGGTCACTGATGACCTGGGGGGCCATTTGGCCCCGCCCCAGGCCCCGCCCCAGGCCCCTCCCCCAGCCCCGCCCCGCCCCACCCCCAGCCCCCTCCTAAACTGTCATTCTCCCTCCTCCTCCTCTTTCTCCGGCGCCGCGGAGCATGGGACACTAGCGGCGCCGGGAAGGAGGAGGAGGCCCACCTCCTCGCACCCTCCCGCCCTTCCCAGTTCTCCCTCCTCCTCCTCCTCCTCCTCTTCCACCGGCGCTGCGGTGCAGGGGAAAGCAGCGACGCCCGGGAAAGAGGAGGAGGAGAACTCTCCCTCCTCCTCCTCTTTTCCCCCGCCCGCGCCCTTGCCCGGATCCCGGGCGCGGCGCGTCTTGCGGCGGAAAGAGGGGACAAGGAGAAGGCAATCAGTTGACTGCCTTCTCCTTGTCCCTCTTTCCGCCGCCCGCGCGCCGGGACCCTCGGCCAGCGCGGGGAAAGAGGGACAAGAAGGCAATCAGCTGACTGCCTTCTCCTTGCCCCTCTTTCCCCGCCCGTGCGCCGGCACCCGGGATCCTCGCGTGTGGGGGGAAAGAGGGACAAGGAGAAGGCAATCAGCTGACTGCCTTCTCCTTCGTCCCTCTTTCCCCGCGCGTGCGATGGCACCCAGGATCCCGGGCGCCGGCACGCGCACGGGGAAAAAGAGGAGGAGGAGGGAGAGTTCTCCCTCCTCCTCCTCCTCCTCTTTCCCGGGCGTCACTGCCTTCCCCTGCGCCGCAGCGCCAGTGGAAGAGGAGGAGGGGGAGGGAGAACTCTCCCTCCTCCTCCTCTTTCCCGGGCGCCGCGGCCTTCTCCTTCGTCCCTCCTCTTTCCCCCCGCCCACGCCTTTGCCTGGATCCCGGGCGCCGGCGCGCCCGGGGGAAAAGAGGGACGAAGGAAAAGGCTGTCAGCTGACGGCCTTCTCCTTCGTCCCTCATCTTTCCCCCCGCCCGCGCCCTTGCCCCGATCCCGAGCGCCGGCGCGGGGAGGGGAAGGAGGAGGGGTGAAGGAGGAAGAAGGCAGCCAGCTGACTTCCTCCTCCTTCGCCCCTCCTCCTCCCCCGCGGACGCGCCGCGGCTCCAATCGCGAGCCGCGGTGCAGGGAGGGGAAGGAGGAAAGGTGAAGGAGGAGGAGCCAGCTCACTTCCTCCTCCCTGCCCCACCTCCCCCTCCCCCCCCGGCCGACATTTTTTTTAAAAAAATAGAATTTTTTTAAAAAAATGGCGGCCGGGGGCATAGCGGGGGCCGTGTCCAACAGGCTGGGGGGCTGTGTACGGCCCCCGGGCCGCCAGTTGGACAGCCCTGCCCTAGAGCAAGAATAAGGCAGAAGACATTATTCTATGTGCTGGGATTTGTGGAAGGTTCAGTGCCAGCCCCAGATACATATTTCATCCCCAGCCGCTGTGCTGCTTCTGCCATGTTCTCTGCAACAAGAAGCCTCATGATATAGATTTCCAGATGGAAGGCAATCATAGTAAGAATTAGCTTGAGGTGCGTTCCTTTCTACACATTTCTTCTCACCCTTTGTCACACCATTTAAAAATCTGGAAAAAGAGGAATCAACAGTAATCTCGGGAGAAGATGGTTGCTTAAATTTAAGTGGGGTAGAAAATCCACTCTGGGTTTTCCTACAAACTGTATAAGAACTATCCAATATGCTGAAATTATTTGGGGATGGGGTTTCAGTGACAGGGTTAGAGAGTAGTTCCATGGTTGTATTGACATGAAAGTTGGCAGAGGTACTTCATCATGGTTCAAATTTCTCACAGTGCTATATATCTGCCCATTTTTAAAATAACAGCAAACAGTTTAGAAGTCTCCTCTGCGCAAGGGCTATTGCTTCCTGACTCCACACGTTCCAACAGCTCAGATGTGGATGGATGGAATGTTGTGTTATGTTTATGAACTAGGTGCTCACCAGATTTTCTCTCAATGATGAATATGCTTTTAGATGTTAAAGTGAAAAGGCTTCCCTGTTCCACTCCAAATTTCATTTGTATGATGACGCTGTTTGCTTTAGATGTTTAATAGGCAAGCCTAATTAAATGGACCTACCCACGTAATCTAGGTTACCTTGGCTGTTTAACAAGAAATGCTGATTAAGATTCATTCCCTTCAAATAAGACAACATTTGCTTAGTGAATGTTGAAATACAGATACATAGGAGGCTCTTCTTGTGGATTTTTCAAACTTTGATGAATGCGAAGGCACAAAAAGAAATAAATATATTACAACACATGCAATGGAGCACATTATTCAATTGATTGTTGAATTGAGCTGATGAGAAAAATCACTTAAATCTTTGCCAGAAAAAGATCTCACACATATATAACTTCATTTTGTCAATTACTCTTTCAGTAATAGTAATACCAAGAGAGAAGCTGGCAGTCAAGAAGAAAAATGTTTTCCATTTCTTTTTAGCATTCACTTTTTAGTAACTTCTATTCTTTAGCTCTACTTTTCTGCTATTTTAAAAACACTTACTGCATTAGTGTAATCTTCTGTTTCATTCAGAAGAGAAACATAACATAGAGTTCTGAATCACTTCCACTAAATGTACCTAGAAAAAGAAAGAAAATGCAAGCCCTTAGTTATATAAAAGTATGTCTCTACCATTTCAAATACTATTTTGTTTTTTATGCTGAGCATGTAGTAAAAATGCTTTTGTAGAAAAAAATTAAATAGCTTGAATGCATGACATTTAAAAGATTGGTAGCAATGGCATGAATTCTTTAGGTAGCACAACAACATCTCCCCAAGCAGTTACTTTACTCTCAACTCAGGAATGGAAAACGGAATATCAGTAGACAACAAAAGGGATTTAAAAATTGACTTAAAGCTAAAAAAAATGTGGCAGAAATACTGAGAACTGAGAAACCCTGGCACTTGAACGTTGTAACTAGAGGTCAGCTGTTAACAATGATGCTATGGATTTTGGAAAGGCAGGAATATGGGGAGAAAGGAAGAAATGTGTAGAAAGAAAGGCATCTCAAGCAAACCCTTATCATGATTCCTCTTCCACCTGGAAATCTATGCTCTCATTGAGAAAGGCCATGTGCGTCCAGAATGGGTCTCTATATTTACTTATGGACCCACAGCCAAGACTCTACCTTTGAGAAACAATCATAAGAGGGAGAGAAGGAGGCAGAGTGATAACCCATTTTAATGATGAGAATAATTGAATTAATTGTTGAATGAGTTTGTTTTCTTGATTCAGTGCAGGCCCGGATTACCCATAAGGCCACCCGAGGCCATGGCCTTGGGTGGCAGCTTTGGGGGGGTGGCAGATTCGGGCCTGAAGGAAGGAGTGAAGGAAGGAGTGGCGCCCGCCCGCGTGAGGGAAAAGGAGCCTGGGGGAAGCCCTGCAGCCCCTAGGGCGTCTGACGTGGCTTCCACTGCCGCCGCTCCGCTTGCGCAGGCGGGCAGGCGGGCACCACTCCTTCCTTCCGTGAAGGGAGGAGGGGCGCCGGTGGGAGCGAGGTGGCGGTGGGGGAAGCCACGCCAGATGCCCTAGGGGCGGGACTTCCCCCGGCTCCTTGTCCCTCATGCCGGCAACGGCTCCGCCCCTCCTCCCTTCAGTGAAGGCAAAGCAGGGAGTGGTGCCCGTCCACGTACAAGACAAGGAGCCAGGGCGAAGCCCCGCCTCTAGGGCGACTGACGCAGCTTTCCCCCGCCGCCTCCTCACTCGCCCGTGCCCCAAACACGAGCGAGGAGGTGGCGGGAGAAAGCCACGTCAGTCGCCATAGGGGCGGGGCTTCTCCCCGGCTCCTGGTCCTGCGCGCGTGCGGGTGCCACTCCCTGCTTTGCCTTCACTAAAGGGAGGAGGAGCGGAGCCACTGCCGGCGTGAGGGACAAGGAGCCGGGGGATGTCCCGCCCTTAGGGTGACTGACATCGCTTTCCACCACCGCCTCCTCGCGCCGGCCCCGTCCCCCGCAAGAGGCCCCACCCCCCAGGGAGCGGCATTTAGACAGGGGGGCCTAGGGTGGCACAATCCGCTAATCCGGGCCTGATTCAGTGAGTTTAATCTATTCAGATTTGCCACATAATTCAGATCAAAAACAAAGGATATTTTAACTACAAATGAAAATACTTAATTTTTGTTGTGTTGAAAAACCACAAAAAGAAGAAACTAGGTTTGTAAGAGTACGTGGAACTTATTCTGTGAGCATTTTGCATGGCATTTTTAAAAAATGGAGAAAATAGCATTTTCTGCACAGGAAACATTTTCTACATAAAGAATTGTTTCCTGTTCAGAAAATGTTTCCCTTTGCAAAAAAAACCATATGTGATATATATATATATATATATATATATATATATAATTATATAATTATATATATAGACACACACACACACACACACACTAACTTCAGCATTTTCTAGGCAGGAAACAGAGAAAATCTTATTTCTGCATAGATGGTGCTGTTTTCTGTTGGGGGGATGGGACTGTGTACGAATTTGTCCAGAATAACTCCCAAATTATGGATAGTTTTCAAAAATAGAAGATTTCAAAGAGTTTCTCACAGTAGAAAGAAAATGGCCAAAATTATTAATTGCTTCCATCAAGAAAAAATTAGTAGATAGCAAAGAAAGGTACAACCGCATGGGAATGTGTATATTTTTTTAAGAAGAATTAACTCCAAGAGGCATAACCTCAGATTTACATCAAGTAACAGAATAGCCAAAAAAAGAATTGAACCTATTTACTAATTTTATCATCTCAGATAAGGATGATACTGGCCTACAAACAAGTACGTAACCTATTATCTTATGCAGTTATACCATGTTACTTTGCCTTGAAATATTCCCCAAACTTTCATTACTTAACTACACTGACCATTTAATGTGGTTCCAAGCTGATTCAAAACTCTTGTGGCCACATAATGCATGCTCACAATGCATGGTTCAACATACTTTAAAGAGGTTACAGTGCATTAAAAGCTGCACGAAAGTCCAAAACTAATCCTATAATGCACCACAGCAAATCCCAATATATCCCAGACCAAGGACAATATCGGATACAAAGAATGCAGAGCACATTGTAGACACTTACCCTTGCTAGTGCGCTTTTTAGGATTCTGAATGAGAGGGCATGGACGCTGCTGAAAAATGTCCCAAAGACATGGCTGGCTTGCAGAGGGTTAACTGACTCCCTTGAAAAGGTATTTGATTGCCTCTACTCCTGTTACTTTCCTTTTTCCTTTCTCCTATGCCTCTGGAGGGTACAGAGCAGTCTGAGGCCAGATTCCATGAATGATGTATTACCTTCCTGGTCTCAAAACAGTTCTGGATCTGTCAATCTAATCACTTTCACAGCAAAACTGGTTCCTTCCAAAACTGTTACAAGCTGCATTATAGTGTCAGTGTAGATGTGTCCAAAATCTGATACAAAAGAAACAATGTTTGGAGAAGTTTGGTTTCTCTGTAAAGATGATTACATAGGAAATCCTGGAATCAGTTTGAGGTCTATTGGTGATACACAAACTACTGAGTACTGATGCACATTCAGGACTTTCTTTCTTGCATTTTTGTGGGAGTTTGTTGTCTGGGCACTGCAGTTTGAAGCTACATTTGAATTTATTAAATGGTCAGTGTAGATGGGGCCATCATAGCTGGTGGATATGTTGGCTGAGAGTTTCGGGGAGTTGTACTAAAGCAAAAGAAAGCAAAGCAAAATAATAATAAAAGTTTTCCAAGCTCTGGAAAAAATTAACTTCTTTCCCATCTCTCTAATATACACAGGCAGCCACAAAAGAACTTGCACTGCTTTTCCAGCTGCTTCTAAGAAGACTAACAGTACTCTGGGATGCTTCCAAAGAAGAGGCAAGGCTTTTCTTCCACTGAATATCCCACCGGAAATAATTAGGCCCCATGTGAGCTGCCAGAAAAGTAGCTACATATGTTCTGCGCAGCAATGTCTGTTTATAAGAAAGAAAAAATAATATCCAGCCAAAGAAGGACCTGACAGATGTTCACTTTAACTCCACATGTGGGTTAAAAAGAAATAGTGGCCAACTCACTCCTTTTTGAAACAGCAGTTGAAAATATTAAGAAAACATTGCGTTTTATGTGTGAATTCTGTAAGTAGATTGTTGCTATTCAAATGAAAATTGGCAGGTCATCATTAAAGTGGAAACTAACATAGTATGAGTAATGACTTTACTTTTGACATGCCACTTTATAGCTTCATGCTCTCCAACTGTCCAGTTGTGTTGGGGGCAGTCCTAGTTAATTCTCCACTGTCCTACATTCTTAGCTGCTTTTAAAAATGTGTTAGTTTCTCTCTCCTACTCACACTTTCTAAAGTAGTTTCCACTCTACTCAATAAGAGGGAGTGAAGGAGGCAGAGAGTGCATCAAACACGGTAGAATTAATGCAGTCTGATACTTGTTTAACTGTGCAGGGAAAGAATTATAGCAGTTGTGTCCCATGTGGATACTCCAGAGTTTCAAGAAAACTCTGCAGCATCTACCAATATTTTCTGTAGTGTAGCAAAGCTAGTTTAACCTGGTATAATCCATAATACTCACCAGAGAGCAGGAACATCATGGAGACAGCCAGGAGTGTACTCAGGGCGAGTCTGGATTTTCATGCCCGTCATATGTACTCAGAGCAGCCATGTAGATGAGCCCTATGTTCTTAGGTTGTTTTCTGGGTCATGGCACTGATTACTCTACCTTCTCTTTGAATGGAAAGGAATTTTAATCCAAAGATAGACAAAAATATACATAGTACATGGGTAGCTCAATTTGTTGAGTAGCAGAATTACAGTCTGAGGAACCAGGCCTTAATTCCCTGATTGAGCCTGTATAGTACATTCTGTGGGAAAGGGGACATTATTTGAGATTGCCTTCTTCCTCAATAACTGCTTTTAAATATTAAGGACTGTCTATACCTAACTTGGAGAAATTAGGAGAGTTCACTAAATTCTTCAAAAATGAACTTAAATGTACTCTCATTACACTAGTCAAATTCAATAGGTAAAAGTACTTTAAGCATGGAGATGATGTTGATAGTTCCTTATTCAGATTACTTTTGTTCAGAGAATAAAATTTATATCAGCCATCAAGTAGAGGAGTACAACAGCCATGGTAGTCCATGAGTAACACAGGCTATGCAAGCCCATTGTGTAGTCCACATTCTGGCTTCCTGAAAATTCAGTCCCTATTACTTTGGGCTCTCTGCTTCATATGGAAGCAATGATCCATTGGGGTCCATTGTTTGTTGATCTTTCCCCCTGGCTATCCTGAAAGAATACCATCTCAAGAAAACTGAACTCTCCTCTCTGGCTCAATGTGTGTGAAATCCATCTGACATCAGGCATGACTTTAATGTTAAAAATAGAACACACTCGTTATCTAGCCCTGTGGTCAAGCTGTTTGGGTAACTATGAAGGTAACTAACTGAAAAAAGACATAAATGGGTGGGGGACATAGATTTCCAGTTATATCAACTGGTCTTCTTATAGGTAAAGGTTTCCGCTAACATTAAGTCTAGTGAGGTACAACTCTGGGGGGTGGGGTGGGGGTGCTCATCTCTATTTCTAAGCTGAAGAGCCAGCGTTGTCCATAGACACCTCCAAGGTCATGTGGCCAGCATGACTGCATGAAGCACCGTTACCTTCCCACAGAAGTGGTACCTATTGATCTACTCCCCTTTGCATGTTTTTGAACTGCTAGGTTGGCAAAAGCTGGGCCTAACAATGAGAGCTCACCATGCTCCCCAGATTCGAACCACCAACCTTTCAGTCAGCAACTTCAGCAGCTCAGCGGTTTAACCTGCTTCACCGCCAGGGGCCCTGCTCTTCCTATATTGGGAAGATATTGTTTTATGGCATCTAACCATTTGATCTGAACTCATGAAAAATGGACTGTGCTGAAAGAAAGCCAAATGTTTTATTAAATATCAATGCCACAGTAATTTTAGTCCAGTCAGCATAGCACTAGTTTTTTTTAAAAAAAAAGTATATTATGAATATGTACCACTGTTGTTGAGTTTATAATAAGATGTCATGGGGTTAAACCTCAGTAAGGCTTAAATTTTAAATTACTTCTGCATTTAATGGCCATCAGAGCAAATAAAAAGCTTTCAGAAAATACCTATATCCCATGAGGTAGTTTTTCTCGCTGTGTATTAATGAAGTTCATATACCTACAAGAAAACTAATTCATATAAAGTAAACAACCAAGGAAGGAAGTTTTCTTCTTTTCCCATGGGAAAGACAGCATTGGTTGAATCTGCAAAACTTTTAAAGAACTTTAAACCTCCTCATTTCCTTTTATCGCATTATGATTCATTTTAAACAGTCTTAAACTGATCCTGTTATAGTTATACCTGCACTGACTCATCTGAAGCCTTTGCGTCTTTTACAGATAATAAAAAAGAAACCTGAATATTAAGAGTATTCATCTCTTCAGTCACGCTGCTTTTTCATTGTGAATTCTCATTTCCATGAAAGAAAGCAAACAATTTTATCGGAACTGAAATGATATTGCTAATTAAGCAAATGAACACCTTGGTAATTTCTCCCATTCAAGTTAAACATCATGGACAAACTTGAAAGTCCTTCCTGGAGGGTCGGTCTCAGAAGGTGTTACTGGGTGGCACCTGTTTGACTCCACAACCATTGTCTTATGGAGTGATCAACATCATCTCCATGCTAAAAGTACTTTTTATCTATTGAATTTGAGTAGTGTAATGAGAGTACATTTAAGTTCATTTTTGAAGAATTTATTGAACCCTCTTAATTTCTCCAGGTTAGGTATAGACAGTCTTTAATATTTAAAAGCAGTTATTGAGGAAGAAGGCAATCTCAAATAATGTCACCTTTCCTACAGAATGTACTATACAGGCTCAATCAGGGAATTAAGGCCTGGTTCCTCAGACTGTAAAGCTGCTTACACTCCCCCTGAAGACACAGGTTCACAGTCTAGGAGTGACCCTGGATTCATCGCTGAGCCTGGAACCCCAAGTTTCGGCAGTGGCCAGAGGAGCTTTTTCACTACTAATACTTGTGCGCCAGCTGCACCCGTACCTTGGGAAGTCTGACTTGGCCATGGTAGTCCACACTCTGGTTACATACTGAATAGATTATTGCAATGCGCTCTATGTGGGGCTGCCTTTGAAGATGGTTCAGAGACTTCAGTTAGTACAACAGTCGGCAGCCAGATTATTAACTGGGGCGACATACAGGGAGCATACCACCCCCCTGTTGTGTCAGCTCCACTGGCCACCAATCCATCTCCGAGTCCAATTCAACGTGCTGGTTTTGACCTATAAAGCTCTAAACGGTTCTGGCCCAGCTTACATGTCAAAACGCATCCACCCCTATGTCCCACCTCGAAATCTAGGATCATCCGGGGAGGCCCTGCTCTCGCTCCTATCTACAGCTCAAATGCGTCTGGCAAGGACGAGGGATAGGGCCTTCTTGGCTGTGACTTCCTGACTATGGAATGCTCTTCCAACTGAATTAAGATCAGTCCCCTCCCTCCTGGCTTTTTGTAAGAATTTAAAGGCATGGTTTTGGGACCAGGCTTTGGGGTAATAGATACAGCAGCACTTTAAGGAACAAATTGCAATGGTGATATGACTGCTGAGACTGGTTTTTATTGTTAAATTTTTGTATGGTTTTTAACTATGTTTGTTTTTATGATGTGATGTTTAATATGTGATTTTATTATTGTAATTTTGTAAATAGCCTCTAATTGGGCTTAATTGTAATGCCGTCCTGAGTCCCCTTCGAGGGTTGAGAAGTGATGGGATATAAATGCGATAAATAAATAAGTCGTGTTTGTAATGTTCAGAGAAAGCAAACCCTTCAATTTATTGTAATTTTGAAAAGCCAATTTGAAAAGGACACCAATATTTCCAAAGTACACCCCCCAAACTCCCCCAAAAAACCCACAACCCTCGTTCATGTGAGCCAAGGGAAAAACTGGGAATAGATGAAAGGGTAAGTTCAAGTTCAAACTTTCAAGCAAGCAACTGACTGTACATTAGATTTAAATCCCAAAGGAAAGCAGCACAGGAATAAAGTTGCTCAGTCAGGAAATCAATAGGCTAATACCCTTTCTAGTTTTACTGACTTTTTAGCACTTGGGACTGTGTTTTAATTTCATATGTGTGCACTGTTAGCAAAAAGAAAGTGGTTGAGATTTGGGCTCCATTGTCTTTTTAGAATATTTTTCTACTGACACAATGTAGTGACCCTTTCAACCACATAGTCACATCTGGTCATATTCATTAGTGGCTGAAATACAGAACAGGACGTGCTCAGGTGACAGCTTCAAAATCAGTTGGTGCTTGCTCTGCCATTCTCCAAACACCCAGACAGCTTTAAGACAGTCAAGGACTGTCTTAAGGAAAGGAAGATAGCTACAGTATACTAGGCAACCCATTTAGTAAAGGTCTGTCCCCATTCTGTTCAGACACAATTATCTTTATGTTTCTTGTCTTTTGAAGTGATGAAAGAGCATTGAGCAAACAATTCTCATGAGCACTTCTTTTCTTCCTTACAGTAGCATTTGACCTTTTGTAAAGAGAATGAAATGGATAGAAATATCATACGAATTAGAGGTTTTGACAGTTTCTCACAATGAACCACTTTAAACCAAAGGGAAAATTTCAGTCCTTTTAGGAAACACTACATATAGAAATGTATGCATTGTTGTTAATTGTATTCCAAATTTGACTTTTCACAGATCAAACATATAAAATGGGACAATGAAACCATGATGACAGCGTGCTCTAAGCTTCAAGAAGAAATGGCATAAGCTATATGTGAATGTAACATTAAGTTTTAGTTCAGTTTTTAGCTTGACTTTGGCTTGATTTTTATATCCAAAGTGATGCTATTCCTATGACATACGTGCTTGCAGAAATCTTACAAAATATCACAATTCTGTAGGATGGACCCATGACAGATTGGCATCAAATTGTTTTAATTGTATAATGTAGATAACAATCCAAGAACAAGTTGGCAGAGAGAAATGTCCTCTCCTACACTTTTGTCCTCCCACACTTTAGAATTCTTTCAGGAAATGAAATCACTGTCTCTAAGCAGGATCCTTTGTTTGCTATCATTTTGGTCTGGTACACCTAGATACAATCTGGCAATGGGGGGCATGGGGCAATAGATTCCCCATGCTCCATGGTGAAGCAGAGAGCCACTGGCCACCAGAAGTATGATGACGTGGTTTGACTCCCCATGGAAACTGCTAGGTGTTCTTGGGTTAAGTCTCAGCCTAACAAGAAGGCAATGGAATAGGTCTTCTGGACAGATTTTGCCAAGAAAACTTTGCCATGAGTCAGAGTTTATGTGAAGTCACATAACTAATAAGGGTAGTTCACTGTGATTTTGACAGATGGATGGAACCCAGAATGTACAGGTAGAACTACGGTATTCCCTCGTTACTTCATAGTTCACTTACCGCAGACTCACTATTTTAGTTTTTTAAAAAATAAAAAACAATTTAACTAACGAGGGAAGACTGTAGCAAGGAGGGAAGGAGAGCCACCCCTCACCCTCTTTACCTTCCCCTTCCTCCTCGTTGCTGTCTGTGTCTCTTGCCGCCTTTTGGACCCTGCGCTGTCTCCTCAATCACAGGGATTAAGCAGTTGCCGGTGGCACCACATGGAGAGAAGCATGAGCATGTGTGGTGTGTGCAGCTTCCCCTTGTAGACTGTATGGAGTTCTCCTGTGTTGCCCTGCTGGTGGCATTTGCAGGGTCTGCCCTGCTTCACCCATGGAGCCGCCCCCTTTATCTTTGCCTTCCTGCTCTTGGGTGCTGCTGGTGGTACTGCCAGTGGCACCCAGGACCAAGAAGGCAAAGATAAAGCAGGTGAGGGGGCAGTCCTTTTCCCTCCTCATCCCCTTTACCTTCACATTCCTGCTCCTGGGTGCTGCTGCCGGCACCCAGGAGCAGGAAGGTAAAGGTAAAGAGGGGAAGGAGGGGAGGGGGCATCTCCCTATTTCATGGTTTTTCACTTATCGCAGGTGGTCATGGAACGTAACCCCCGTGATAAGTGAGGGACCACTGTATTCTGTTGTTGGCTATGACTCTCCAAAGAATTCTATTTGGGTTTTCAGAATATGATGGCACTTCAATGAGAGCACCAGACACTTGTGCCACAGCAGAATGACAGGGTACATGAGGGTAGGAGACACCCAAATGTGTTTTTGCTCTTCATACATACACAATGGCAACAATCTATTGAGCATAACTTCAACATCTACAACTTTAATGTCACTCATATAATTCAGAATAAATATGAAACCACCAACAATCATATCTGTGACTAAGATAAAGCATTTAATGCAACTTCTCTTGGATGATATTTACTGTATATCATCTACGCCTCCTTGACTTTGTGGCTATATTACTATTTTGAATTTTTAGAGACTGCCAATAGGAATGACATTTCATAAAAATGGTTCTACTCAGCTGGTATGAAGTGTAAATTCATATGATCAACAGCTTAGGGTATGAGATGAAATAGAAGGCTTTCACTGTTTTACATGATTTGCTCGATAAAAAATGGCAGAAAGAATAATCAAAATAATGGATTGTTTTAACATGATATATAACAAAGTGCATTTTTGGCAAATAATGTCTTGATTTACTCAATGTATTCAATGAGTTTGCTCAAGTTGGGATTAACTCAAATTGGCATTCAAGCCAATTTTGTGTTGTTGCATTTTGAATTGAAATACTTTCACCAGACATTTCTATCATTCTTCAAGTTTAGCATACTGAATAAAACAGGCTTGCATTATATATGAAAAAGATAGAAGAGGATGGGAATTTTGTTTTTCTAAGGAACACACACACACACACAATAAATCATAAGGCAGCAGCTGACTGAATATTGAAAAAAGATTTCCTCAATTTTTCAGAAGGAAAGAAGGTATAGGGAGAGCCACAGGTGTCCATCAAGAATGTCATGTTTCTTAGCAAGGTAAAACTGTATTCTGAATGAGACAGAAAGACTGATGCTAAATTTTAGTGACATTTTTAGGGGCAGGTTTCTGCTGAGATGTCTAGGATATTGGTATAAACCAGCACTTTAAACTGGGAACAGGAATTCCTGGGCAAACTATGGAATGATATGGACACTGCAATTCTTATGTGAAAACATTTGACTGAAGGCAGTCGTGCAGTTGTCAAGGCAGCATGAATTGTCATTTGCATGGGCAGTTTCATGTAGAATTCACAGCAACATTAAAAACAGAAGAGACATAAAATAAAATAAAAAGTTTTTCAAGTAAGTCCGGCTCAAATTGTTTTTAAGTCAAAGTTTTTTTTTAAAAAAATAGGTGGGTGTTGATGGCTATGCCCAATTATCTTAGATTTAGTAGAATTCTATCATTCTATTCCTTCTCTAATTAATTACCTAGTTCCCCGTCAATCCAATTTACTCATATGCCAAAGGCTTGATATGCAGAGATCACACTAACTGTACTTGATAATACTATCACATTTTACACCTTAAATTTATCCTGAAGTCTTCATTCTGGATCTTTTGTCTCAGTCCCCAACTGCCAATGAAAAGTCTTGTCCTGAAAGTTGCTATATGTGTATCTGTATGCACCTAGAAATGCACTCAGTTCTACTTCAATTAATTCTGAATTTCTAGCTGGTTTTCTTGATCTTCATGCAACAACTACTGGGATTCTGTCTCATTTGCTCAAACTCTTCAGTTCTTTTCAGTCTTCTTTCTTCATCCTTCACTGTGATTCTTCCTCTCACTGCTTCAAGGCTTCTTGTTTGATACTTTGCAGTCATTCCCTCAGACAGACTATTAAGCAACCAGTTTCAAACTAAGCAAAACTGAGATTTCTCAAATTCACAGATTTTATGACTAGGCTACCATGTGGCAATTGTTCTGTCATGCTAATCATTTTGGCAGTTTTCTCTCAGAAGCCTGTTTGATACTAGCCTCAGCTAATAGCAAGTGTATATAGCCTTGGCACTTATGTTTATCATTAGTATGTGCTTCCTATGGCCTTAGAAGAAAGGGGAGCATTAGCAGCATTTGTTGTTGTGATTCATCCTTGCCCATTTAAATATAAACACAGAGGCATTGTGATTAGAACAGCTACCAATGATTAGTTCATTGGAATTTATCAAGGAAAAACAGGTGTGCTGAATATGAATCATACTTTTAACTAAGCTTAGGGGTTCTATCTGTATACCTTTATAAAACGGAATGTTTGTATGTGTGTATGTGTGTATGTGTGTGTGTATGCGGAGGGCGGAAGGGCGGATATGTGGCAGCTATTTGCATAAAGTCCTTTGATTGGACAGCCTCGCCACTCCAAAATTCTAAGGCACCAGACAGAGGGCATTGATAGCCACTGATTAGCCAGCAACCCAGAATCCAGGCCTTTACATTCAAACAACAGGATTTCTTCCCACTGAGGGGAAAAAAGCCAGCAACCCAGAGTCCAGGCCTCTACATTCAAACAACAGGATTTCTTCCCACTGAGGGGGAAAAAGCCAGCAACCCAGAATCCAGGCCTTTACATTCAAACAACAGGATTTCTTCCCACTGAGGGGAAAAAAGCCATCAACCCAGAATCCAGGCCTTTACATTCAAACAACAGGATTTCTTCCCACTGAGGGGAAAAAAGCCAGCAACCCAGAGTCCAGGCCTCTACATTCAAACAACAGGATTTCTTCCCACTGAGGGGAAAAAAAGCCAGCAACCCAGAATCCAGGCCTTTACATTCAAACAACAGGATTTCTTCCCACTGAGGGGAAAAAGCCAGCAACCCAGAATCCAGGCCTTTACATTCAAACAACAGGATTTCTTCCCACTGAGGGGAAAAAAGCCAGCAACCCAGAGTCCAGGCCTCTACATTCAAACAACAGGATTTCTTCCCACTGAGGGGAAAAAAGCCAGCAACCCAGAATCCATTCCATGCAGGCCTTTTCCATTTTTTTTTACTCCTTTCTGTTTTACACCGGTATACTTTCACAGGCCAGGGCGGATATGTGGCAGCCACTTTCACAGGCCACAGCGACCAGCGCGGGTGATGGACCTGCACCAAACTTGGTACACATAACCCCCCTATGGCATGACCCACGTATTATGGGATTTGTAGTACTTTCCAAGACTTTGGTTCCCACAGACCACTGAGGCCACCAAAAAGGACCAATACAGACCACACTCAGCACACAGCCCCCATGACCCACTCTACGTCCTGGTGCAGTTTGGAGGAGGGTGGGCCATGGATGATGGGACTTGAAGTGCCTCTACTCACTTCCCAAGTCCGCTGCAACCCTCATCCAATCACTGATTGAGACCAAACTTGCCATACATAACCCCCATGACTGCCTTCACATCCTGGTGAGGTTTGGGGGGAGGACTGACAATGGATGATGGGATTTGTAGTACTTTTACACCCCTCTGTTCCCACAGACCACTGTGGCCCCCAACAAACACCGAGAAAGTCCACACTTGGCACACAGAGCCCCAGTGACCCACTCTACATCCTACTGAAGTTTGGAGGGGGACAGAACATGGATGATGGGACTTGCAGTACCTTCCCTCACTTCCCAATCCTGCTACAAACCTAATCCAATGACTGATCAACACCAAATCTGGCACACAGAGCCCTCATGACCCACTCTACAGCCTGGTGCAGTTTACTGTGAGACGGACCACGGATGATGGGACTTGAAGTACCTTCACTCACTTCCGAAAAACAATGCATCCCCCATCCATTCACCAATACAGACCAAACTTAGCACACAGAGCCCCCATGACCCAATCTACATCCTACTACACTTTGGGGGGGACGGGACACACAGAGATGATGGGACTTGCACTACCTTCAGTAATTTCATGACACCACTGCAACTCCCAATAATGATGGATCAAGACTAAACTTGGCACACAGAGCCCCCATGACCCACTCTACATCCTGCTGCACTTCTCAAATGACCCGGGCAGGGCCGGGTCCCCAAGCTAGTCTTCTATATAAAAGTCAAAGCATGTATGTATGTATGTATGTATGTATGTATGTATTGTCGGTTGATGAAGGGACAATGGGACATGTAATCCCATATATCCACAGTTGCAGGAAAAAACAGTAAAAGGTGGTTGTTGGGTATTTGGCAAAATAGAAGCAAAAAGAACAAAGTTTGGCTTTATATAAAAAACACAAACTTTTATATACAAAATATAGCTTTAAATAAACAAAAAAGCAATAACATGCTCTTTCAAATAGTCCGTGTAGAGATGAAAAAACAAAGCAAAGAATGCAGTTCTCTTCTTCAATATACTTCTACACATTCTTTAGCAACAGGCATCTGTGTTAATTCACACAGAATTGCAATTCCCAGCATCTCTGTTACCATCTCAGCATTGTTGCAGTTCATGAATGCATTTCTTCAGATTACAGCATTCCAGCATTCCAGCAATACAGGAAACCATTTACTCCAGGCTTCAGCATCCAAACATTTAAATGCACTTCTTCAGTCTACAGCATTCCAGCATACCAGCATCACAGAAGTATATCAGCCAGGAAACTTCAGCTAGCACAATAGCCAGCATAGACAGTAAGAATGTGCAAAAGCCTCCTCTCCCCACACACACACTAAGCTAATCTGTAACATAGAAGCTTTTATGCAAACACAGCTGCCACACCCTACTTGATTCAGGAAACACTCAGCTGCACCTATTCATTCATTTAAACAAAAGCGTTACTCTCAACATAAACTAAGAGAAACAGTTACTCATAACTCAAACAATTTGTTTTAAATCTTTACAGTCTGACATGTATGTTGGTTTGTACCACAAAGGCTCGCACATATGGGTCTGGACTAAACTTGACCTACATACCCTTCATTATCCAGTTTTAAAACTCTACTCCTTTTGGGCTCAGAGCTGAGAGAAAGCAAAGGAACAAAAGGTGAAGTGGCCCTTTGAGATATGACTGTAAAATAAAGGGAGTGAAGTGGAGTGTCTGCTGCTAGGTGACATGTGTATGAGGGAAAGGGAGAAATGAAAGAAAGAAAAGAGGAAGAGAAGAAGCCAGAAAAGAACACAAGGGGAAGGAAAGGGGGAAGGAAGGGAATGGAGGGAAGGAAGGAAATAAAGAAAAGGCATTGGGGAAGGTAAGAAATAGAAAGGAGGAAGAGAAAGGGAGGGAAGAAAGGGAGGGAAGAAAGGAAAAGGAGAGAAGAGGGAAAGAAAGAAGGAAAGATAGGAAGGAAGGAAGGAAGGAAGGAAGGAAGGAAGAAAAAGGCATTGGGGAGGTAAGAAAGAAAAGGAGGGAGGGAAGAAGGAATGAAGGGGGAGAAGAAAATAAAAGAAGGGAAGAGGAAAGGAAGGGGAGGGGAAGGGAGGGGGAGGGGAAAGGTGTATGAGGGAAAGCTATGGAAGAAGGAAAGAAAGAAAAGAAGAGAGGGAAAAGATATATGACGGAAAGGGAGGAAGAAAAGAAGGGATGAAGGAAGGGAGGGAATAAAGTAAAAGAAGGGAAGAGGGAAGGAAGGAAAGATAAGAGGAAGATGTATGAGGGGAAAGCTATGGAAGAAGGAAAAAGCTATGGAAAAAGGAGGGAGGGAGAAGATATATGACAGAAAGGGAGGAAGAAAAAAGAAGCCATAAAGAAAATGAAAACCCAGGCAATGTCAAGTATGCACACTAGTCCTATTAGAGCTGTAGTTGGGGGGTAGGGGTCGGCTTTCAACCCTCTCCCCCCAAAATTTCAGGTAAAAAAACCCTGGGTTACTCATGAATTTTAACTGGTTAACCAAATCCTCATGCTAAGACTATGAGAAGTAAAAAAAAATTGATTTAATTAAGTCTTTATAAAATATAGAATAAACCATACCATTTAAGTTATGGAACTATTCTTCATGATTCACTAAAAAAAATCCAACCCCGCCCCCCTTCCGAATTTTTTTTCTGGCTATGGCCCTGAGTCCTATATTAAAACCCTGTGGACCTGTCCTGAGGAAGCTTAGTGCAGACCAGAAGGGCTAGCCAAGTGCTGCACATGTGAAGGAGTATTTAGCATTCTCAGCCAGAGGGTTCTTCAGCTTCATTAAACGTCAAGCCCCAGTATTCCTTAAAATGATATTATGGCACTAAAGTTGAATAATAGTTCTAAACTTGTGAATGGGCTCCAGGGCTTCTAATGGCTGAACAGAGATGTGAGCTTGCTCAGTGGGACTTGCTTGCTTTATATATAGAACTGGCTTTCATACCATCTAGAGATATTGCCTGCTAAATTAATAAATCACTTAAAACGTCTACCACTGGTATGTTCATTGTCTCAATATCGACATAATTGCTTGCCATTGGCAAGACACAAATCATACATTTAAATGATCATTGGAGCTTCACAAAAAAACCCTGTATTCACAATCTTGAATATAATGCAAATTGTTTTTAGATAATTTAAACTAAATTTTTGAAAGATATTGGATCCTCCCTCCCCCGATCCTTTTCTTACACTTTGCTAGAATAAAATCTGTTTTGCCTGTCAAGATAGCATTGCTTAGGGTTTGGGGGCAAAATTCTCTCCCCCCCCCCCAAATTGCTATTCTCGGGATAGTAAATTTGTGATTTTAAGTTTTATTTGATACTAGCTTGGGTATCCGGAGATGCTCAGGTTATTTGAAAAAGGCACTTTTTGTTTTTGGATGTGAGGTAATATCAGTTTTGTAATTTGTAAACCTATTTATTTATTAGAAAGAAGTCAGCTTTTGCTTTTTTTTAATGCTTCCATTAGAAAATGCATAGGGATGTAGGTGAATGAACTACAATTTCCAAAATAGTGGGTCAATCCTTCCCAAACCCCGCCTGTATTCACAGTTGCCCATGTTGGGTCTGTGTGCCAGTTGAGAACTCAGTTATCAGCTGAGTTCAGTGTTCTCTGGATGGGGGTGAGCTATAATTCCCAGAATTCAAGGTCTATCACCCCCAAACTCTGCCTATATTTACAGTTGACATTGTTGGGTGCGTGTGCCAAGTTTAGTCCAGGTCTGCCAATGGCTGGGTTTCAGTGCTTTCTATATAAGGGTGAACTGCAACTCCCAGAATTCAAAATCAACCACACCCAAACTGCACCTGTATTCACAGTTGGTCATGTTGGGTATGTGTGCCAAGTTTGGTCCTGGTTCATTGTCGTTGAGGGGTCACAGTTCCCCTGGATACAGGTAAACTACAACTCTCTGAAAGCAAGGTCATTTTCCCCAATCCACTCAAATATGTTCAGTTGGTCATGGGGATCTATGTTCAAAGTTTTGTCCAGGTCTGTCATTCATGGGAGTCATAGTGCCCCCTGGAAGTGGATGAAAGTACTTTGTATCTCATTGTCTGTGGTCCATCTCCCCCAACCCTAACCAGAACATAAAACGAGTCATGGGGAGTCTGTGTGCCAAATTTGATACAGATCCTGGGTGATGGGGTTAGCAGTAGTCTCTGGATGTGGTTGAACATACTGCAAATCCCATAATTCATGGTCCATCCTCCCCCAAACATGATCAGGACATAAAGTGCACCAGGAGGGGGCATGTCTGTGTGGCAAGTTTGATTCAGGTGCATCATTCATGTGGGTTGCAGTGGTCTCTTGAAGTGAGTGAAGGTACTGCAAATCCCATCTTCTCCCAAACCACACCAAGATGTAAAGTTAGTTATGGGGATTCTGTGTTCCAAGTTTGGTCCAGGTCTGTCATTTGTGGGGGTCACAGTGGTCTGTGGAAGTTGGAGCTGAAGGGGGTGACGGTACTGCAAATCCCATTGTCCATCCTCCCCAAACATGAAATGCATAGTCATGTAATAGCAAAGGTCTTTATTTCAGTATGTTGCTACTACCAGTGATCATGTGACTGCTGTAGAATAGTAGCACCATGTGATAAAACAATTGAGCAAACCCAGGAAAATAACTCTGTATGGTGCTCTATAATCTGGACACATTAACAGTCTCCTTGAGTGACAGATGAACACTATAAATCCTATAATTTAAGAAGAAATACACATTTTATTCAGAGACTGGAAAGTTGTCTTTAAAAGTAACTCATTCCTATTATTTACTACAGTATTTGTAAGGTAATATATTATCATTTGTCTTTACAGTCAAACCACTGATGTATGCAGATCCTTGTGTTGCTTGTCCGTTTTCATTACTTTTTAAAATAAAAAAGTAGGATTGATAAGACTTGAAAACTTGACAATTTATTCTCAAAATGCAATTAAAATGCTTTTAAAAGCTCTTTAAAAACAACTTTAAAGCAACTAGAATGTTCTTGAAAAAATAGGTTTAAAACAGCCAGAAAATATTTCATATTGTCCCAATAATTCTCAGCTTTGGAGATGGGTTAGTGGGGGGGGGGGGGGTAAATACAGTAATTACGTGCAAGTCATCCGGTGTGGTATTTCACATAAGTTTATTTTAAACCTGAAATACCTCATGAAAGAAATATTTTGTGTTTCAAAATCTTTTGATAAATAAATATGTCTTATTTCCCTTTTCCCATAAAATATGCTTTATTAAAAACTATGAAGAAAGATTTAAAAGAAAAATCCTGTGCTATTTTGTAGATGTGTCTGAAAGACAAATCAGAGATTGTCAGTGGAATCTTGCACAAACAGACATAAGGGCTAAAGACTTTATCACAGCGGCAGATGGATCACAGTTGCAACCGCATAAGAGTTCATGTGGTTCTTCATTTTTAGCCTGATGTCAGACTGCATAGCTCTTCAGAGAACAGCTTAAAACAGACAACTGACCTCAGTAAGGAGAAAACACTCTGAAAGGCCATCATCTCCATGACCTACAGTACATGCCAGCATATGTGTGTTCTTTGGCCCCTGTTGAAAATAGAATGCTAGTCTGGATAGATGGCTACATGATGCATCAGTACAACCCATATAAGTTTTGAACCAATGATTGTCATGAACTATCTACAGTGTATGTTTAGGAGATGCCAGTAGATTATTGTTTACCACAGGAGCAGTATCTGGAGTTACAAGAAATCTATCCTGGGATCTGACATATAAGAATAACTTTGTGAAGTCAGAGGGTGCAAGTCACATGACCTCATCAGATGGACTACTTGGTCCATCCTAAGCCGCTTGTTCTCCCCTTTCATGATGGAGCACATTAAGCAACTCATATGTACTTCCAGTTCAGCTCCAGTCAGAAAAGAGAGAGCAAGTGGTGTTTGCCTCTACCACAGCAATACAGGAGTCTTCCCTGTTGCCTTACCAGTAATGGGGGGAAGCTGAGCGGCAATACTCCCCCTCCATGGGATAGGGAAAGAGGCAAGTCATGCGATGTAGAGGATGGACTGACAACTTCTCCACGCCCCTTGCCAGGAACCCATGGATCCACTACGATGCGTGGTGAATTCATGGGCCTTTGTGATGAGATCCCGATTGATTTTTCAAGCACTGTGTTACAAGTGGAAACCCTTGGTGATGTCATTAAGCATGCTACATTATGCATCAACCACATTTGCACAGTCAAAGAAAAAAACCTTGTCCTGAGATTCCTTTGCTTCATCTTGAGGATTGATGAAGAGGAGCTAAGCCCCAAGATATAACAACATTAATCATGGTCATTTGAGAATATTCCTGCTACGTTACTAGACCCAGAGCTGTTGAAAATAAGAATGAAGATACGTCAAATGTTTAGATTCTTCTGTAGGTCCTTCCCTGTCCAGTATTATCGGCCAAATGTGTTAACCTTTTCATAAAAAAGCAACCAGGTACGGTAGACTATGTCTAGGACGTGCTAACAAACTGGGCTTAGATCAAGAAATGGATCTGACACAACTTTACAGTTGCTAACAGGCCCAATATTTATTATTCTTTTGGCTCTATAATAATTTCATATAGAATATATAGTCCTTTTAATTTAATAAAATCATATATGCATATTTTCCTGCCTTCCAGGGACAGTTTTCACGAGGTTCCAACTTATATTGCACTGCATTTGCTACAGAAAAAAAATACAATTGGAATCAGACAATAGTGACTTTTTATTCTAATATCCCAGTGAAATTTGACACTTTTAAAAAATTCTCCTCAAAGCATGCAATTAAAGACTTAGTTAGATCCATGGAGAATATTTTTCTCCATAAACTGTCTTTAATATGGCTGTGTCCAAAACATCTGGAGAGCCAAAGTTTGCTCATGCCTTCTATAGATTTACCACAGGTTTTCATCTGAACTTTAAGTGAGCTATCCAAGGTGTTAAATTCTCCCATATAGGAACCATTTGGTAGCACTCAGTCTGCCACTAGTAAAAGTATATAAAACATGCCATCAAGGCCCTCAATATCATATAAGCATGGACAAGATTTCAAAAAGTACTGAGTGATAAAGGTGCCAGCAGTGAACAATCTCACTAGCAGTAACAATCCATCATGTTTGCAATCATTAAAAATAGTATTTCAATTTTTCTGTGCCTCTCAATCATTGTCAAGCCCTTTACAAAATCAACTGTTATTCCATTTTTATCTCTCCTTTTTATTGTTCTGGCTTTTGACCTTGTCTCTTCCCTTTTAGCAATCAGTTGGTTTCTCTCTCTCAAGAAAATGGTTTTAAAGTTTGTGTGTGCACACAGCTGCAGTTATAGAGCTTCAAAGAAAATCACACCAAAACCTATTCAGCAGAAAGAGAATAGAAAGATATGCTTTGAGGCCTGCAGGGCTTTGATTGTAGACGCTTTAATTTTCAAGTATTATGAGCTGTTTGGATTCAGTACGTCAAGTTCTCTTAAAATTGTAGTGGAACTGTAATATTATTTTGGAAAGATCAGCAATGTGCTATGTCATCTCCTTGAAATGCATTTTCCATTTTTGGCAGTTAAATGGCTATCCACACAAATGTTTTTCCTAACTATGTATAAAATGATCCCATGTGGAATCTATGTAGCTCTTGACGGAGGTGATGTTATAGTATACAAAATATGGAAATGAAATAGCTAACTAGTTGGCAATTGCTCAATGCCTTTGAACATTACTTATTCCTGGCTGAGCTTCTGCCCAGATATTGCACTTGCCATAGCATATCTGAAACAAATTTCTACCTGATGCTGAAGAAATTTGTATGACTTCATCATCAAACTGGTTTGGGGGTGGTATGACAATGGGATAGAAATATATTTTTGGAGGATTACAATTAAGAATTAAACATTTAGCAACAAGTCCTGTTCCAATGGAAAAAACCCACTTGCTGCAATTAGTGTCTCCTCTCTGTCAAGTCGTATCTGATGGTTTTGAGGACAGTGAGGTAGATTTCCACCTGAACTTTAAAGACCCTATCCAAGGATTTTATTTAAAAAACCAGTTTATTTTAGTTATGGTACATGACAGAACAACAAAACATAACAGGTATAGCCAGGTAACAATATTTTTGATGTATACATGCCTATCTACCTTAGTCAATCAACCAGTTAATTCTGACATTGAGTACATATTATCAGTTGCTTAACTTAAAACATATAGACTTGCTATTTCTACATTATGCACTATTGTCAGTCTAAGCTTTCTAGTCATTTTTTCCCCATAACATTCAGACACCAACACATGATGTATTACCCGTGACAGACCATGCACTCACTCAAAACCCCTATCCCACACAAAATAAAACCTCTTCCCCACACCCGTGCACCCTTCACCATGACTTCAAACACTGAAGCACTATGAAGCCTTTAAGCCCATTTATCTATCCTTGTTCATAGTAAACCTAAATTCCAAATGGGGCTTCTCTATATTACTGACTCCCTATTCAGATATGTCATGGCCAACTTCCATTTTTCTAAAATGTCATTACTTTTGTTCCTCCCATTATTAGTTAGTTTAACCATTAGCGACAAGATTGATCATAGCCAAAGACTGGAAAGGGGGAAAAGGTTTAACCAAAAAAGATTGGAGGGAAAGAATGTGGGAATATATCCTATCAAATGTTATGAATTTCTACCACCTACATAATATTTACATTGAAACTCAGAGGGAGATTCACCATCCAAATGACACAAAACCATTGTTGCCCAGTTATGTGACAGGCAATCATGAAATTCCCTCATGTCTACAGCCTGTGTATTCCCAAGCCCATCTTTCTCCCAAAGCCTGCCCTATTTTCCTATGTTTTCTTGTTCATCTCTGGAGAAATTTTTTTTTAGTGCAGAACAGAGAAAGAACTCTTATCCTTTGATCAGTGATTAAACTTGGGCTTATACTTTCAGTGCTGGAAAATAGCTATTCCATGTTGAGTAGTTAAATAGCTTTGTCCTCTGATTACAGAGAAGACTTACATTTTTTCATGTTGGAGAAAGGCTACCTAGTATTGAATCAGAGAAATGCTTATTCCTCAGCTGATTACCAGCAAAATAATAGAGTATGTCAGAAGCATGACCAAAACCCAAGTGCTAATCCCAACTAGAGTTAAACCAATGGAACCCATGGTATTTCTATACATGTTGCAGGTGTTTAAACAGTAGATTCATGTCACACCTACAGTAACACTATAATGCAGCTTGTAACTGGTTTGAGAGGAACTGGTTTCACTGTGTGGGTGATTGCTATGCTTGAAATCTGGTTGAGGCAAGGGTTGTGATTGCATTGAAAACGAAACCTGGCCTCTTTACTGCAGGGTTTTGTACAATTTCCTGCAGAGATGTGAACTAGCACATTTGAGGTGTATGGGATTTTAAAAGGGGGAGGTGACATGTAGGAGTGAAGATAATCAATTATCTCTTTAGTTGGCCCCCTGCTTCCTAGCCATACCCTTGGGGTGTTTCTTGGCAGCCCTTGTTCTGGCTTCTTTACTGCACTTCAGCAGGGACAGAGACCTATAATGCACTCTGAATTTGCAAAGCTCTTTTCATCCTAGATCTGGGACATATGTGGATATGATGTGACACATTTTATCACTTACCTTGAATTTTCATGCAACCTTTTTAATTTTCTGTATTCCCTGTAATGTGTGTTGTAGCACTGATGGCATGCGTTTTGTGGCCGCCGCAGTTACAAGTCGTATTGAAATTGCTTATACTGTCAGTGTATATGGAGCCGCAATTGGTCTACTACAGTCAATTATGGATCCAGACCATAGTATATATATAAAGGCAAGTACATATTATATATAAAACCCCATCAATAGTACACTGAAAGAAGGGAAAGTATATTAAAATGTGTGTTTTTCATCTATCCTAACAGATTTGTTAATATATGTAATGCGGGCCTGCAAAATCCTGGAGAGACTGGCAACTGCATATAACTAACTATCCAAGTATAGTGCTATGTAAGGTAAAGCATAGACAAACACTGTTAATTTGTCTTGTTCGTTTCAGTAAATTGAGATTCTGGTCACTTATTTATAAACTTTCTGCAGTTTTCTCACTCTTGCTAAATATGCATTCATGAGGTGTAAACAAAATCTGTTGTACAATTATTCTTGGCAACACTCAGTGTATCATATCTATTTCACAACTTCCTCACTTATATTTGAGGTATCTGTTAGTGATATGCAAAATGAAAAGCCCAAGAATCAACATATGCAGGGAAAAAATTAACTGGGAGGAAAAGAAATTCCCTTAACCTATCGTATTTGTTGTAATGTGTCAACTCCACTTCATATGAATCAGATTTGGGCTGCTAATTGTAGGTTACCTCCATAAGCAGTTCTAAAGTGGTTTGTAATGTATTGTGCACAGCTGTTCCCACAATACCACTTCTGAACTGTAGTACAACCAACTGCTTGTTATCATTAGATTGCCCCTAAATAGCTTAAATCTGGAAGAACATCTAAATTCATCTCTATTTGAGAATGTGTTTCCAAAATCGTATACCTTAGGTAAGCAAAAAGGAAGATTCATCATGTGGAGGTTTGTTTTTTTCCATGTCAGCGACTTGAGAAACTGCAAGTTGCTTCTGATGTGAGACAATTGGCTGTCTGCAAGGACAATGCCCAGGGGATGACCAGATGTTTTGATGTTTTACCATCCTTGTAGGAGGCTTCTTTCATGTCCCCGCATGGAGAGCTGAAGCTGACAGAGGGAGCTCATCTGTGCTCTCCCCAGATTCAAACCTCCAATCTGTCAATCTTCAGTCCTGCCAGTGGTAACGTGCCATGAATAGTTTAAACACAATCTTACTTCAACAAATTATATTTGTAATGGATCATTGGATAAATAACTAGATCTGTAATGTGATATAAATATTTCAGCAGATTTTGAGTTGCCTGATATAAATTGAGAATTGGCACAAAGAACTGGCTTTACTTTCTCTATAAAACAGCTAATGTGTGTAGGATAAATGCCCAGAATTAAGTAAGCAATTCATCATTGAAGATCTAAGATTTTTAATGATTTTTTCATTCTGAGTTGCCTGGATTCTTGGCTACTTAATGGTTATCCTAAGCCACTAGGAATTACCGTTATATGTCATCATGGGAATACACAACCCATATTTAGTCTATATCATCTGATGCATAGCAAGTCATCATACGGCAAGGATGAAAATATTTATATGGCAAGGATTCTTTCTTACATTTTCTGAATAACATAGTTGTGATTTTCTTGGTGGTAGCAAATAGAATAAGTGGGGGAAATGGCAGAAATAAAATAGCCATGAGCCTATCAACAACATGGCATCAGTATCAAAATAAGGTTGTGCTGCTATTTCTTGAGCAACTTTCTCTAATGTCTAGAAGCCTGTTTACATGGGCCATATGAATCAGCCTGCAGGTAAATGAACTCAATGGCATCCACACAATGCACAACATCAATTCATCTTAATGTAGCCTTGTCCCATGTTGGGAAAAGTTGTGGGATGCTTTGGAACTTTCCTGAAATTCCAACACTTGCCCATATTTTGAGGCCAGTGTAAACAGCTGTACTACTTCATAATTCTGAAATGGTTGTAGTTGTTCACACTGCCTTCCCGCTTTTCTCAGGTTATGTCCTTTGAAGTGACCACTGGGAGCTAGAAGTGGCAGTGGACATTGCTCAGCACCTGATTGCTAGAGTGGTAAGGTGATTGGAGAAGGTGGGAAGGAAGGAGGAACCAATTCCTCTTTCCTCCAGTCCTTCTCTCATGCGGCATCATCACTCTAGCTATGGTCACTACAGGCACCACCATTTTTGAACTCGGTGGTCATCACTAAGGACAGATCAATGGGGGCAAGTTAAGGGTGGCAGTCTAGAACCAGTTTCAGTGCCATTGGGCTGTCTAGATGTCATCCAGCCACCAGATTGGCTCTGGGGTAAGCAGTGTGAATATCCATTAGCCTTTGAGCCAGTTTGGTAGCTGGCTATGTGAACCATGGCCATGCTGATCCAGAGTATCATACTCTGCATCTGCATCATCATTTGTGGCCCATGAAGATGCCTCTTAAGAGGGCTGTATTTACTTCCCCTCAATTGTTATGGTGGAATAAGTCACCAACAGCATTTCAGGCTATGACTTTCAACTGTACTGGTTGACGCCCCATATTCAGAAATCCAAAATATTAAATACTCCAAAATATGAAACTTTTTGCCACCAGTCGCTCACTTCCACCTGGGTTTTTCCTCAAGGAACCCTGATGAGGAAAAGGAAGAGAAGGAAAAGGAGAAGGATTAGAGTAGTTCACTTACATAAGGACTCCATAAGAAGCAGACATTCCAGATGCTTCCCTGGCTATCAACCCACTTGCCTTGCTGCACACTGTCATTGGTGAGTGCAGAACCCTCTGAGATGTCTGCTTTTATCATGAGCCAGGTGTAAGCAGTGTCCTCCATCTTTCCCCTAATTCTCTTTCTTCCATCATGATTCCTTGGGGGGGGGGGGCTAAAATGCTGGACATGTGACTAGTTTTCTTTCCCCCATTCTTCCTTCATTGGAGAAATTCCAAAATCTTGGGAGTTGAGTGGGAATCTGAAAAACTTCCCAAACATTTTGCGTAAGAGAGATCCCAAATAACGCCACAGGAAATCTGTCGATTGCCATATATAGATAAGGAGTAGGGAGGGTGTAAAGAATATTCACAAATATTCAAGCAAAAGATGAGTTTCCCAAGTCTAGGGCAACTCTTATGTGGCACCAATGAAATTTGCATGAAAAGATATATTACAGTTTGCGGTTTTTTTCTCTATGAAAATAGCCACACTGCATTTTTGCATGAGAAAAAGCTTTATAGTTTGGAACTTATTCTGTGTGAATAATACCACAGTGTTTTCTATGTGGGAATGGCAGAAAAGAATATTTTCTTTACATGAATCTTTTTCCTTGTGCAGAACACATGTCCTGGCATCTCTTTTGAGAAGTTATAAAACTTTCAGGAGAGAATTTCACTTCCTGGGGGTAGATGTCTCTCACTTCCATTCTTAATTATGAGTCCTTTGTAAGTGAGATGTTTGTAACCCAGGGACTGCTTGTATTGCTTTAGTTAGGCAGTTACATGACTTCCTTTTAGAAGCTGTCATTTTTTTACTGTCAGTAGAAGTAGCTCTACTGAAGGAGAATGACATTTTTAAAATCTAGATTGATTCTGCACTGCCCGAAAGCTGTAATGATTCTATATCAAACAGGGGCTCCTTTCACAGTTAACAACCTAAAGCTTGAGAAAGCAGTACACAATGTCAGCTGAATGAAATATAAAGCCTCTTCCCATAATATCATATTTCTACTGTCAATACTTTAAACCCCAGACATGTCCAAAACTTAATTAGAATAGTCCAAAATACCAAACGTCTGGGCTGATTATGAATGCAATCTAAAAAGGGCCCAGACTCAGATGTCACAAGCACTATAGTTGCTTCCCTTTCTGCCTAAATTTGCCTCTAAGCAACAGTTGTAGGTCAGAATGATAGCATTCATGAAGTGCAGCTTATGGCGAGACAACCTTCAGAAATCAGCAATCTGATTTACAGCAGCTTGAAGTAAAGTTACCAACCAAAGGAGAAAAACATTAGTTGCTTTGATGTTTGATGAGTTGTTTGTTTTTCTTTGGGATTTTTGGAGCTTATATTTACTTGAAAGAATAGTACATGGTCATTTATTATTATTATTATTCTGACAACTAAACAAAGTATGACACAGCAAATGAGAGATATATGCTGGATTTCATATCACAAAATCACAAGTCAAACACTTCCCAAGCGTTTAGGACTGTGCGATGTATTTTCGAATGCTGCATGCAGATCCAAGTAAGGTGGCCTTTTGCAGTTGACAGATGGTGATTTTCTCAATGTTTATTGTTTTCAAATGCTGGCTGAGATCCTTTGGTATGGCACCCAGTGTGCCGATTACCACTGGGACCACTTTCACAGTTCGATTTTGAGGTCCTGATAATAGCTGAATTTTTCTTGTTGTTTTTCATCACTTTGACTTTCTTTCTTTATATCCTGCCTTTTTCTCCATGGGGACTCAAGGTGGCTAACACTAAACTGTTTTAAAAAAACAACACAAACGTTTTTTAAAAAAACAATTAAATAATAACAATGTGGTAAAAACAGAATTAAAATACAGCGATGGTCTTAAAATGGTCTTTAATACTCATATCCCCAGGCCATGGTTCAGGTCTTTGTTCATAGCCAAGCCTTTGTTCACTTGGTGTGATTATTGCCTGGAGGCATCCTTTGTCTCTGTGGTTTTCACTGACCTTTGATTGCTTGCTGCCTCGGGTGAGGCGACAGGAAGTGAGAGAAATCTACCCCTAGGAAGGGAAGTTCATTCATGAAAGAGTTATTAACCAAAGTATCCAAAGTGTGTGTGAGTTTGCCTGGAGTTACACTTAAAAATGTACCTGTTCCAACTTACATAAACATTCTACTTAAGAACAAGCCTACAGAAACTATCCTGTTTGTAACTTGGGGACTTTCTCTATAAGCAATAGTTTGCAAGGTTTGCTTGCAAACCTGGTTATAATGGTAGACAATAACAATATCATTAAAACACAATATTATAAAACTGTAAAAAAAAACCATATACATATCAATTAAATAGTCTTTCAAATGATTAAAACATATCAAACATATCAAAAGTTGAGCATTGACTGAGCTTTGTAAACATTAAATCAATTGCTTTGCCATTCTTTCGTCATACCTATAGGTCATATTAATCCCCAAAGGCTTTCTTAAATAGTCAGGTCTTGAGATTCATCTGATTAATCCTTTATCTTAGGCTGTGATTGTCCCGCTATATCAACATTAAATGATTTGGTGGAGAAAGTCGAGATTAATATTCCATTGTCCCACTTTTTCAGCTGCTTTTAAACCATCCCAGTTTAAAAGGTCTCTGCTCTTGCTACTTCCTTGTCATTCGTTTACTTCCATTAGTGCAAACTGAGGCCAACCTACAAAAGTAGTTTGCAGTCAATTAACACAGCAGGGGAAAGTAGGAGAAGAGGAATGGGCTCAGGGAAAAGCAAATCACTGCAGTCTCTCCTAGTTTGTATGTTCTTTCCCATTAATAACTTCTGCCACTCTAATGTTGTTTTTAAAATGATAAAGGTTTGTGCGTTGGACTATGACTCTGTAGACCAAAGCTCACTTCCCCGTTTGGCCATGAAAACTCCCCAAATGATCCTGGGCATTGGTTGCCTTAGCATCACCATATGTCAAGAACTTGAAGGTACACAATAACAAAATGTATGCTTCTTTCATTCAAATCCTATCCTGCTTGCAGCTGGTGGTAGGACAACTTTGATAGCTTACTAGGGACCCCATCAGACATAGTCTTCTCTTCATTTCTCCGTGCTGCCGAATCGGAGTCCCATGGAGGCCATCACATGATCAAGGACACTTCTGGTGGTTGCCTGTGGGACTCTGTTGTGGCAGCACAGAAGTACAAGCCAGAGAAGTGGTAGAAGTGAGGAAGGGTAGAAGCAGGGAAAGGACATGGGATGGCTGTTATCCCTGAACACAGAAAAGCACAGGACCCGATGGTAGGAAACAAAAGAAGATGGTTCCCTCCACTTTCCCCCACTTTTCTCCATTGTCATGTGATGAGATCCCTACTTTAACTAGTCAATTGAATGATTTCAGGCCTGCACAGTTTTTGTCCTATCTACCTTCATTTGAAACAGAACATCTATATCGTATGGCGAACAGATGTTTGACAGCAGTTGCTGTTTACAAAGACTTACTTTGTAAGCCTGGCTCAACGTTAGCATGCTGCTTCCTTGAATAATTGGCAAAATCATTACTATACTGACACTTACTTACCCTAGAGCAGTGGTTCTCAACCGGTGGGTCCTCAGGTGTTTTGGCCTACAACTCCCAGAAATCCCAGACAGTTTACCAGCTGTTAGGATTTCTGAGAGTTGAAGGCCAAAACATCTGGGGACCCACAGGTTGAGAACCACTGCCCTAGAGCCTGGAGTCATCTTTCCATTCTCACAATGCTGTGATCCTGCCACAGCACCCCTGGGAGCTATAGGAAATTAAATGGCGGTCAACACCAATTCAAAGTGTTGTTAATTGTCCACCACTAGACTAGATTCAGCACACAGAGGTTTCACAACTTCTTTGGTTACAAACTGGTACTAAGAAATAAGAGACTATTAAAAGTCAGGAGAGCAGTTGGCTAGACTCTGATTTTCAATCCTGAGCAAGTATTCCATGGAACCGATCTCTTTCTAAGAAGGTATTGCCTTTGTGTTTACTCCTGAATAGACATGCATATAATTGATTTAAGTTTTTTTGCATACCTGAACTTTTTTGATTGAGGCTTAACGCTTGGCAGAGAGGCAAATAATTGAATTGTATTCTCAGTGCTGCCCAAACTGGTAAGAATTACATCTGTCTTCAGCCATTCTCCTTTGACCATGTCCTCATTCTTTCCCATCCCCCCCCCCCAAGTCAGGAGTGACTTGAGAAACTGCAAGTCGCTTTTGGTGTGAGAGAATTGGCTATCTGCAAGGATCTTGCCCAGGAGATGCCTGGATGTTTTGATGTGTTTTACCATCCTTGTGGGAGGCTTCTTTCATGTCCCTTCATGGGAAGCTGGAGCTGAAAGAGGGAGTTCATCCATGTCTCCCTGGATTCAAACCTCTGACCTGTCAACCTTCAATCCTGTTGGCACAAGTGTTTAACCCGTTGCGCCACTGGGGGCTCTCATTGCTCAAATATGGCTTTTGAACTCCTCTCAATTTAGAAACAGCTTTTTGTACCAAAAACAAAAAAGATTAACTACCAATTGCCAGCTGCTACTGTTAGTCCCTAAGAATGAGAGAGAGACCACTAAAGGGCACTGCACCTTGATGACCCCCAGTTTGACTTTAATGTTTTATCTGCCATCTTCAGTTTGACAGTCGTTAGGTTATGCATGCTTGCTCAAGTTTTCAAGTTTTCTCACTTTATTTCAAGAATAAAATCAAAACACACCAACTCTCCTCAGCAGCAGCTACACCTCACTGCCCCTTCCCACCAGCTCCCAGCAAGGTGGAAGTTAAAAGAAGGGCAGGAGACTTTGGCTCCTCCAGAGCGGAAGGTGCAGTCTACACACCAACTCTCCTCAGCAGCAGCTACAGCTCGCTGCCCCTTCCCACCAACTGCCGGCAAGGTGGAAGTTAAAAGGAGGGTAGGAGACTTTGGCTCCTCCAGAGCGGAAGGTGCAGCCTACACACCAACTCTCCTTGGCAGCAGTTACACCGTGCTGCCCCCTCCCACCAGCTGCTGGCAAGGAGAAAGTTAAAAGGAGGGCAGGAGACTTTGACTCCTCCAGAGTGGAAGGTGCAGCCTACACACGCCGAAAAGACATTTGATAGAGTCAACTGGGATTTTACAACTCTGTTAATGAAAGAGCTTGACATGGGTTACAATTATCTCAATGCGGTAAAAGCCATCTATTTGAGTCAAAAGGCATAAATAGTGATAAACAGAGAAGAATCAAAAGCTGCCCCAATTCATAAAGGCACTAGACAGGGATGCCCTTTATCCCTGCTCTTATTCATTTTGGTTCTCGAGATGTTATTGGAAGGCATAAGAAATGATATAGAACTAATAGGACTTTTGATAAAGAAACATTTATGGTCAGAGCCTTTACGGATGACCTAGTATGCATTGTTGAAGACCCGTTGGAGAATTTGGATAAATGGCTAACGAAATTGGAGGAATATGGGAAAGTAATGGGATTTAAAATGAATAAAACTAAAACCAAGATGCTAACAAAAAAAGAAGAACCCTTGGAACTCAAATCAGGGATAGAAATCACAACTAAAATAAAATATTTAGGAGTGATATTAACTACAAATAATATAAATTTAATTAAAAACAATTATGAAACAAAATGGCAAGAAATCAAAAAAGATCTAGACAAATGGAGATACCTAAATTTATCTATCTTGGGAAGAACATCTCTCATCAAGATGAATGTAATCCCAAAAATGTTATTTTTGTATCAAAATTTTTGTTTCTCAAAAATGATCGATTTTTTTACAATTTGGAAAAAGGATTTAACTAAATTTATATGGCAAGGGGAAAAAACCAAGAATCAAATGGACTATTATGATTGATGAAAGTAGAAGAGGAGGCTTTGGGGTCCCAGATTTGAGAACTTATTATGAGGCATATTCACTAGATTGGGTATGCGAGTGGACCACGCTCGCAAATACAAGGCTTCTCTCTCTTGAAGGCCATGACCTAAGGGTGGGGTGGCATAGTTATCTTTGGTATAAGAGGGGGGAAATTGAAAGTAATTTTAGGGATCACTTTATAAGAGGTCCGTTGTTAAGAGTTTGGTCAAAGTACAAAGAAATATTATTCGACAAGAACCCACTTTGGTTATCTCCCCAAGAGGCCTTTTTTAGAAGGCAATATGGAAAATCAATGTGGGCAAGATACAAATCTATGCTAAAAAAAAGAGGTAAAGAGATGGTTTTAAAAGATTTGGTAGAATTAAAATAATAATTCATTGGAGGTGACTGACGGGAGGAGGGCAGGGACAAAAGTACTCATGTTCAAGTTTTTGTTTGTTTAGTTGATAGCTCTACTAATCTTCTATTTCTCTTTTTTGATTTCTCTTTTCTTATACTGTTAAACCTTTTTGTATCCTTTCTGTGTATTGTTTATATGTTCTTTTTAATATTTGATAATCTTAATAAAATTTAATTTAAAAAACACATCAGGGAGTCCCCTGGGCAACGTTCTTGCAGATGGCTAATTCTCTTACACCAGAAGCGACTTGCAATTTCTCGAGTCACTTCTCACACACGCACACACATTCACAAATCTATAGGTTTCCTTTTTAAAAGTTGAACTAGCTTCAAATAAGCAAAGAACAAATACTTTTCTGTCTTTGCCCTAAATAAAAGTTTCCCTATCTATTTCTAATGTATTTCAAGCCCCTTACAAAGCCTTATGCTAATGATCAGGCTAATGATCAAGAAGAAATTGAACCTTTTATTAATATCAGTGGATTTTGCAGTGATTCTTGCAATTTTGCCTATAGTAGTAAGGCATTCAGATTTTTAAAAATCAGATTTTCTTTTCAGGAAAAATTATCTCTTTTAAAAATTAAAGAAAAATATTGTGTCATAAAAGCACCTGAAATAATCTTTCCCTAAAGAACCTCTGAACCATATTCACTGCCTAAATGGCACTAGCTTTTTCTTGTTTCTTCTTTAATACCATTCTGAGCTCACAGCTTGAAATATTTCATAATTTTATAAAGTGGCAGAAAAGATGGATGCATTAATATTTTAAAATCATTCAGTTTTAATGAAAACATGTCCCATTTGACTCCTTAAAACTTGCCAAATTTTTCTTTCAAAGAGGAAAAGTGTAGAAAGTGTTAAAGTCTTATTTAACCCCCTACTAAAATGGCACAGTAAGAAGACTGGAAGTTTCCATTTGGAAAAAGAAACTCCTTAAAAAATAACTCAGAAAAGGTTAAGGATTTCAAACTGAATTGCTATAATTGGTAATTCTGATAGGTTAATAATAGTGCATAGACAATATCTTTAAAAACCTGGGTTTAAAAAAAATTATTTGCAAATCCATGGGAAGATAAAATCAGAGTTACTGAGCTTGAAGAAACCTATTTTAATTGTTCTGGAATCACAGTATTTGCAAGAGGAGGTGTTGCTATCAGCGAGTAGGAGAGATTGCTGTTGATAGGAAAACTGAGTCATGGAAGTGAGATTCTGCTTAGAACAGAATTAAGCTTTATGAAGTGTCTAAATACTTCTAAAGAAGAAGACCTAGACTTCTTATCACACCAAGCTTTATTGAAAGAGCTTTGAGAAAACACAAAGTGTGTTTTGCTGACCGCAGCTGTAGGGATATTATGCCTCCCAATCTATGCATTCCCGTCTCTATACATGCCCCCTTTTGTTTTAGTTTTTTTCTGTGAGAATTGCAGAACTCCAAGAGTTGAGAAGTTCAGGGCAGTACACCTCTATACTTTTGGGTTTTCAAGGTACTGACCATCTATACCCGGCACCCTCAAACTGTGGCCCTCCAGCTGTTTGGGCCTCCAACTCCCAGAAGCCCCAATGAGCTTGTTCATTGGATTCTGGAAGTTGAAGGCACAAACAGCTGGGGGGCTGCAGTTTGAAGTTGCCTGGTCGATACAGAGCAGGCATGGGTAAAATTTGCCCCTCTAGATGTTTTGGACTGCAGCCAGTAGAGCTGTAGTCCAAAACACCTGGATGGCTGAAATTTGCCCATGCCTGATACAGAAACTTAAAATATTAGTTCAAATATTCATGAGCAGGAAGTTCTGTAAAATGTTCTTGTCTTGCAAGAAAGGGAAATGTTTAATGAAAATCATGTCAGTAGCTTATTGCAGCCACAGAGCTGCAAAGTTCCTTGATTTATTTTTTTTTAAAGGAAGCAATCAGGGAGAAACAAGAAACTATTAGCTTTGCAGTCAGACGTCTTCTCTGTCTACCTACAGTATGTGGCAATAGCAGATTGGGAACAGGCAACAACAGAAGAGAGGACATAATACATGTCAATGGCCCTAAAGTCACTGCAGAAGCGGATTCAGATTACCATGTAGTTTTGGAAAACTGGCTGCAGATGGGTTGAGCACTCCTAAATGCAATTTGACTGTTTGAGCTACTGTTTCAGTTTGACATGAAGTTTGGTTTGCAGTGAGTTTATGACAATATCCTGCTATACCATTTTTTTTCAGTCATGGCTTACAAGGCTCATGCAATAATGTCCTAAATAAGTATTTATATGAAAAATGGTTCTCTGCCCTACAAGAGGATTTAAAAAGCTAAACAAAATTATATGATATTGAGTTTTTAATGCCCCCACCCCTGTTTTGCTTAGTCAGGGCTAGTGATGAATGAAGGGGCTGAAAAGGAGAACAGATGACAAAACAATGTTTATGGTATATTTACATTGTGCTGGCAGATGTCCTGTTCTGGACATCCTCAATAAAAAAACAAACATTCTTTGCTTTAACCTTTCCTCCTACTCATTATTTACAGGAGTGTCAGTGTCTCTCTTTTTTAAAAAAAAGAAAGAATTAAAAGCTCTAGGCAACCCATCTTTGGAATTAGTTTCACAGCTAATGCTGTCAGTTTTTAGGAAACTGCAGAGCTCTGACGCTGAAAGGGTAGTTTAATTCTTTTTCTTCCTGATATGGTTTGGATGAAAACCAAATCTCTGAAACTACCATTTACTTCTTTTGAAATGCAAACACCATCTGAGGAGGATAGGTCTTTGTCCAAAACATGGCTGGGAAACACTCTCAGCCACCTCTTCCCAATTTATCATAGTCCCAAGGATGCTTAGCCATCCATGAGGCTCCTATTTGTAAGTCTCAAGACCCTTCCACACAGCCCTATATAAAGGTAGAAAATCCCTCAGTATCTGCTTTTAACCGGGTTATCTGAATCCATACTCAGATAATGTGGGATTTTCTGGGATATAGTGCTGTGTGGAAGGACCCCAAGGCTTCTTTGGATTTCTTGACTACAGTCTCAACCTTTACATCTCTCTGATATTTTGAATTTAAGGAAAATTCCCAGCCACAGAGGTACAGGCCAAATAAATAAGTCTTAAATAATTTAATGGAGTGTCAGGTTTGAAACCTACGCTATTTCAAATATCATTATTGTGCATTATTTTAGATGTAACTGTCATATCAGAAACAGCCAGTTGATATACTCAGTGGAGATAGCTGGAGGTACCTATCACATTCTGATTTTATATTCACTTGAATAGTAATTTCATGTGAAAGAAACAATTTTAAATATGCAGAATATAGTATGAATATATGAGGCAACTTCTGTAACTGATCTGACTGCTTCTGACCTGGAAAAGTCAAGTAGAAAACTGTTTGAACCATATCTTCAGCAAGAGGGGGGGGGGGGACTGATGTTAGGAATATAGTCCAAAGGGGTTTTTTATTATTATTTTAAAATGAATCTTTTGCTCTCTCAGGATGCATCTTCACTGTTATTCAAGTCAAAGGGGTGCTGCCTTAATACGGCCTTCAACTAGGTTAACAGAAGTCACTTTCACAGAATCCATGACTTTGAGTACATGTAGTGATCAACCATGTTGCTTCCTATTTGGGTGGCCATGGTTAGTTACACTACCATCCCACTTTTCCCTGGACTTGGGCAGCCTGTGAACAAGGGATCGTACCCACATTGCCCCATCCATCTAGCAATTGTGGTGCCCACTGGGCATGAAAATGAAGCTTGATTATATCCAGAAGCTAGATCTACGCTGTTCTATATTCTAGGATCTCATCCCAGATTATCTGCTTTGAACTGGCGTACATGATTCTGCACTGCCAGATCATCTGGAATAAGCAGATAATCTGGGATAGGATTCTGGCAGTAGTGAAGACTCCAGAATAAAAAATTAGACTTCCTCCTTCCCTGCTCTCACATTGCCTCATTGCTTTGGATATCATCACTCCAGTTATTGAACACAATAGTGGACACCACAAATGTCAGATCAACAGGGCAATGTAAGGGCCATGTTAAGCAGTGTCAAACCTGTTCCAGTGCTGCCTAGCCATGTAGTCTTCATCCATTCACTGAGGGTGATTCAGGGACATGGAGTATAGACTCCAGTGATGCTTATCTTGAGTACCCTACTCGGTGTCAACATTGCAATTTCTGCCTTATCAAGATGCATCCTCAGTATGCTATGATGAACAGCTGTTTTTCAAATTGTCGATAAAGTATCCAGTAGTGGGTTTTTAATAAAAAAAATCAACCTCCTCTGTACATGTGTTATAATACTGTATATAGAAGATTTTTTTATTATTTTTAAAAAAACACAGTGAATGTCAAATATGTCAAAACTCATCACTTACCTATTATACAGTGGAACACATAATCATTTGTGGTAGATTTTTTAAACACATTATCACCTCCTATATCTAATTCCTTTGTCTATGAATCCTTCTTGAACAAGTGTTACCAAAATAGACTTTTATTACTAAGTCCCTTCATCAACGCTTACAGAAAAAAATGACCTCTGCTTCTCTCTTTTTTCGATTCTCTCTTCATCTTTCTATACCTGCGGATCCTCTTCCTTCCAAGTCTGTTATTTATGTATTATATCATTTCTACTTTTAAGCATTTGGGCACTAAAGAGCGGAGAAAAAAATCTATGTAAAATTGCAGTTTCTCTTTGATTGGTAAATCCTTGGTGTACTTTTAATCTTCTTGTGAGCTTTTTTCTCCCTGCATATGATAGACCCATGAACTTAAACATGCTGGATAGTTTCTGATCCTATTGATTAGAATGACTTATAAAAGAAATACTGTACACTTTGAAATATATAGCAAAAAGACCAAAAATTTATTCTTTTAATGGACACAATCCATTGAAGAGACTAGCATAAGTTAATAATGCTAAAATAAAGCCACAGACTTAATTTAGATAATCAGAAGGCTTGAGAATTCTGTCTGTTTCCATACAAAGGTATACATAAGTTCTGTGCTATGGTCCACCAAGTTCACTGTCAAAATGATTTATGTTCCTCATCATTTCCCCTTGGAATGCCAGCAAAAATCTGAGCCCACCTCCTAGCAGTGCTGGCTGGATAACCAACCAATGGGGCAATGGTCTGCAGTGATAGGCAGTGCAACACCACGAATTGCAGTACAAACAGTTGTGTCAACCTGTCAAAACCACCAAGGTTTTTTGAGGAATGCCCAAGACAACGCCATGTGGAAACAATAGACAAAGTGGACTCTACAAATTTGTGGGCCAAACGCTAGGAAAAAGGAGATAATTTCTCCTAGGAAATCATTGCCACTGTTGATTTGGTAACTCTGACTTTGGTTTATGCAACTCCCCCCTTGGCCAGTTTATTTAAAAATGTATTTCATTGTTGGTTCCATCCTCTGATGGAGATACAGTCCGAGTAATTTCACATTTACAAAGGAATATCTAGACACCCTGTTAAGTACCAAAAATGTTCTGCTTAGTGAAACAACTAATTAATCATTTCTCTCAAGTCATTTTAGTAATCATCTACAGTGATTTGGGCTGCAGTAGTTTCTTATTCCCAACTATACTCAAACTGCAAAATGTATAGGAACCAGTTGAGATATCTCTATCTTTCCTCCCTGTGAATATAGTCATTGTTTAACAGTATTTTCCGGTTCAAGTCACTACTTTAGGAGGCCATATTCTGCCCAGTAAATACAACTTTCATAAAGTCTCTTTCTAAATCTCAGCTATAATTATGTAATAATGAGTTTAGTCTCAGCAGCTCAATGGATTGATTCTTACAAGGAGGTCAGTAAGCTGGAGAAGGGAGCGATGAAAGAGCCAATGGCTGTGCTCCAGACCAAACACTCTGCAGTCAAAGCTAAACAGTTCTCGTCTGTTTGGGCCCTGCTCTTCCCAATAGCACCTGCTGAAAGACTCATTGAGATAACAGTATCCATGTTATTTAGTTTAGAGATATTGAATAGAGAGAGTTTGTCACTCATAAAAGAACCTTCTGTTTATAAAACAAATTAGCTATGGAGACACTGACACAGCTCATAATATATTGGGCTATATTTTAGTTAATGACATATTTCGAAGAAGGGTGGACACCCTTGTGTTCTTTCCAATGTTTGGATTATTAATTCAGTGGGCCACAGATGACATAGTCAATGGTCAATGGTTAAAGGAGCTGTGATTCAAAACCTCATCAAAAATGAAGCAAGAATGTAATCTGATGATACAGTGGGCTCTTGATATCCAGGACCACTGTCATCACCTTGTGAATACCAAAATCCATAAATACTCAGGTCTCATTGTATGCAGTGGTGTAGTAAAAGGGTATCCATTATCAAAAGTGGTAAAATCAAGCTTTGCCTTTTTGGGATTGGTTCCGAATATTTTCAAGCTAAGGGTGGTTGAATCTATAGATGCAGAATCCACAGATATGAATAGACAACTGTAATATGAAAATACTGTGCTTAGAGATATTGTGCTACCAAGGTTATCTTAACACAGGAACACAGGGCCCTAGCACACTATAACGTTATCTTTGGTTCCCTGTGTCCACGGATTCTATACCCACAGTCTCAACTAACCACATATCCCAAACAAAAAAACTAATTACAAGTAGGAAACATTGATTTTGCCATTTTATATCAGACACACCAGTTTATTATAACATTGTATATAATAAGGCTTGAGCACCCACATGTTATGGCATTCATAAGGGGTCGTGGGATGAAACTGCATCAGATACCAATGGTCTACTGCATAGCAACTTCAACTTCAGTGGCTGCATCCTAAGGAATCTGGGGATTGACTTTTTAAGGAGGTGTACTCAAATATTTCAGCCAGAGAACCCTAGTGCCTCACTAAATTAGGTTCCACATGACAGTAACAATGACAGTTAATGCAGAAACATAGTGCTATGATTATGCAGTGTGAAGAAGCTCATGGTGGTTTTAATGTGAAAATTCCTACAAAGTAATGACCAAATAAGAATATAATACAAGAAAGGCTTCATAGAATACATGAGGATTTAGACAGCAAATGTGGAAAGTGCAGAACAAATATTGGGTATTACCGTCTCTCTTCATGTTCATGTAGTGAGTCAAAAGAACTCTGGTCACAAATTAGGAATTAAGGGGAATGCATAATGGTTGGGCAGTTAGATATAGATCCATATTCTTAATAGTTTTTAAACCTGCAAAAAGCACTTGGAAAGTAAAGGGAATTAAGTTCTTATATGACAATTGTTGCTGATCTTATTATACAAAGTAATAGAAAGGTGTAAATCCTAGAAAAAATGAAGCCAGAAGCAAAGGTGTATGAATATGCAGTTAAGATAAAGCTTATTTGCTTCTTACAAATGAAAGAGAAACAAGCACAATAGAGTTGCACAACACTGGAATATGTTTATTGCTCATAGATTCTATAAGTGTGGGATCATTTGATAAGCTATGAGAATATAAGTAAGAATGTAATGTTTTCCCTTTGGTTTTTTAAAATGGCATTATCTTAATATCCTGCCAAATATTTATATATATATATATATGTGTGTGTGTGTGTGTGTGTGTGTGTGTGTGTGAGTGAAGTGTAAGCCTTAATAATTCATAGTTCATTTACTATGAAGTAGTATACTTCTAGTTATTGCATTATTTAGTCACACATCATATTATTATTAAATAAAATAATAATTGAACTGATACTTAAATTGATATTTATGTATTCACCTTTTCTTTTACGAGTAATCCTACTGACTAATGAAAGAACTCAGAGAGAAGGTGAAAAAAATGAATAAATATCTGTTTGTGAAAAGTTTGTCATCCAACATTTATCATCTTTTTGTTTGCCAGAGAAGGCATTTTTAAAGAAATTCCCACTGAATATCAGTCCTCTCATTCAAGAGGTTCATGAGTACAAGCTTCTCTGCACTATACACACCTGAAATTCATATTGAGGAGAATTATAATAACAATAATGATAATGATGATGATAGGACGACTATGGCAAAAGAGAACAACAGTGGTACCAATAGTGGTTGGTCCTCTTGGAAGCATTGCAAGTTACCTTGAAAAGCACTTGAAAGGCCTTAATTTGGATAGAACAGCAATCCACATGGTGCAGAAGGCAGGACTTCTTGGAATGTGCACATTCTTCGAAAATATCTCTAATACCCTAGTCCCTTGGGAAGAGCCCGATATTTAGAGACAAATTCCAGACACTTGGACCTAATATGCATTTTTGTTGTATTGTTATATGCACATGTAAGTATTATTACTATTATTATTATTTTAAAATCTAGCTTAAATTTGTGGTCTTGGTTTCTTAATTGAATTGCTTATGCTCATCAGTCTCCACTAAATTCTAAAAGCTAGGACAAGGTGTCCATTTAAACACACAAGCCTTACTTTAAAAATGTCTGGTTATTAACTCATTGGCTTACAATATTAAAGATAAAGATATAAAGATATTGCATCAAACATATATACACAATATCATGCCTTCAATCTTTCTCATGATCTCACCACCAAAACCCATCTTAAAATGATGCTATCATCATCATCGACAACACCACCACCACCACCACCATTTTCCCAGTCTGGGAGTCAAGGTAACTTACTCATTGCCCTATCAATGATATCTTCACAGTGAATTTTTTTTCATGTCAGGAGCAACTTGAGAAACTGCATCCAGGGAGAGCGGGTTGAGTTCCCTCTGTCAGCTCCAGCTCCCCATGCAGGGACATGAGATAAGCCTCCCACAGGAATGGTAAAACATCAAATATCTGAGCGCCCCCTGGGAAACATCCTTGCAGACAACCAATTCTCTAACACCAGAAATGACCTGCAGTTTACAGTGAAGTATGATGATGCATGTCAAATTGTAGGGATTCTTTGGGGATCCCCTTAAAATAACATAGAATATGGGCCAGGCTTTAGCACAGCTGGTATATCACCAGCAATGATAAGATTACCAAAAGGTTGCCAGTTCAAAGCCCTGGGTCAGCATGAACACCCAACTGTCAGCCCAGCTCACTGTTTACCTAAGCAGTTTGAAAACAGCTTGAACTACAAGTAGAGAAATAAGGTACCACTAAACAAGTGGGGGAGGTATTTTACGACACCATAAAGAAAAATATCATAAAATACCTGGTGACCAAAAAGAAGGAGGAAGTCCTGATGGCTCTTTGTCATAGAGGATGGAGCAACAGCATCCCTTCTGTGGCTGGATTCGAGCACAACCTCCAAGGTGCCAAAAAGCTGGATATCAACACAACATACCTCCTTTCTGTTCTGTCTGTCTCTGTCCTGTCTGTCCAAAATGGCACTGAATGTTTGCCATGTATGTGTACTGTTGTTGTTGTTATTATTATTATTATTATTATTATTATTATTATTATTAACATCGACCCAGAAATGAAATGAGGGGAAAAGAAGGTCTCAAACCTCAAGACCTAAAATAGGCGTAGTTGGAATACTTAGGAACTCCTTGACAGGTCAGATGCTTGATGCCTGGATCCATTAATATATGCTGTCCTGTTTCTCTCTACCCTGATTTAACCCCACCCCTCTCCAATTCTTCATTCCTTTGAGAATTGGCAACACTCAGAAAAGAAGTTAGAAAGTTTTTAGTTGCCTTTTCAAAAGACTGAACTTGACAGCCTGCAAAAATCTATGTCAGATTGTTAGAAATGGAATCTAGCTCAGTTCCCAGAGCTTCTTTTTTAAGAGAACAAGCTGTGAACATTTCTGGTTGCTCAGAACTGTTTCTGAGTATAACATGATCTTATAATAAGCAAGCATATCACAAAAGAAGCTTTCCTGGTAGACTGGTTAAACAGCCTGATTAACGAAATAATGCTAAGCTCCAATAAGTATCCTTTGAAATATCCCTTTCACTATAGACTTAGGCTGTGTTCTGCTCACAATGACTGCAAAATGATACTGCTATGACATCACAGATAGAAATGAATCACATATAGTCTGTACCAGTAAAAGGAATTGAGGCAACCATGGTGACAGACAAAAGTTTTCATGTTTAATACCTCAGCTTATACAAAAAATACACCATCATCAAGTAGAGAAAGAACAATTGTGCCAATTCATCTAAATTGTTCTTTGTTAACCTTCTTAGTTGGGCTTTAATAGTAATATGGTCTTTAAAATCTTTTTATTCATTTCCTCTTTTGGCTATTATTATAAAGTATGTATGAATGTCCTGAATACTCTGACACCCATGCCCACGGGACTGGTTCACATTGTTGTTGTCATTGTTGTTCTTGTTGTGTTTATTATATTTACCCTGCTTTTTTTCTATGCAAGGAGACTCAAAGCAGCTATTTCACCTATTGACTGTCACCTATCCAACTGGATATGTTCCCTCTCGAAATCTTCTAAGGACCTCATCACATTGATAAGGGGTAGCGGGGGGGGGATTCACCACACGGCATGGCAAATCTGTGAGGTAGCGGGGGGAAACTGTTGCCTCACATCACCTGCTGCAACCCTTATCTCATTCCATGAGGGAAGTGCTGCTGCTTGACTTCCCACATTGTCTTCTATGGAACAAAATTCTATGGCATACTTCTACTGGAGGTTGCCAAAAGGTTATGCTGAAAGACCTAGAAGATACCTCTCTAGGATGACTCTATGGTTACTTCAGGTGGAAGTCATTCACTTCAATAAGGTTCATTATTATCCATATATCCTGTGGAAATGGGGATTGTACTATATACAGACTGTATACTTGATGACCAACCAAGAAATAACAAGACCAACAACAGAAAATGTGGTCTAACAAAGGCTAAACTCTTACAACATGAATCATTTTGGATTTTAACTCACCAGATGGAATATCCAAAACTGTTGAACAACACTAACTCATATGATTGCTCTTTGTAAAATTTTGGAAGACGTCCTTTAAACGTGACTCATGAACAATAGCAACACTGTATTGCAACCACCTGGTCGATTAGATTTGCTATATGAACATAAGTTTCAGCCATTCAGTTTTATACTTGCAGAATATCACAGATGAGAAATAGAACTTTTTGTGACTATATTTATCATATTATCTTTGTAATGTTTACTGTATGTTCAGTATTGATGTTTTATATAATTGGGTTTATTTTAAATCAATGCAACAACTTTTAGCCACTACATACAGTATATTTCCTTTTGGTTCCACACTGTTAAAGACAAACAACCAAGATAACTGACTACATTGCTCAATTGTTAAACTTAATGAAAAGGACCCAACTACCAGATGAAGACTCAGTGTTGGAATTGAAACTGGTTGTGAATTATGAGTCCATTCATCTTTTCTTTAACAAAGAAACAAAAACATTCTTTGTTTTTGAATATAATAGCCTTATGTGAAGAAAAGTCCTCCATTTATCTTTAAAGAGAGAAACAAAACATTCATTGTATTGCGAATGTAACAGTCCTATGTTTTACTGAATATGTAATGGTTCTGATTAACTACCTAGTTTTTAAATTCACACTTATCCACTGAAATAATTATACGTTTAATGAAATTTACGCCTTCATATTATTGTAATTGTGGATACTTGTCTTTTATGTCAAGAGAACTCCTAGGTGTGGATCCTAACCTGCATCTTTTTCAATCAGGGGAGAGAGCAGGAAGTCTGAATAGCTGTCAGAAACATATAACATGTCTTGTATTTCTCTGTGACTTTATGCTTGTAGCTTTTGAAGCATATTGGTTGTACTTGCATCCTTTTTGGCTGAATCGTAATAAACCTTCCTGGCTTTGCATTAACCTGGGGGGCTTGTTTCTCTTTCCTGACCAATCTGGTGTAGTGGATGCTCGCTAGGCATGGATCTCTTTACTATAGTCCTAGCTGAATTCACTACATAGTACATGCCTTTAAGAAAGTTATTAAAGAAAAATGAGAGAAAAATTGGTTTTATGTGCCCCAAAGACGACCTTCTCTATCAGCATGATTTCCTATCCATACTGCATTGTTTGTAAAGTGCATGCTGTCACACTGTAATAGAGAACTCTGCCTGAGGATATTCACTCACATTCAATAATTTAATCAGAATCCAATAATGTAATCACTTTGCAGTGGCATTTAATGGGGTGACATTTCTAATTTTTTCCCCAATACTGGTGCTGTTTTAAGAAATTGTTTAAAGAACTCAACTTACGCTCTTTTGAGGCAGACAGACTCACTTGGTTTCATGTAGAAATACTGATACCAACATGCACACACATGTGTGTATTGCAATGGGCATATTGCAAATAGTTTCCTAACCAATGCTGAAGACAATTTTGTATTTCATCTTGATCAGATTCTGTGTTTTCATTGAATTTTTGGGAAAAAACTACTCATATATTTATTTAGATATTTTATATCCCACCGTTCTCTCAATATGCTATCCAAGAACACATGCACACCTTAAAAATATTTGCTGGAAAGTAAAACCCAGTACATCTTGTGTACCATTTCGGAACTATTTGGTTCGAAACTTAGCTGAGACAAATTGTACTAATGTTATTGCTGAAATAATAATAATAATCTGTATTTATATCCTGCTTTTCTCCTTAAACTAGACCCAAAGCAGCTTACAACATTTTATAAAAGACAAAATCATATGTGTATTGTTTAGTATGGTGTTTTATATAAAGTATACAGTTCTCCAGACAGCATGTTAGCTGAGATATTACATAGTCTGAAACAATAACTTTCCCAAACTTTGGTGCCTGGGCATCAAAACAATGCTGCTTGCCTGCTGCCTACACTAACAAGGACCAGCTCAAAGGAAAGGTAGCCAGGCCCAGAATAGTCATTTGTCCAGAGGGCCCATAAGCTGGTCTATTAATTAATTAATTAATTAACGTCATTTATATTCCGCCCTTCTCACCCTGCAGGGGTGCACATATACATATGCACATATACAGGCAAACATTCAATGCCATTGACATACAACATATATAGACAGACACAGGCAATTTAACATTCCAGAAATCAGTTAAATTTAGCCTCTCCACAAAGTGGTACCTAAATTTCCTACTTGACAGATGCAACTGTCTTTCGGGTTGCAAAGGTTGACAACGAGCTACACAAATTGATCGAGAGCTCACCCCGACCCAGGCAGGCCTCGAACTCATGACCTTCTGGTCAGTAGAGATCTTATGCAGCTGACACCCAGCCAGCTGCGCCACATTCTATGCCTGCTTCCCTTCACAGGGCTCTTGTCGTCTTTAACTGGTAAAGACATATAGAGAAAAAAATGCCCTTATGTCTAATAAGAAACTATGCAAGAGAGGAGACAGAGCATACTGAAAGGAGAAAGAGGCATGGCATGGCATGAGAGATGGGCTATAGACAAGAAAGAAAAAGACTAGTTTATGGAACAGAAAGTAATGAGAAAGCACAGGAATGAGGTAAAAGGGCAATGAGGTTTCCAGCCATTGCAAAGCTGAAAACCTCTGCTAGTATAAAATAAATCAAGGCAAACAAAAGCAATGAGTAATAATAATAATAAAAAGAAGCTGGAAAAATCTTGGCATTACAGCTACTTCCCTCCCCCCCTTCCCCCCCCCAACCCTTTGATCCACATTTTGGGACCATGTGAATCAGAAAAAAATATAGAATGAAATATAGAAGGGAATATATGAACCATATATTTCAATCACTATTAACACAGCTTTGTTTTTCATGACCTCTTCCACCTTATGCTTTCTCCTTATTTACACTGACATGTTCAATGGTTTGATGTAGTCATTATGGATTCAGTTGGGTGCAAGGATGAGCTGAAGTGAAGCCCTTTCTTTGTATTTAAATGACAGATGAAACAAAACAGTTTAATGCTGTTTCTCAAGATTTCATCTGAGATTGTGAGCAAGGATGGCACAGCGGGCTGTCTGCACCATGCCCCTTTTCTATTTCCTCTTATAATAACTTGACCTCTTGTGTTACAAGTGGAATGCACAGGGCTTTATTATATTTTTCTGACAGCAAAAATTATGCAGCCTGACCTCGGTGAGAAAACTATGAAGATAAATATATTCAAGTTGTTCAGGAAGCTATTGCTTCAATCTAGAGTTCCTCAATGGGGTTACTTGATAACTGGAATTCTCCACTCCCCATTCAAATGAATAAGGAATTGCTTCTGGCCAAGACAGTGCTATGACTGCATTAAAAATATTACAGAAAATGTGCACAGGAAATTGCTAGTCCATAGAGAATGTATTGTTGAATTAGGCTGAGTAGACAGAGGTTCCAGATTACCAAAAAGCCAAAGACATTTTCTCTCCTCTTATCTATAATCTGGTTCCACATCATCATCTATATCCAGCATGTAAAATGTGTCTCAAAAAAGCCAAAAACGGAATCCTTTCGGTTTTCACATGAAACAATAAATGTTTATACAACAATTCCGTATAATTAAGTGCATTATTGTCAGAATCAAGCCCACCAAATTCAACAGGACTTGCCCTCAACAAAGATTTCTTATGGGTTGGGAAATATTTTCATGATTAGAAAGCTAAATTCTATTTAATAAATAATTCTATTTCTACCTTGGAAGAAGCATTATGACAAGAAGAAAACAATATGTGGTGGAGCAGCTGTACATCTTAACCAATTTGACCCAGCACAACAGCTTTCAGACATACACATGATAATGCCATTCTATGTTTGTCTTCACAAGACTAAAACAGCTTCCTGGTCTGAAACTACAGCTTTCAAACTACTCCGCCATAGTGTCATGGTTTCACTTTAAACTCCAAGGCAGCATTATGTGGAATTCTATGATTTGTAGAATTAGGTGGGGCACCAGAACTCTCTTGCTGAGAACTATAGGTACCTCACTTTACACTGCAGTTCCCAGAATTTTATAGGATGGAACCCTGGCAGTTATAGTGGAATCATGGTGATATGATTGTGTGATGTAGAAGGGCCCTCAGTTCCATACAAGCTGCAATCAAAGTTCCTGATCCACGCCTAACCTGACAAGGCTGTATTCCAGAGTTTGTTTTATTTGAAACTTCCCCATTTTGCAAACCAGAGCTAATATCCATGTCGTCATCCCCCCTCCCTGGGACTTTATATAATCTTTTATGTCTGACTTCCATGATTAAAAAGGGATGGAAAGGATTGCATAGACCAGATCAGGCCATGGGCTGGCAGTTCCATTACTTGGGTGTATGGGATTTCAGCTGTGAGTTTTCTACTCCTCTCCACTCCAGTGTTTTTTGTTTCCCTTTGACACCAATTAATGCTAAAATGAAAAGAGAAATTGAGGGGGAGGATTCTACATGGAAGCTCACAGTTCCCAAATGCATACAATTAAGTAATGATTGAATACCATATTTTATGGGATGAATGATTTAGTAATTGTCATCCAGTTTATTAACAATCCAAGACTGTACAGGTTCAGAACTAGCACTCTTGATAGGTTATTGTTAAATTTCTTAGTTTCCATCTTCCTTGCCATGCCCTGAGTGGTTGAAATTTTAGTATAGTTTCCTTGTCAGAAACACATCAAAACTGCATACATTTCAGCAAAAAGTAACATGAATACATTTCTTCTTCAATCCAGGGAATGTTCTCTTTTTCTGACTTCTTTCACCTTGTTTCTTATCCTCTTAAGTAATGAAATGTATTCTCATTTCATTTTCCTCTTGTTCTCTTTCTCTTCTCAGCAGGCATGTAGCCAGGGGGAGGCTAAGGGGGCTTCAGCCCCCCCCCAATTCTCAGGGTGGTCCGCGAAAAGGCCTTACTGGTACATTATTTAAACTGTTATGTGTATTCATATCATGATCTGATCACCATGCTCATTATATCCCACATTCATGGGGTTATTGGGATAACAATACAAAAGGTTTGCTAGGGTAGACCCTCTTCCACCGAGTCTCAGCCCCCCCGAACCGAACTCAGCCCCCCCCCCGAATCAAAATCCTGGCTACGGCCCTGCTTCCCAGGCAATATCCTACATGCAAGATGTGCCCCCACACATTTCCCCCTTATTCCCTAGTCTTTCCTTACTGTGTGTGTGTTTTCAAGGTGCAGCCATATGTGGGGGTCAATAAAATACAACACTGAAAACTGTTTTATGTAACCATTTGGTTTTTTGCGCTGCATTTTTTAATCTGCATGTGAACACCATTGTATTGGGGGTGTGGCTATGCAGAATAGTCCTTTCCTTGCTATCCTTTTGCATGCAGGCAAAGTAAATCCAATTGCAGGTTCATCTAAGGTCCATCATAGCTAAGAAACTACTTGAAGGCACTAAACAACAACAATGCTATCATTGGTGTACCCTTAGCCTCATAGAAGCATGCAAGCTGGTCACCACACAAATGTAGTGCCAAGGCGGTCCTACAGATTATACTATCATAACAGAATACTTTTGCTTGTACTCCTTGGATTATGCAGGCGTGGCAAGTTTTGTATATATTTTTAAAGCAACTTTCTTGATCGAATGCTCCTAGATTTGTTAGCCTGTCACTTCCAGGATCATGTTCTATCAGCATTGTCAATGGTCATGAAGTTAGAGAACGGTAGAAGGATACTCCAATACATCTGGAAGGCACCATCTTGGGAAGGAGTGTGCTTTAAATTACCCTTTCAGTGATGGTAGTGTTCATCACTAGAGAGAATAGCATGAGAATAGCATGCCTTAGCACTTCTCTGATTAATGTCTTACAGCTATTCAAATAGGTCTCTTGTGACCATCCAGAATTTCAAAGCCAAGGCCACAGTGATATTGAAAAAGTGTCAAGTAGCAATATTTGCAATGTAGATTCAGCATATCAATATTTTTATTATTTATTAGGCTGCTCCAGAACAAGTGCATCAAAGGGCTTTTGTCAAATGAAAGATACTCTTTGAAGTTTTCCCCATAAATCTTTTTTCATTAGACAGTTCCTTCGCCAAAACACCTTTCCTCTTATTTTAAACTGATAGATTTTTTGCAATTTTAAACAGCTCAGACCTGAAATCGATTTGATGGGGTCAGGAAGCTTACACAAATCTAGCTCAAGAGTATCGTTAATTTTGCTAATTTATAAAATAATAAAATTTGTGCATGCTTAGTGTGTGTTTTGAATTCTATTCAAAATACCTTCATCAGGTTCCAGCAGACAAAAAGTTTATATATATATATATATATATATATATATATATATATATATGTGTGTGTGTGTGTGTGTGTGTGTGTGTGTGTGTGTGAGATAAAAATTGAAGGAGCACAAGTGGCTAAATATCTTTTGACCAAAAATGGGCAACAGCAACCACATTGTCTAAAACCTCCAATAATTCTTCCGTTGTACATGAGGCAGGACATTGCAGACAAGGATACTGATGGGGACTTGTTTGTTCTGCTCCACAGTCTCACACGATGGAGAATTCTTTTAGGCCATTTTGCCAGGTTGTATTTTGATTTGTCCATTCCACTTCTGTATCTGTTTATGGGCTTCCATGTTGCCCATTCTTGGCTTACCCCTGGTGGCAGACCCTCGTGGGGGCCATCCAGTTGGGATTTCCTTCTTTGGCTACCCAGAGGGATACGTTTGCTGTTTCTGGGAGAATGTTAAGAGGAGTGGTGATTCTCATAATTTGATTTCCTTGATTTGAGTCTACTGGGAGGAGGCTGATAGCCATGCAGTGAATGGCTTTCACAGTGTACAACCTTATTTCTCTCACAAAAGGTCATCATTAAATGTCAATGAATTTTGCCTCATTACATGTGTCCCCTGCTCTTCCTTGACTCATTTTTGGACATCTGCTGTTTCAACAGAACTAAAGTATAGTCATGTTCTGCACATTTGACCCCTAACCTGCTCTTTCAAGCACCACAGCTGCTTTTTAGCATGTTGTTGCTTTTTCTCTCTCAGTCAATTCAGTTCCATCAATTGCTTATCCTTTCATCTGCAAACACAGAAAAATCCCCTAGGTTTCATTTTTCAACTGATTTCATTTTCCATTTGTATTAATGAAACAATCCTGCTACTTATAATTGAAGATTTTAATGTCCCTGTCTGCATATTGCATGTGTATGTGTATATATGTATGTATGTATGTGTATGTATGTGTGTGTGTGTATATATATATATATATAGAGAGAGACTTTGATGATAGTGATATTGAATGTTGATATTGAACTAAAAGAATTAAATGGAGTATGACTTTCCCAGTCCTATTGGGTATAATACATTTAATCCATCTTCCCATTTAGCAGCCTATAGCATTTAGCAAACTATAATGCCTTTTTAAAAAGTAAATTCTGGGAAGTACTGCTAGGGGCTTCAAAAAAAGGCTTGACCATGAGCCACAGTTTGCCCATTTTTGAAGTATGGCCTATCATACTATTTTGTTACGCAGCATCGTATTTTACCCAGCGTCCCAGTGCCCAAAGTCCAAATGCAATAGATTCACAGACCAGAGTAAACATGAACAGAAAAGTCTTTACTCTTTACTCAGCAGAGATGAAACATAAACTTGCAATGTTGCATATAAAAACAAGCAGTGCAACAAACTTACATAGTCTTTGCAAGAAACATAAAATAAGGCATCTTCATCTTACATCACATGAGAGAGCAAAAATAAACCTTGAGTAAATCGCTATTCCACCATAGCTCTTTTAGAGTAGCTTCTTCAAACTACTCCCCAGAGCAAAGCCTTTGAGCATAGATCTCCTCAGAGAAAAAGCTCTCCTGAAGCTCTCCAGGATCTCTCCTTGTGAATCTCCCCTTCTCCTGAACTGTATTCAAAAACCCATGCAGTTATACACCATTGGTTGTGGCTCAAGCTTGCTGCTTGACCTACATTACCAGCTGCACATGATAATTAACACTATAAGGTTTTTCTTCAACATACATACTAGGGTTGGTCTCTGCGGTTTAAAAATTATTTTAAATCAGATTAAATTCGTATAAAAAGTTAATTTAATTGTTTTTCGAACCATGTGCTCCAACCCGGAAGTATAATTTCTTTACCAAACCTGGGGGCTGCCATTTTTCTTAATTATTGTAATTAGATCGTATCTTCCCTCTCAGTTATTGTAACAGGAATATTTATCTCCTCCAAAATAGCTTTTCAGGGTACTTACAGACATATCACGGCCCTTTGCCTGGTCAGAGGATAATTAAAATAAAAGGCCTCCTGGAGGAAGTGAAGAAGCAAGGGGGAACCATAGAGAAAAACGGGGGCTCCTAGAGTGGGAAAATAGCACTTTAAACATCCAGAAAATCGGGGTAGATAGAAGGAAAGGAGGAGAAGCAGAGAATAAAGGCTGAAAGAAGAGGAGGAGGGAGTGACAAGACCACAGAGTGAAGAAGGAAAAACTATGGAAGCAAGGGAAACCATAGAGAAGAACTCCTAGGGACTCCTAGAGCGCCTTGGAGGACTGAAGGAAAAATAGCCTTCGCACGCTTTTCGTCCAACCATGCAGAAGGGCCGCACAGCACTGTGATACTCTGTAAGTCACCCTAAAAAGCAATTTTGGAGAAGGTTGATATATTCCTGTTACAAGAACCTCATACTGTATAAGTTGGTGGTACCATTTCTATATGTTATAAATCTTCAGCTCCAGTCAATTGCACTCCAGAAGTGAAGGGAAATGTTTTCCCCCTGATTTGCTTGTGATGTCAGCTCTGTTTTCCTGCTATGTGCATACGCCGGAATAAGAACTAATAACAAATTTCGTTATTAATTACGTTACATTTCAGAAATTTTGGGAATTTTTTTTGTAAGTATTTCTATTACTAATCAAACACACACACACACACCCATTGTATTTTAGAACCATGTTTTTTTATGGATCAACCAAGCCTACACACACATTGCCTAAGTAGAAAGCTAGCACAAAAGTGGGAAAGTTCTACCTGAATTCATTTCGTCCTGATGTGTTACTTTTGTAGCACATAAAGAAGATACCCTCTACCAAATGCAGCAACTGCCATGGACTTTTACAGTTGTTCAAAGCATAGAAACCTGGTCCCATCCCTTTTCTACACATTGACCAAATGCAGGGAGAATGAAGCAGAATAGAACCACTATCCCTCTCCCCAAACTGCCACATCCAGCCGCCTTCACCCCAAGTGTGAAAGGAGGTACCTTCACAAATAAGTGCTTCATGTAATTTGGAGCACTACTTATGCAGTGTTATCAGTCGCACACTGCCACTGCACTCTAAGTATTGCACATGTGGTGCTGCCAGCCCCTTCTCAGACCTTAGTTCTGTTTGGAAGGCAAATCGTTGACTTAGCATACACTCCTTTATCTTCCTCCATTATTCCATTCTTGCATTTGGAAGAGAAAGGGCTCTAGTCAAAATCATATTTGATGTGTTTTCTTTTTTAAAAAAGAAAGACTGTTCAGAAGCTGTGTTTTCCTCTGGTGCTTTGATACTTTGAAGCATAACTCTGCTAAATTGGTGACACAGCCATTTTACACTGGTTTCTGAATCAATAGGAGAACCAGTCCTTAGGTTTGTGTTGCAGGTTTCTTTAAAGTTTGTTGTGGACTCACAGATCCTTTTTGAGAGAGGCCGAAAGAGAGAACTGATATTTCAAAATCTTTGAAACTGAAACACAAGAAAAACATCTCAAATTTAAGAGAGACAGGGAGCTGCCCATCCATATTTTGAGAAGGTTCATTTGGTCTCCTTGGTATTTATTTGCATATCTTTTTCGACATAGGTACCTGAATGAGGCAAGATGGATCTGAATAATACGATAGTTTGAGGTTAATTATAAGGTACATTAATTTCATTTATTACTCAAGGGATGAGAAGCACAAATGGCTGTCCTTGAAACAAAAGGTGAAGCAGTAGACATGCCAAGCCACAGCAAAAGACAGAAACATGAGTGTCAGAATGATGCATTTACGGTGATAAATGTCCAATTTACCAACCCTTCAAAGAAGTACATTATGTGGCTGCATTTGACAAGAGGTGGGAGTTGTTCTGGATTACATGCCTAAGCCTTCAAAACACACTTTGTTGAATACAGTCTTGACATATGCAGGGCTAAGGTGAAATCACTTTACTGTGCTATCCAATTTACAGATGCCAATATGGCTGCAAAGAAAAATTGTGGATTTCATTCATTTTGCTGGGTTCATCCTAGTAGGCACCCTAAGTGGAGTTGTTGTTTTATGCTTCCATAAATGTTAAAAATTAACACAATCTCACACAACAAGAAAAGATCAGTAACAAAACAAACAAAAGAAAGAATTAAAGTTTAATTGAAAGCTTCTGACAGTGCAGTTCTATGCATGCCTACTAAGGCTTACATCCTATAATGTTTTGTGGGGTTTATGAAACCATACCCATTTAGTTTAGTGGATATAGTCCCCTGGTAAATTGCTATAAAATTGTTATTGCTACCTGATACACTTTTCACTGTATGTCTAAAAGCAGACTCATAGCTAGAAAGAAATATTTGGGGGGGGGGGAGTCATTAAACAAAGCAATTTAAATTATATGATTCATTCTATATTTTATATAGACTTAATAAAATCGAATTTGTATTTTAGTCACAAAGTTTCAAGTCTTTAAAAAAACTGAAAATCACTCTTAATTGGTAATTTATAGTTACAAAGGGATACCATAACATCTGTTGGAAACACTTGAAAACTGTGTGAATACACTTTGACAGAAATCAGGCTCCATTGATAAACTTTAGTGAATACTTAACAATGCAAGTCCAGTCAGTCTTTCTTGCCCCTTTGTACTTTTTATGTATGTTTTGAAATGTTTAAGAGTTGAAAACAACCTTTCATTTGTAGCTGTTGACACTGGCAGTGTTGTAGAAATCTGAAGAAGTTTCTTCACATGTGGAAAAAAAAACTCGCCATCACAGACGAGATATGCTTCCGGTGCATTTTCCTGCATGTGCAATCTTTTTCCATTTTCTACACCACAGGTCAAAGTCTTCCATCAGTGTGTCAGTATCTTGAAGGCATTCATTGTGAAGTTCTGTGCACTGTTCAAGTTGGATTTGAAATGGCCACAATTAATAGGGAGGAACACTTGCAGTTCCTAAACTACTTCCCTGTGCCCCTTAAACCTTTCTTGTAGCTGACTGCAGAAAAAGTCCAGAAATGGAATGTACACACAGCTGTGCTTTTTAGCATACCACTAAAAGTTCCTTCTGCACATTTGCAGCTTAAAATATTATTGTGAAAGTGAAAAATTGAACTTACTTATATTGGCACATTACAGAATGGGCTTTTAGTAATGATAGATATAATTAATCTTTACAAAGGGTATTATACTGTTGTGCTTGCAGAATAGCTACTTATAAATTTGTATGTTGCCTCTCATTAAAAAAAACAAAAATTGGTGCAGTTTTATTTTTTAGCAACTTTCTTATGACTTTTACAATATTATGGTTGTGCCTCAGAATCCTGCCACATTTGAAAAGTGTCAAGTTTCAACTTGTGACTTTCATTAGAGTGAACAAATACTAACTGGTTTTCAGATTCCTCACTTGAATAAACACCACCTATAAGAGGCAGTCTTTCCTTTTATTTAAAGAGTCTTTCTTCCTTGCCCTTACAGTCGGCTTTTTTGTGCAGTTTACAATAAAATCAACTGAACAACTTAAAATGTAGATCCATAGCAGAATAGCATTTAAAATAATATATATATATATAATATACACATTCTGAAAAAACCCTGCTAAGCAATTGCATATGTTTAGTTATAAAAATATAAAACTATGTATGAATAATATGCATTGGGTGAATTCATTAGCCTTTCTGGGAAATCATTGTAAGGTCTTTCTTGTACAAAACCATTGCCTTGAACTTGAAAAGAAACTTCCCTCCTTCTTAGAGTTGCATTACGCTTAGTTTACTGGAGAAATTCTTTCAGATGAATTTGGTATTATTTTTTTTAAGTAGGCAACATTAAATACTTATTGTAGAAACCTTTCATCATAACTTTCTTAGTTGAGTGACATGCTTGAGAGGAAAGCTTTTAAAGACCACTTTATGGAATTCTAAAGAGAAATTACTCATTATAATGTGGAACTTTATCTTCACCCACATCCCAAGGTACTTCAGCAACATTAAAATAAAGTGAATTATTTGCCATTAACTGTCTTAGTATTTGGGTTTACAGAGTTATTCATGCTGCAGTGGTAGTAAAAAAAATTACAAAATGTCCTCTCTGGTCTACCATATGTGATGGGAGGTTTCATTCAATAGGAAAAATGTTATAATGCAGTACCGATTCAGGACCTCATCACATAGATAAGGTCCAGTGTATTGATTCACCAGCCTCTATGGCGAATCTGGGTGTCATTGGAGTGGCCCCAGAGTAATCCTGGCTCCCTGGCTGGCAGCGAACACTCCCCTATCACACATGGGGAAGTGTTACAGAACACTGTGAGGCTTCTGTGTTCGCAGCGGCAGTATCCTCCCACACTGCTATCCCAGTTCACCCACAGAGCCCCACCGGAAATCATCTTATGTTATCTGATGGGTGATGTGGGGCTCCAGAAGTGAACTGGGGCAGAAGCATCCTAGTATGCTTTGTTTTTTGTCTCATGTGATAAGGCTGTCACTGAAGTAAAAAAGTGGGCCTTATTGCTTAAGCAGAGCTTTGGCTTGTCTCAGATTGTCCTTCTGAAGGACAATACTATCAAATGGAACAACATATAGTAAATGGAATATACTTTCAGCATATCAGTAGCAACAGTACTGACCTTAATGCTGTTTCGTATGCCAGAACACTTGCTCATTATTCAAATAAATTAAATAAATCCTAACATTTTGAATTTGGATTATATCATTTATTTGTTATGGTTTCAGTCCAATTATTAGTCCCAATGAGAGTAGATCAATGGAATCACTCACACTTAAGTGGTTATTTACCAAATCCCTGTGGATTCAGTTGATCTAATCTCTAACTGGAAAAAGAACTTTATTTATGAGTCACTTTATAATAAATATTATTAATGCAATAAACAGTCAGTAAACATTAAAATAAATATGAATATGCATATAAACATGCAGTTACACTAAAATTACAAATAACATAATAACATTACAAATAACATAATAAATCTTTATACTTGCATCAACATAACAAGCACTATATTTATATCAATAAATTATAGGACTAAGACACACTTTAACAGATTTCAAAATGCTGAGTACTTATAAGCTAAATTAAATTAAAATAATACAAGCATTAAGACAATCAAAATGTTCACATCTTTGGAGAATAGATGACTTTGCCTAGTCTCTGAAAGATGTCAGTGTAGATCAGGAGTGGGAATCAGGTTCCTCTCCTAATAAGACTAAATTATTAATTCCATCAAACATAGCTAGTATAACCAATAAACGCAACCCCAGGTTACAAGCATCCGACTTACACATTTCTCATACTTACGAATGGGGGTGAGACATCAGGAAGTAAGAAAATTTACCTCTAGGAAGCTAATTTTTTCAAAATCCAAGTATCGCAAGGACAGAAATTGAGGTGAAATCTTCTGAACAGGGACACAAACAGTAAAAAAAATGCCATAGGGGTGTTAACCCTTCCCTGTGCTATCCAACACTCATACACACACTCATAAACTCTCTCTCTCTCTCTCTCTCTCTCTCTCTCACACACACACACACACACACACACACATATTTGGCTGGACTCACACTTAAAAATGTATCTGTTCTGATTTACATACAAATTCAACTTAAGAACAAACCTACAGAACCTATCTTATTTGTAACTTAGATTCTAACTCCAGCTCTCACACTAAATGAACATTGGGATACATAAGACCAAGGGTGTGGGAGTTAGTTTTCATTGATGATATTACACATGGTCATTGTCTGCTAGAGATCCATGAAGTTTAGTGAGCCACATTTCAGGCAAAACACCAAACCATATTTCCCCAGCAAGGATTGTCATCTGTTGAAATAGCAAGACAATGGGACATCTTAGAAACAGAACACTTAGAAGTATATTAATCAGTAAGCACCTTTAAAACTCAAAAAAACAACTTATGGGATAAGCTTGGATGCATGAAATCTTATCCAGAATTTCTGGTGTTATGCAAAGCAGTGCTATTCAAAGTGATGGTCACTGGATCAGTGCTGGTCCCTGGCAAGTTCTCCAGGAAAGTAAGAGGCAGATTTCACCAGTCAGTACAATATGAAACCAAACCCTGGCACAATGAAAAAAAGGGTTCACCACATCACATAGCCTGATAAGCATTGAGGTAGACTATATATAAAGTTAAAAGGTTATAGACATATCAGAAGGAAATTAACTCAAAAATTACTGACAGCGGCACTTCTTATAGTAATAGAAATCATTGTCAAGCCATTTCCAAGCTATGACAATCCGCCCACCTGTATGACGCAGCCAGGAAAGAAGAAGTCCTTCTAAAAACTGCACTGTATTTGTCTATGTGTAATTGTATGTCTTTCCGACAGGGACTGTCTGTCGTATGTGTATTGTAATTCGCACTGAGTCCCCTTCGGGGTGAGAAGAGCAGAATAGAAATAAACAATATTATTATTATTATGTCTCCCTATCATAGTCTTTTTGGGAAGATTATAGAAAGGAGACTTATCATTGTTTTTCTTTTAGGTTGAGGGTGTGTGAATTGTTCAGTGTCATCTAGTAGGTTTCCTGTCCAAACAGGGATTCAAATCCTGGTCTCCAAGAGTCTTAATCCAACACTTGAAGTACTATAGCACAGTCTGTCTACCAGAACCAGTTAAAATAACACTTTGTTTAATTTTTATTTGATGATTAATTTTTGTCTCATTTTTCTCCTGACATGAGGTTCAAGTTGGTTTATTATAGGGCTGTCCAACTGGTGGCCCACGGGCCGTATATGGCCCCCAGCCCCTTCCCCATGGCCCCCTACCCTCCTGCAAGATATCTGCTTTTTAAGATTAAAAAATATTTATTATTATTTTTTGAATATTTTTTTGAATATTTTTTATTTATTTATTTTCGTGGCAAGGGGGGGTGAGGGGCGAGGCGGGCAGGGAGGGGAGCAGGCTCTCTTCCTCCTCCTCCTACTTCCCTCCCTCCCCCCTCTCTCTCTCCCTCCTTCTCTCTCTTTCCCCCCTTTCATTCCTTCCCCCTTCCACCACCTGAACAAAAGAGGGAAGGAGAGAGAGAGTGCACCGAGCGAGAGGGGGTGTGGCCAGAGTGAAAAAGGGGCGCCGCCGAGTTTGGAGCACGCGGGGGGGGGGCTCATCCATTCCCTTTCCAGCTTCCTCCTCTTCTGAGGATTCGTGCCAAGTTTGGTCCTGATCCATCATTATTTGAGTACACAGTGCTCTCTGGATGGAGAACTACAACTCCCAAACTCAAGGTTCAGTACTTTCTGTTGCTCTCATGAGAGTTTAGTCTGCCAAGTTTGATTCAACATGGCTGAGGAATGCTTTGATTGTGTTTTCCCCTTATGGCAGAAGGAGGTAGGACTGGATGGCCCTTGGAGATCTCCTATTCTAGGAACCCATTGTAATTAATATTATTATTATCATCATCATCATCAGTGGCTGAATGGTCATCTGTGAGGAATGCTTTGATTGTATTTTCCACTTATGGCAGAAGGAGGTAGGACTGGATGGCCCTTGGAGGTCTCCTATTCTAGGAACCCATTGTAATTATTATTATCATCATCATCAGAGGCTGAATGGTCATCTGTGAGGAATGCTTTGATTGTATTTTCCCCTCATGGCAGAAGGAGGTAGGACTGGATGGCCCTTGGAGGTCTCCTATTCTAGGAACCCATTGTAATTAATATTATTATTATTATTATCATCATCAGAGGCTGAATGGCCATCTGTGAGGAATGCTTTGATTGTGTTTTCCCCTTATGGCAGAAGGAGATTGGACTGGATGGCCCTGGATGGCCCTTGGAGGTCTCCTACTCCAGGAACCTGTTGTTGTTATTATTATTATTAGCAGAGGCAGAATGAATATTATGCCTTATCATTCAGGGTTATAGGCCTGTGTGGAAGGGCCCTGGCTTCTTATTTGACTTCCTTTCCACACATCTGAATAAAATCCCCATGTTATTTGCTTTAAACCAGATTATATGAGTGTGGACTCCGATAATCCAGTTCAAAGCAGGTATTCTGGGTTATATGGCTGTGTGAAGGGCCCTAAGTCCACACTGCAATATAATCCAGTTCAAAGCAGGTTTGTGGGGTTTCCTGCCTGGATATTCTGGGTTATATGGCTGTGTGAAGGGCCCTGAGTCCACACTGCAATATAATCCAGTTCAAAGCAGGGACTGGGACTTGAGACTGGGATTTTGGTGTTCATCTCTATCTCCAAGTCAAAGCCCTGGTGTCGTCCACAGACACCTCCAAGGCGGGGGTGGGGGCGGAGCCTGGGTGGGGGCGGAGCAGGGGTGGAGCCGGGGAGGGGCGGAGCCAGGGGCGGAGGCAGACCCTTCGGCCCCCCAGGTCATCAGTAACCAGAATTCCGGTCACAGGTCCGGTAGAAGTTGGACAGCCCTGGTTTATGACATATTGAAACAAATTACAGTTCAAACTAACCACCTCATCACATAAGGGGAAATTGGCCCCTTAATCCTATTCAAGTACGGAGCCTGCTAAGCACAATCACTTGACACAGGCCATGGTCCCACCCCATTGATGGGTAGCTGAGATGAAGCTTTCCATGGTTTTGGCTCTTTCCCTCAGTCTGGTGGGAGAAAGGGCAATACGGCAACATGTGTTGCTACCCTTTTCCTCATCTGATGTGGGAAGGGACAGGGCATGCAGGTCACCACGAAGCATCACACTCACTTTCCGTTACACCAGTAAAATGGGATAAAACAGGAGGGGCATCAATATGATTAGGCCCCTGGTTATATAAAAGAGTTAAACAATCAAAAAAAGTTTAAAAATACTTTTGTGTATGTGCCTTTTATAATTTTTTTAAAATTTAGATATTTTACTATGTTGCATCTGCCTTCAAGCCTCCTGTTGACTTAAGATGGCTCCATTAATATAATGGGGTTTCTTAGGCAAGGAATACGTAGAGGTAGTTTTGCCACTTCCTTTCTCTGAAATATAGCTTACAAAATCTGATATTCATTGATTGTCAGCCATCCAAGTACCAGCTTGGCCTGATACTGTGCTTAACTTCCATACAGGACCTGGTACTTTTAGAGTATTTAAGCTTTAACAACATAATAAAAAAGATGATAACATCCTCTTGAATTCTACCATGGTGTGTTGTAAAAGGTCCAATAGAAATAGAGGATTTCTTTCTTCAGTCAAAATATATTGAATTTTCCTTGAAGAAGCAAAGTGTGCTATATAGCTTTTCAGAACGGATGTTAATTGCTTCAAATCCAAGAAGCTTGTTGACCTCTCTGACAGAGATCCCACGTCCTTACTTTCACTGAAGATGAAATCATCTTGTCTGGCATGCAATGTTAACAGTGACTGGACAGCAGTCAAGTCAGACAGGAATCTTTTCAGACACTATTACCATTTGTGTACATTTCAGTGCCTTCTGCATTCCAGGCTTGCATAAACAAAGCAGTGAAACTGTGCTTTGCCTTCCTCTGTATCTTGGCCTGAGATGATTCTCACTGAATTTCCAAATGCACAAGGAAGAAACTGTGTGGGAGAGAAGAGTCACACTTTAAACATAAGTGTGACATATTCCTTTACCCTGCTGGTCTTCAAACTCCAAGCCTTAATGATTCTGGCATTGACCCTCTTGTTCCCTCAACCTTGGATTGGGTTGCTGATCCTTAGAGTGACCCCCTCAATGTGGACTTGTGGTTGTGTTGTTATGTGAGTGATATGTGTGGCATGACTTCAGTTCAGAGTTGATAGACTGCCAGATACAGGTTTACAATAACAAGAATAAGTTTATTAAACACAGTTGGGAGTATAGTAAGCTCCGATAATCTCTGCTATAACACTCCTTTTCCTAATATCATATGGAGTTTTCCCTTCTTGTTCCAATCCAAAACTCTGTGTCTATAGTGGGCTCGCCATGTTTGTGGTTGTTAGACGCAAAGGACTCCTGTTGAAAGTGGAAAAACTGGGCAGGCGGGGTGAGATTTTTTTAAAAAAACTGAGATAATACTTCTGTAGACATTTTCAGGTTCTCCGATACGATCCTGTGGTCAACCTCTGCCAGAAGTTGACCATAGAATCACACTAGAGATTCAGTCTCCAGGCCCAAATTATAGGCCAAATTAAATACGTACCTAACTGATTGTCTCAATAAAGCACTTTACAGAGACAGTAATTTACAGGTCAGATGTGTCCCCCAGGGTCAAACCTCAGGGCAAATCCAAATGACTAGAGGGATAAGGCAGGGCTGCCAATACTCTGTTCAATCTATTTCTGAATGATCTTGATGAAGCCATGATGGTCCCACAAGGTAATTAACCTAGATTGAGTACAAGGAGGGTCCCCATCCTGCTGTGTGAAAATGATACCGCTATCCTTTCTAGGTCTAGACCAGGGCTCTTACACCAACTTAGGAAATTTACAGAATATTGTGAAATAAACAACCAAAGCATAAAATTTAGCAAATCATAAGTTCTTGTTTTTGAACATAAATTTACAAAATATAAATGGTCTACTGACAAATTCTTACTAGAGCAGATTAGAAGCTTCCAGTATTTGGGCTTTATTTTCAACCACACCTTATCCTGGAGAGAACACTCTGAAATAGTGATGCAAAAGGCAAAGGTCTGTCGAGCAGCTATAATAAGATTTCAAAGCCAGAACAGTCTCTAAACTCCTCTTTGATGTAGCCATTCTAGGTTGATGTAAACCTAGAAAGGGTGCAAGCAAGATTTATAAGAAATTTTAAAAATGTATCTTCTTGTGTACAAAATGGGGTCCTGCTACTAGAAACGGGTGAATACCCATTGAGTACTAGGCCCCGGACTTTTAACCATAAGCAATGGTATTTAAACAGGGATCAGGGCTACTTTTCAACTCCTTTGGGCCAGGAGGATTGAATGGAAAGTGACCTTAATTGGGTTACCTGCTCCTCTCTTCCGCCACCTGGGATTTAAAATGGCACAAGAATCCCTCAAGCTAAGGTTGCGAGATATTGTTCTGGGAGAGCTCAAATTCATCATGCTCCCCCAGATCTTTAAATTTACCTTATAGAGAGCCTTTAAAGTCATGCTAATATCTAAAAAAAATTACAGTGACTAAATATTGCAGACTCTTTATAAAGGCAAGAATTTCTCCCCAGAGCTGCTAATTTATTTATTTATTTATTATTTCAATTTCTATACCATTCCTTCCCGCAGGCTCGGGGTGGTTTACACAATCTAAAAACCATACAAAACAACAGCATCGTAGATAACAACAGGTTATAAAAAGTTACAATTTAAAAGTTAAAAATGTTATCAAGGATCACTCAAGTTGAATGCTTGCTGAAAGAGAGTAGTTTTACAGGCTCTCCGAAAGGAGGACAACTCTCTGATCGATTGAACTTCAGCAGGCAAAGCATTCCAGAGCGTCGGTGCTACCACAGAGAAGAGATAGACTGTCCGGAATTCCTTATTTCCAAAGACTATGCCCCTGTGAAGGAAATGAAGTAGAAACAATAGAACACATTCTATTGAAGCGCCACTACTATTCAATGCAATGTAGCCAGATTTTATATCAAATTCTGTCCTATATGACCAGCCATCTCCCACAGGGGATTGTTAGATACCTCTTACAGGACAAGTGTCACAAGGTGACTCTTACTGTGGCAACATTTCTTGAAATGGCAATGAGACTGAGAAAGAAACTAAGCTCTGATAAGGCTATTACCTGAAATCATGTAGGTACATGTATCTTGCATAATGAACTTCTCCTGAAATGATAGACTTTATAAATGTTTATTCTTTTGCACTGATGAGTCTATGGAACATAATAAATTGTTGTTGTTATTGAGTGTGGGATGGCATAAAGTATATTTTCACAAGAGGGTGCAAATCACATATACACTTGTTTGGGAATAGGTTTCACTGAACTCAGTGGGACTCACATTTGAATAAATGCTCGAAAGGTTAAGCTGTAAAATGCATGAAAATGTGGCATTATCTTTTGGAGCTTTTAGTGTTTCTAAATTAACTCACATATTTTTTTAAAAAACAGTAGGTTTGACATTGAGGAGGAATATAAAGCAATAATGTCATGGAAAACTGCCAAATTGAAAACATAAGTGCTAGAATTTGGAAAATATAAAAAGGACAGCTGTGGGTAAATGCAGCTATTTATATATTATAGAGAGCAAGCACATTGAATTATATGGCTTTTTAAATGAATGCTGAATCTCTGTAATGGTTAAAAGATCTAAATCTTTGAAGCTAGAAAAGAAAAAAGTTCACTGCTGAGATCTATCAGAAGAAATGTAGGTTATTTTAAATCTTCAAGGAAGATTGCCTTCCTTATAGGCTGAGATAGTGTGACTTACTCAAGTCACCACTGGATTTTCAAGACTGGGTGCCTATTCAAACTGGTTTTCAGAGTGGTAGTTGTACATACAAATCACTGCACCATGTTATATCTAAAACGGATTCTCTGAGCCCAAGTTTAGATTTCTGGGATTTGCACAATTCAGAAAGTGAAATTCAGAATTCTCAACAAAAAGCTCTAATGCCTCAGCAAACTATAAACCCCACGATGCAGTCATGACAGTTAAAATGGAACCATAGTGCTACGACTGTATAGTGTTAAAGAGGTCCTGGCTTGGCTAGGTGAACCCATGTGTTGCTAACAATATCAGTTGTCACTATGTGACAAAGCTGTAAGAATTGAAAATTAGGGACTAAGTGGAGCATGGATTGTGTGTATATTTCTAGAGTGTGACTGACAATGTCTTGACTTCTTCACCAGTACGGATGTGGGAGGGTGACAACATCAAATGAAAGAGCTCTTGTTTAAATTCATCACCATGCAGCAAACTTAAAATAACCAGTGCTATTTTGATTTATACCTTGAATAAAACTACTAAGAAATTATTGGAATCTACATTAGATTTAATACATTTCACTGAAGATAATTGCTTTGGCAGTCATCCAAACACTGTGATTATTTTGTACTCATGTGACAGGATGACATAAAGACGTACCCTACATTTATGTGGATTCCTTGAACTTTCTCCAGTGCAGGGAATGTGTTGACAATTTTCTCCCTCAGTAGGTAGGGAAGAACTGGCAATAGCACTCTTCACTTGATCTCACAGATGTACAACAAATGCACTTGGGGAGAGCAAGATCATGGGAGCACTCCTGCATTGTTACATATAGTGTACCCTGATATGTACAAAATAGAGATATGCATAACATTTAAACAATGCCTAAATCCAGAGTTGCATTAGGTTTCTATAGACTAGATCCAATCCTTCCTAGGATAGCTTTCCTCCATAGCTGGTACATATGAAGCTAATCTCATTCAGAATTTTTTTTCATTTGGGCTTCAGAAAACTGGAACAATGTGTTACATAAATATTGCACTGTTAGATAGGATTGCATTCATTGTAACCCCTGTTGGAAAATACTATTCTAATGGACATGTGATCACACCTAAGTGGGTGGTGATGTGGAACTGAAGAGACAGGCAAAAGAAGCTGAGTCATAACCATGTAACATGCATAATGGGGGTTACGCCAGTCAATTTTGTCTTTCTAAATTCAAAGATTGGAGAGTCCTTATTAAAGTATACCCAAGCATTAGAAATTTGGCCTACCAGTTATTTAACACAGTTTCTTCCCTCCCTCCTGAATTTTCACAGAAACAAAACCTTAAAAGATGTCCATCCTTCCTACAATGTGAGAGCCAAACAAAACTTTTTAGATAATTGGCATTGGTTCTGGTAGTTTCAGAGACCATGCAACATTAGCTCAGGAGGCATGGGACTACTTCATAGGGGTCTGATGTGATTGGGATTTTGGGCTTGTTTAGATCTGATGCACATTCCTAGCCTTAAGGTACATGGAGGAGCTCATTGTCACCATGACAACAAAAGTAGCTGTTTTTGCTTTTTTTCCTTTGCTCAATCAGCCTTAAGAATCTCTCACTGCCTAGTTGTCATAATTCAGGGGTGATAAACAGATTTTCTCCCTGCTGCTATCATTAGCATCAAGGATTGTTGTTGTGTGCCTTCAAGTCATTTTCGACCTGTGGCAACCCTAAGGCAAACCTATCACAAGGGTTTCTTGCCAAGATTTGTTCAGAAAATGTGTACCTTTGCATATATTTGCATAGCCTTGCATAGGCTCAAGCCCTTTATTTCAGATATTGTTTAGCCCAATCCACAGGAAATTAATAATCTACTTTTCTACATTCTCAAATGTTCATGGCTTAAAAGTGGGAAGGGAGAAACTTCTATTCATTTATTTTCCTCTTCTCTTTCTTCCTTAATCTAATCAGGCTGGTTAAACACCATGTGAAGTTATGGATATGATTTCCTACTGTCATTCTACAGCTGATCCTGTTTGAGTTAATAACTGGGCCTCAGGCATTAGGGCTCAATTTTGTATTATTTAACAGCGCACTGACATTATGATGCAGTAAATGTCCAACACATGAAATTGGACACTTTACAATGAATAATGTGGGCTATGTACTGGATGCTGATGCCTATGTGCTGCCTAACTGTAATCGTATTAATATTTTAGTTACTACTGGGCCTCTGGCCACTTGTCCCATCACTGTGGTTTCACTTTCATAGTTCTGCCATTTAGCAATTATTTCATTGGGCATTCTCAGGTGAGCACCACTTTGGGATTATCTTAAAGACATTGGTTAGCTATTAGACATGGTTTAGAACCCAAAAATAGCAAATCGTAAATCTAATTGGGGGGGGGATTTTTTTGGATTAGTAATAGGAAGACTTACAAAAAATTTCCAAAAAGTTCTAAAATGTAACTTAATTACTAACGAAATTCGTTAGTAATTCGTATGCCAGAGCATGCGCATTCAGATGTTTTTGTTTCTACAACTCCCAGAAATCCTAACAGCTGGTAAATTGGCTGGGATTTCTGGGAGTTGTAGGCCAAAACTTGAATCAATCACACTGAATTCTAGATGGGACTCTCCAAATAGGAAGGAGGGAGGGAGGGGGTATTCTATTCTTGGAAGCAGCAAAAGAAAAGGAGGAGGAACCCCCCCCCTCGCTCCTCGCTGCCTCTCTCTCACCCCCCGATCCCGAGGAGCGAGGGCCCAAGTTTGCCCAGGCTGGTCATATACCTACATTCTATGCACATGCAATAATACAGCAGTAATAACAATGGGTATAAGAATAGGTGAAATTCAAACCGAAGTATTCTGACTGGTCCCTGCCTCATGCGGTGCAAATGGGCTCTTCTCCGTGAGCCCGGGAAATTAGCCCGGGAAAAGACAGCGTTTTCTGCTTGGGTGCACACACATACATATTCTTTGGGGGGGGGGGGGTTGCTGCAGAATCTTCTCTATGAGGCCGGGATTCTGCAACAAATCCCCCCACCCAACAATATGTATGTGTGTGCTCCCAAGCGACAAACGCTGGCTTTCCCGGGCTAATTTCCCGAGCCCGTTGCACCGCATGAGGAGAGACCAGTCAGAATACTTCGGTTTGAATTTCACCTCTTCTTATACCCATTGTTATTACTGCTGTATTATTGCATCTGCATGGAATTAGGTATGACCAGTTGGATTACTTATAATATTAGGCAGTGGCACTTACAGTAGCATTCATTCTATTATACATAAGGTTGGTTTCTCACCCCAATACTCTTTGATGCTTTAGATCCTGGCAGGGCAGGAGAGGCAGGAAGCCTGGAAAAATGTAAACAGAGAGGATTACTCAAGTAAATCTGCAAAAGGAGGGCCCTTCATTCAAAGTGCCCTCCTTTGCAGATTTACTTCTGAGTAATCCTCTCTGTTTACATTTTTTCCAGTCTTCCTTCCAGCCGAAAGAAGGAGCGAGTTTAGGGCTTGCCTTGCCATAATATTGGCAAGGGAGGCGGGAGGGTGGTGAGAGAGAAGGAGGGTGCCCCCCCTTATGCCCCCCTTACGACCTAATAACGACACTTAAGAAAATCCTGGCCCCCCAAGTTCGAAAAAGAAAGTCCACTTCCTGGTTGGTGTTCCAAGTGCGGAAACGCTCGAAAGTAGCATTTCTTACGAATTTCTTACGAAATGAATCATTTTCATAACTTTTTTCTCATGCCTATTAGCTATGCAGACTTGGGTAACTGCCTCCATAGTCAGGTAACTGTTTCACAAGTTTTGCAGTATGATCTCGGGCCCATGGCCCTGCTCATATAATTTGATACTTGTCCATAACATGTTCAATGGTGACATTCTCATGTTCATCCTGACACAGTTATTCTGTTTCTGGTTAGCCCACAGGTGTCATGTGAACACAATGGCTGCAGCTTTGATGACTTGATGGATCTGGAAGATCAACTAGGTTCATAGCCACTATACACTACCTTCCTTTGCCTTCTTTCTTGTTGAAGCACAATTGACCCATGACAGGTATGATGGGGAATGTGGTCCCCTCTGTCAGTTGTATGGTTTGTGTGACTGCAGTTGGCTTCCATGACATGTAATGTTATGGGAAGTGCTGTTGGTCTCCACTAAATTGATACACCATGGGGAATTAAGTTGCTTTCACCATATGATCATGGCAGAAGAGCTGTCAGTTTCTGCCACTTTCGTTGTTATGGAAAGCATCATAGGCCTCCACCAAACTCAAGGGAATATGGAGTGTGTTTTGGCCTTCGTTACGTGCAGTCATTCTTGGGAAGCACCACTGGCTACCACCATATGTAACTGTCATTTGTTTTGATACCATGACTTGCTAGGGAGCAAGGACCTCTCCTCTCAAAGCGAGGTGCCTTACACACTTTCCAGCTCACACCGACTTCTGTCTGGCCTTGTGATGTTGCTACATGCCACAATTTGGAGTACTATTCAAATCCAGTGGTCAGGTCTGCCATTCTGCCTCAACAAGTATGGACAGGTGCTGCAGACTCATGGAGGATTGACTATGCACTGAGGAGATTGAATAGAGAAATTACAAAGCCTTTGGGACACATTATTACTATATTACACTTCCCAATATTGCCTTTAGAAGGTCAGAGCTCTATGAGGCTGATGATGTTCATTTGTCTTGAGATGGGGATGAGTTACAGGAGCGGGTGAGGCCAGCTTGGTGTGGTAATGGGACAAAATGAAATATGAAAAAGCATGCCCTTGGGGATGGCCTGAGAGTTTCTGTCTTATAAAGTATGATGGCTTTGGTGCAAGGACCCAATGTTGAGAAAAACTTTGATTGGGATGAGGAATTTATGACACTGGATTGCTCCTCAGAGCCAGGTATTTTCCTCAAGGGAAGCTGGGGTGGTGGTCACATAAACACCTGGCTACAATCAGACCCATGGTAGGTTTTCCTCCACAACCCACCATTCTTTCAGGCAAGTCTTATATTAAGTAAGTTCTTAGGTCAAATAAATGGCTTTTTAAAAACTCAGTCATTGTGCCTGACTCATAATTTCAAGACTGGTCATCAATTCTATGCAAATGTGATGAATTAGAATTCACATAAACTCCCAGACTGTTTTCAGAAGCTATAGCTATGTAGATGACACCAGTTGGAGGAGAGTTCTTTCTCCCAGCTGGATATTTTTCTGAGATGAGAATGTCCTTAGGAGATAGCCACAGCATGTTCCAGGTTTTGGAAGTTTTCTGAATTTGGATATCTGGATTAGAGATGTTCAACCTACCAAATAGAAGCACAATTGAAAACATAGTTTGAGGCTGGGAATAGAGTGAATGATCTTTTTTCTGCCATTTTCCCACTTCATATTTCTCTCATTTACTATTCTCTTCTACAGAATGCTAGATGCATGTTTTCTTTTGAAACTCTGAGAGTGATTTTTCATGTAGAAAAAGCATGACAGTCTACCTCTCTTGTCTTTGTTCCTCTATTTCTGATCACTCTTTCTTGAAACTTTGGATTCTGAAATCTGTGGGTTGACCCTAAAAGTCACATATAAGTAAGTCATCTGAATTATGTAAATTAAATCATTAATTAAATAATTAAGAAAAGTAACATCATTAAGTCATTAATATCATTAAGAAAAGTAACAATATCATGATGAAGTGGGGCTCACGCATGGCACACCATCAACATGACCTACTATATTTGATTTATTCTGTTACTTTCTTCTTTTTCTTTCTCTTTACACCTATTTTTCTATCCTCTTTCACATTTCCACATATGCAAAATCAGAAAGATAAGCAGTATCTAATTAGTGAGACTTGCTAAGATTTCAGTATACAGGATGAACCTTTTGAACAATTTTCCTGCTAAATGCACATCTGACATGCTGCTCTTTTAGAGCACATAATCAGCATGAAATCCTATATCTGTGCTTTTACGAGAGATACAAAGCATCATGAATCAATATTTCTTTTCTTCCCGAAAGGTTCCTTTTATTCTGTCAGACTGTCCTTTCTTCTGACTGAAGGCAACTCCAGCCCCAATTAAACTGATCACATTTGACAGCATGATTATGTTCTGCCACAATGTGCATGTACTATTTATATGTCTTTCTACTGTGCCCTCCTATGTAAGGCTGGTTAGATTGGCAGGCCTAGATGTTATCTAGTAGAACAAGTGGATGATATAAAAAGAAATTCAGTGAACTCAGAGATATTTTAATTACATACTGGCTTATAAAGCCTGGACTGAGCAATTGCTCGGACTACATAACTTGCAAGGTATATTCCAAACCTGGCATTATATGATGCTGTGACTCCACTTGATTTGGATGGGCCACGGCTACTTCTTCTTCCTGAAAGCAGTACTGGGAGGGACTAGCTGTAACAGTAAAGGAGACTTTAATCTTACATCCTCATCACAAAGGCCCATGGATACATGATGCATCATGGTGAATCCATGGAGTCCTGACAAGGGACATGAAGAACCCATCAGTCCATGCCCTGCATCATGTGACTTACCCTGATCCCCATCCCACGGGGGGAAGTGTCACCACCCAGCTTCCCCTCATTGTCCTGAAGGCAACTTGGGAAGCCTTCTGTGTTGCCGTGGTGGTGGCATACATCACTTGCTCTCCTTTTTACTGATGGAGCCCAGCCAAAAATACACATATGTCATCTAATGGGCTCCGTCCTGAAAGGGGAGCGCAAGCGGTGTATGATGGGGAAAGTTGTGGGAGCTCCCACATAGACTCTGAAATTTCAACCCTTGAGCATATCATAATAAGATTACATGAAATGTCAGTAAGTGGGTATTTAGTAACATAACATCATGAATGCCAGATCTGCAGAAGCCTCGTGGTGCTCTGTCTATGCAAAATCAGGAATGTCTGTGCACAAAACGTTTCTATTGGTGTGGCCCTCAGTGAAGCATCATGATGTTAAGGCATACATTCTTAGGCGCATGAACAAATGTGTTATAAGACAAACTTACAAAGATGGAATAAATCTTTAAAAGTGTTTAAATATCTCAGGAGGTAGTAAAGTTTAAACTCATTTCTTGTTGCCTGACATATTCTGATAATATCAATCTGTTTTAGTAGATCTTTATGGATTTTGTATAGTGACTTGTAAATTAAATGTCAGCAGTCTACTGGCATGTGAAATAATGTAACAAATTCCTTATATACCACTCACAACAGTCTACATAATTTCAGTGCTGATTGATACTTTGGTTTGTTTAAAGACAAATTTATTATGAGATATCCTGAAAACACATAGATCTTCAGAGGAGAATTGAGAATCTAAGCAATGCAAATTAACAATAAAAATGATGAACATTCTAAGAATAAGACACATATTTGTTAGCCATGTTACCCTGGGGCCAAAATGGCTGCAGGTCTAAGGCATGCTCGGCCTAGGAGGAAAGGGAAAAAAACATGCAAGAAAAAAAAAGAGCTTTGAAGATTGACCAAAAATGCAAATCTTTTCATCCAGCATCTCTGGAGACATCAGCTCAACTTGCAAATCAACAACTGTATCACACTGAAGTCAGGGCGATGGGGACATAGCCATAGGGCTCATTCTGCTTCACCACAAACAGTTAGAAATGCAAAATGTTTCAACTCACAGCAACACAATTATTGATACTAGTGGCATATAGGCAACATGAAACACTGGTCTGAAAGGAGCCGTACCAACTTCCAGTTTGCTCCCAGCTCAATTCAATTCACCCCCTGAGCGATGGGAGAGAAATAGGGTTTTGAAATCAAGCAAGGCAAAGGGAAAAGGTGAGGAAAAGGTTTTTGGCAGTGAGGGAGGTGGGGGAAAAGGTTTTTGGCAGCAAGGAGTCCAAGGGGGAAAGGCTTTTGGTAGAAAGTGAGATGGGGAGGGGGAGGAGCAGGAGCAGGAGAGGAGAGAAAGCTTGGAGGGGGGAGGAGGAGGGAACCACAGAGCCCCTCAGTATGCTACACTGGGCTAAACCATCAAATATTCCAAAAATATTCCAAAAAAAGGAAAACAACCTTTGCTTTGAGCAATTTATATTATATTATTTATTTTTTACTACACCACTGTATATGATGGAACTTGATCATCCATATTTATTGTTATCCACAGCAAATCCTGGGACCAAACCCCAGCAGATACTAAGGGCCCACTTTATGTTGCCTTTTCATCTCATAAACTTGACTCCTTGTTTATCTGTTGTGGTTTAAACAAATTTCAAATTAATTATCCTCATGAGTAGCCTCTGGTCATCTCTAGTTATACTTCATACCACTGGCAAACAGAGACCCTCATTTTCAGGTATAATATGCTACCTGCAGTGAAAGCCTATACTTGTCTGATCAATTCTAATCCTTAATGTATTTAATGGCACTTATTCCTAAATCAGTGCTAGAATGGTTTATTGATCTGAATTTTGGACTGTTGGCTTTAGGAGACCAGCAACTGAATCCCTGCTCAGGCATGGAAGTCTACTCAGTGAGCTTAAGAAAACTGCATTCTCAAAAGTCTCAAAGGAAGGCAAAGACAAACTCCCATTTGAACAAAAATGCCCAATAAAACTTTATGATAAGTTTGTTTTAGAATGACCAACAACTTGATGGCATATAACATAATTTGTATGGGAATGCACCCTTCTATACACATGTAAACCATAAAAACCCAAACTCAAAAGTACTTGTAGTCCACTATTCAATAAGTAAGTGCAGTACTGAATTGCATGCCATAGTTCTATGTAATTCCATCAGTCCTAACACAGAGACACAGAAAGCCTACCTCCTTCTTAAGAATCTTTTCACATTCATCATGCATATCACCCCATCCTATTCCATTTATAGGCTTTCTATTTCATTTCTCTTGGCTTTCCAAAATAGCTTTTCTCCTCAAAAAGTATCCAAACTTCTTATTTAAATCAGTTCTCGGTGTTATCATTTTTGCCCTTGTATCCTTTCTTTCTGACAATTTCATACATATTTGAACAGCTCAGAAGACCTTTTCTCTGATTTCGGAATGTTTCCAATAAACACAATGATGGACAAGTCAGCCTGTATAAATTTGGGAGAAATTATTTGCAAGTATATAATTTGCCTTTTTCATACTTTCTGTAATTACCATTCTCTTTACATGTCATTAGCAATAGCATAAGAAAGCAAAGCAGCATCTCCTGTTTTTCAATTTAGTTGAATTTCTTGCTATTTGAGACTATGTTGGCCTGTTGAACTACACACTCACACACAATCCACAGTTCAAATGAAATACGATTTTGATCAGAATACCCTTCAAACATTTTGAAATTCATGAGTTTGGAAAATGTCAGCATGGAGCAAAATAAATGCCTATAATTATAAACAGAGGGTTGTCGTTTTACATGTATAAACATTCTCTCTTCCTCCCGGTTTAGATGGTCTCACCTTATCAATTGATTTCTAGGACTTGGAGAAGTTCCATATCATACTTTCCAGGTAAAATAATATGGTCTTCTCACTGTCTCTTGAATAATCATCCACTATAGCAGAAATGGAAACTTAACCCAATGTTTAGACTGCAAAGAGGTCAGTCTTATAATTAAGCAGCGTGAAACAGGGAGTGGTGAGACAGGCATAATAAAATGCTTTCACATATTTCCCCTAATGTGCCAGGAGCAGCTATTCTAGCTCTGTTTCTTGCAACAAGATATCTTGCAATAGTTCTGTGATTTTCACCACTGGGCATCATGCTATTGATAAGCATCTATGTGAAGAGCTTTTTACCACCTAGGTGTAAACTAGAGTTGGCAAGACAGCCTCCTCCAAGACCCTGCAATTTCACAGTTCAGAGTCTATTGGTGTCATTTAATGGGGAGGGAGGGAAGAGACTGGTGATATCATTTAGCATTTTCATTCAGTATCAATCACAATTGCTGAGACTATGCTATTCAGAACAGGCCCGGATCAACTGATTGTGGTGCCCTAGGCCACACTTTGGAAGTGCCGCCCCTGCCCTGGGGGGCGGGGCCGCTTGTGGGGGGTGGGGCCGCTTGGGGGGGCTCATTGCTCCTCACTGAAGGAAGGGCCGACGCCAACGCGGCCAGGGAGGAGGGGCAGCGGGGCTTCTCTCCGCCTCCTCCTCCCTGACGTGGCGTTGCCAAGGAGGAGGAGGTGGAGAAGCCCCGCCGTGCCGCCCCCTCCTCCCTGATGTGGCGTGACGATGATCCAAATTGCATCTCTGGTAAAACCAAATTAATTCAAAACAAAGTAGGAAAACCTTCCTTTCTCCCAAATTTATTTGATACTCTATTAGACCCAGGTCTTCCTGAAAGACCCAGGTCAAATGGAGTATGGGCCCTGTGGGGACAGACCCCTTGGTAGTCCTAGGAGTACTGAGGGATCAGACAGCACTGCCCAATTTGCTTTTTCAGTTCCCATGGGCCCAGAGAAGCAAAGAGGGAAACCACCCCTCCCTAACCCCCCTCCCTAAGCCACCATTATGTTTTTCATCATGGGTTTGGAATATACCAATGGAGCCTACCTCTCCCGCCTCTCAGCACTACATTGGTACATTCCAAAAACCATAGCCAAAGGCATAATGGTGTAGGGTAAGTTATTTTAGGGAATGCCAACTTTCTTTATGAAATTGTGATGAATATTCCTGTGATCTACTAGTTGTTTTTTGTAGCAAAACAATTGTGATCATCAGACCTACATCAAAATATGTGCATATACAGGGTTTAGCTTGTGATAACGTATCAGATTTGTTGCTGTATAATATATACCTCCTGCAAGACAAGTAAAGAAAGTTATGCCGACCTAAAGATATTATTGAGAAATTTGTGCAATACAGCATTATAGCTGAAGTTGCTTATACCATAGCTGATACAATCCTTGCAATCACATTTTTACCGGGTCCTTTATCATCTTTCAGTTTCTACTAGCACAACTTATGCAAGCCCTCAGCAACATAGCTGCCAAGTCGGATTTTCAATTCCAAAGCTTTTCAAAATTTCTCAGGATGTCCTTCTTTATCCATTGTTGTTCCTTGTTTGTTGCTGAGAATATGGGTCATTTAAAAACAGCATACAGTGAAAAAGCAGAGTTCCACTTTTAGTCAAGCTGTTTTTAACAGCCTAAAGGCAAAACTTTAGCAGGCTTTCTTCCAAGCTGAATTACTGAAAGAACTTTAATGTGAAAAAATATTTCTGGCACTCAATCATAATGGAAGAACTACTTTAAAAAGTTACAAAACCACATACTGGCTCCCTCTTCCAGTCATTTGACAAGTAGTCTGTAGCTGCACTGAACCCAGAAAACATTTTTTCCGTAGTCCTGGGGGTCAGTCCCAACAGCCATACAGGCTTTTTACGATGCCATCTACCCATCCTTCACAAGAAAGCCTGGGGTTTGGGTTGGGGATGGGAACTGAAACCAAAGAGAAAGCAGGTTATTTTATCCTGCTTCCTCTCGGGGTTTAGGCTAGTATAGAAGGGCCCTCAGTCAAAAACAAGGTGCTGCACTCTCTCCTAGATGGTGTATTTTTCTTTATTAATAACTTTTGCCATCTTGACCACACTCTAATATTGCTTACCCACATGTGCCCTGGTTACCACCTGTGAATTATTGGAAAATATTGTTTATTGGACACCCCTAAATGATCAAGCACACTGAAAAAGGTATAAGAATTCAGTCAGGGTGCCCTACATACTGAAATATTATATCTAAGAAGTGTAAATATCTCACCAAAAGACAAATTTCAGGATTGTGTAATGGAGCTAAGGAAGTGAAATTGGTATCAAACGAATACAAACTTAAACCAATGGTAGTGTAGGCTGTGCCCTACAAACTGCTATTCATGGCCTTTGAATGGCAGCCGCCCCAAAATATTGTTTGGCAAAAAAGTTTATTTGAAATACTCCATATCATTCTGAAGATATTGGGGGCAATTATGTTGCACATCGCCTACCATTTTTAGGCTTCTCACTTCTTGGTAGTTTCACTTCCTCCTCATCTCCCTCCCGTTCTCCTTCTGACTTGGTAGCCCAGGATACTACATCAAACAAGCAATAAAAAAAACTTTATATGCAATTCTTACAAAAATTGCATTGGTAGCAGCTGAGTAACAAAAGCCTATAATATGCCCAAAAAACCCACCAGGAGCAAGCAATATTTTCAAATTATCAGATTTCAGTGCTCTAGATCTTATATCAGCAGAATGTGTAGACAAGATTTAGATCATGACTCAGAATGTGCTATAATGGTTTTTTAAAGATTTTATTTACATACATTAACAACAAAACACAAAACAGTGAACATTTTACAAACACAAAGTATCCTTTCCTTTGCCATATATTTATAAATCAACCATTAATCAAATGTCATATCCAAAATTCCTGACCAACAGGGTTATGTTGTTTTCCATTTTCACCCTCTAAAGCATATTTAATAAAGACCGACCAGTATACATCAAAATCTGATCTGTTAGATTCCCCCCTAAATACCCTCATTTCCATTGATACTTTATCATTTAAGGCTACATTCCATACTTTCCTATACCATGCTTCCAGTGTAAGATTAGTTACTATTTTCTAGTTCCTTGCAATTATAATTCTTGCCACTGTGAGTAAAATAATCACCAATTCTTTCTTTTCTTTTTCTAAATTCAACTTTGTGGCATCCATTAGTAATGCTAACCTAGCCTCCGGAGTAATATTTAGTCCTATAATATTACGTATTTCGATAAATACAGTATATTATTCCAAAAACACTTCACTTGTGGGCATTCCCACCATAAATGAAAATATGTCCCTTTGTGCATGCCACATCTCCAGCAGAGGTTGCTTTGCTTGTTATCCATCTGATGTTGTTTCACTGGTGTTGTATACCATCTCCATATAACGTTGTACATATTTTATTTCAATCTTATTGATAAATTCTTAACCACTCTCCACTTTAGAACCCCTTTCCAATCAAAATCTGTCTAACAGCTTCAGCTCTATTTCTTCGCCAATTAATCCATTATATATTTTCCCAATTAATCCTTTCCCCATTATTTCTTGATTTTTAAGTTCACTTAGCCATTCCTCATATGTATTCAGTGCTCTACATCTGGGATTTTTACTTAGCTAGTCCTTTTTCCAATTATACAGCTGTTGCTTCTCAAACCAATTCAGGACACCTTGTTCTTCTAATTTACTAAACTTGCCCATTGAATTTTGTATCCATTCCTTCCAGGATAGAGTAGTTTCCACATCCACTAATTTTTTATATGTAAGTTTAATTCTCAGGTATTCTGGAAATTTTTCCAGTAAAACTATTGGGGTTGGGGGGGACTCCTGGAAATATCTTATTTTTTTAACTTAACCCATATCTCCATAACATCTTTAGCCAGGTTATTTTTACACCCCTTAATTTCTTTGCCTGTTTTTGTCCTGGAAAACATTTCCCCATAATCTCTATGCCAACATTTTCCTTCCAGTTCCCACCAGATTAATTTAGGTTCTGAGAGCAACCTAAACACTCCATTTATTATATGTGTCTGATGGTAGGTTTTTAGTTCTGGTATTCCTAGTCCCCCTGATTTCTGAGAAATATACCACAAGCTGCTCAGTGGCCTAGATCTTCTAGTTCCATTCCAAAATTAATTGACTAACTTCTGCCATTTTTTAAGATCTACCTCTGGCAGTTTAATGGGAAATGTATTACAGAGGAAGTTAAATTTAGATAGTATTTTAAAAATTGCTATTCTGCCAAACCATGAAAGATCAAATTTTTTTGTATTCCAATAGTCTTTCTTGAATTTCCTTAAATAATCTATCAAAATTAAAAAAAATTAAACTCTGAGTAATTAACAGGTATTGTAACACCCAAATATTTAATTTTGTTTTAATCTTAACCTTAAATTGATCAATTATTTTCTCTTTGTCCTTCCTCTCCAGGTTTATTGTCATTACCTCCATTTTCTTTCACTTAATTACTAGACCTGTTATTTTTCCAAACTGTTTTAAATGTAGGTTTATCTGGTCTAGTGCCCTATCTGGATTTCTGTCAAAAGCGTGTCATCCGCAAATAAGCTAATTTTGATTTTGTTGTCCACTCTCATTCCCTGTATTTCTTTATCCTTCCTGATTGCAGAGGCCAATAATTCCATAACTAATATAAATAGTACCAGAGAAAGAGGGCAGCCCTGCTTTACTCCTTGTATAATACTAAAGGGGTCAGTGCTTGAATAATTAATTAGAACTTTAGCCCTGTTTTCCAAATATATTTGTTCTATTATATGTTGAAATCCCTCTCCAAAACCATATTTTTAATAATCAACACTGTCCAACCCACCGAATCAAAGGCTTTGTATATATCTAATGCAATAATGCCTACCTGAGCTTTCTTGTTTTTAGAATTGTCTATAATGTTTATCAGTCTGCGGACCAAGTCAGACATTTGCCTGCCCTTAACAAACCCACATTGGTCTGGACTAATATAATCCTCTACGAATTTTAAAAATCTAATTGCCGTAAAAAAATTTGTGTCTTGGTTAATTAGAGAAATAGAGTGATAAGAGTCTAATAATAATTTATCTTTACCAGGTTTAGGTATTAGTATTATCCTAGTATGTTTCCATGAATTTGGTATTTATTGGGTTTCCCCTCAATATGTCATTGAACAACCTCTGTAATTTGGTTACTAGGAATTCTATATAAGTTTTATAAATTTCAGTTGGAATACCATCTTCGCCCAGTGACTTACCCTTTCTTAATTTGTTAATTGTGTCTTTAATTTCCTCTTGTGATATAGATTTCTCCATTTCGTTACAGTGTGTCTCGCTTAATTTCTCACCAAAATTTTGTTCCAGATATTTGTCCAGCTCAACTATATTAACTTCTGTATTTCTGTACATATTAGAGTAGAAATCCTGTATCGCTTTAATTTTATCTACCATTCTGGCGCATACAATACCATTTCTTTCCTTGATACATCTAATCTCCCTTCTTATTCTTTTTGTCTGTGCTATTTGCCAGCAATTTTGAGGTTTTACTATTATATTTTTTTTCAAAATCTGTTTGTATACATCATATTTTTTGACTTTTTCTATATCTTTAGCCTCCAACTCTTTCTTTAATCTTGTAATGCTATTTATAATCTTCAGATCCTTTGTTATCAAATACATTGATTCCAGTTTTTTATTTCTCCTATCAATTGGTTTTCTCATTCCCTTTCCTGTTTCTTCAATATGCCTAAATATTTACTAAACAATTCTCTCAAAACTGCTTTCATTGTATCCCAGAGCACCTCATATGAAGGGGGTTCCCTTACATTCAACTCCCAAATTTCTGCCCATTCTCTTAAAATATTTTCTCTTACAGATCTGTTGTTAATAATCTTTATATCCATCCACATTCTTTTTAGAGGCTCATAGTCAGTTTGATATTCTATTATCATATTCACATCTCGATGGTCACCTATAGAATTTAATTTTACATTGACTTCTTTAACGTATTTTACTAGGGGTGGTGTTATGAATATATAATCAATTCTAGTGAATACCTTGTGCACTGCTGAATAATATGTATATAGCTTTTCATTCCCTTTCATTATTCTCAGTACTTCCTTTAAGCTATCATTGTTAATAGACTGAACAAAAGAACATACAATATTTTTCACATCTAAACAAACTTTTTCTTCAGTATTGTTCTACTTCATTTTGGTATTATGGTCACTTTCTTTTTTTAAAAAAAAAGTATTTATTGAAATATCAAAATATAAAACGATGACACAAAAACACAAGAGAAAAGGGGGGAAAAGCAAACAAACAAAAAGAAAAACATCCAAATATATTAACACCCAAATAGAGTATCAAATAGAATAACCACAACAGTTGTGGGGGTTTGGGGGGGGGGAATCAGAAATACAAGTGAAAGAAAAAGAAAGAAAAAAGATCTAGAACAAGCAAAAGAATAGAACTGATGAGACACGATCCTTGTCATCGACCCCATATACACTTTCTATATCATAATTAAACTTATAGCTCAAAAAGAGAAACAAAATCGTAACCGATCTTCTGTATATGTATCACCCTCTAGACTACTTAATACCTAACAATACTTAACATTCTACTTTGATCAACCATTCTATCTTAATATGTTTTAAATACTCTGTAACCGGAGACCAGTCTGTTTTCTTCATATTGATTTCTTGTGCAACCGCAAGAAATATTATGGTCACTTTCTGACCTGTCTCCTTTACCCCTACATTGGGATTGGGTCTACTCCTCGCTAATATCAGATGAGGGATGTGGTAATTTAGGTAATTGACCACTTTAACCACAAATCTAGGATCTATTAATTCTTCTAGGCAACTCTTTTATTATAGAATTGCTGTCCCTCCTTTATGGATGTTTATGAGAAATCCAGAAAATTAAAGAATATTAGGTGCTGTAGACTAGATTTCAAAAGAAGGAACAGGCAAATCACCTCTAGGTATTTCTTTTTTAAAAAATAGTCTTTATTGAGTTTCAGTTAACATAGTAAGAAAAAAAGCACATAAAAACACATTTTGTAGGTTTCCCATAGTGTCTCTTCCCTCTCCCTAGAGGTTCCTCTACGGTATTCCTACACATGCGGAAGAATGGATGGGGTAGGGTAGGTTAGGGGTGGGGGTAGGGGGAGGTAGATACAGTGGGGGGTGTGAAGTTTAAAAGAAAAGAAAAAAAAGCATGTAAGGCACAGCATATTATACATTTCAACTGATATAGATCACAGTTCCAGCTCTTCTTTGGGAATCTCCAACTTCCCTAAAATAAGGAAAATAAGAAAATAAAGCGTAGTTTGCAAGGGAAAGTAAGCTATTTAAATCAATATTATTTCATTTCCCCTATAAATGTGTGTGTGTATATATATATATATATATATATATATATATGTTAATTGTTTTTTACCCTTTTAGGTCTATTTCTATATTAAATTCTTTTTTACAATACTCTATAAACTGCTCATATTTATTTGGATATAGTATTTCCTTGTTTATGTTTTCTTTTAACCTGTCGGACAGTCTTTCCATCTGAATTGTATCTATAATTTTTAAGATCAGCTCCTCCTTCTTTGGGCTTATATCTGATTTCCAGTATTTTGCAAAAAGCATTTTTGCTGCTGTGGTTATCAAAATAAATAAGTTTTTTTCTGATTTATTTAAATCTTGATCTAATATTCCCAATAAAAAGGCATCAAGTTTCATTATTATCTTTTTTTTCAATAATTTTTTCTATCTCCCTATGCACCATGGTCCAAAAGGCTCTTGCTTTCTTGCATAGCCACCAGATATGGAAGTACGTTCCGTTTGTATCTCTACAATTCCAACATCTGGGACTCGCATTTTTGTACATTTTAGCAATCTTTACCGGGGTTAGGTACCATCTATATATTACTTTAACCCAGTTTTCCTTATAACTCTGGCTATAAGTAACATTGGCATTATTTTTCCAGATTGTTCTCCATACTTCAGGCTTGATTTTATATCCTACGTTTCTTGACCACTCCGTTATATATCTTTTACTTTGGTCTTCCCCCCCATCTTTTGTAGCATCCTATAAATTTTACTTACTAACTTCTGTTTGTTACTTAACAGCAGTTCTTCCAATTCGGTATATTCTTGCCCAAATCCCTTCTTTTTATCTTCTTTATATATATTGCTAATCTGTATGTATGGGTACCACCCTATTGTTTTATTTTCATCTAATAACTGTTGGCGCGTTTTCAGAACCCACTCTACTCCATCCCATTTAATTAACTCTTTGTAGGTTAGCCATTGTATATCATCGATCTGTCTTACCCGGAAAGCTTCTACTGGGGAGATCCACATTGGAGTCCTTATCTTATGTTTCCTATAGTGTTTTTCCCATATCTTAATTAATGAACTCCTAATGTAATGATCTTTAAACATTGAATCATTTTTAATTTTATTGTAATGCAGATAAGCATGCAATCCAAATTTTAAGTTGAACCCCTCTAAATTAAGTAGTCTTTCATCTGTTAGTTGACACCATTCTTTTAACCAGGCTAGGCAATTAGCCTCATAATAGAGTTTCATATCCGGGACACCTAGTCCCCCGTTTTCTTTCGGCTCTTGTATATATTTCAACCTCACTCTCGGTTTTTTCCCTGCCCAGATGAACTTGGAAATTACTTTGTTCCATATGTCTAATTGGCTTTCTTTTCTTATGATTGGGATGGTATTAAATAAGAAGTTTATTTTGGGAAGTATCGTCATCTTTAAGGATGCAATTCTCCCCAAAAAAAGACAGATTTATCTTCTTCCATTTCTCTAATATTTTATTTATATCCTTCCAACTTACCTCATAATTGTTTTTATACAGTTGAAAGTTCTTCTGTGTTATTTGGATCCCTAAATATTTTACTTTATTTGTAATTCTAATTCCAGATATTTTTTGAAGTTCTTGTTTCTCTTTCTCTTCTATATTTTTTACTAACATTTGTGTTTTCTCTTTGTTGATTTTAAATCCTGAACACTTTCCGAACCTCTCCACCTTTTCCATCCAATGTTTTATTGAATTTTTTGGATTCTCTAAGATTTGTACTAAATCATCGGCAAACGCCTGGATTTTTAGATCTGCCTTTTTATCCTAATTCCTTTTATTTCTTCGTCTGTTCTAATATCATCTAGTAATAGTTCAAGCATCCATATAAATAAAAGAGGGGACATTGGACACCCCTGTCTAACTCCTTTATGTATTTCTATTTTTTTTTGTTTTTTATAATTAACTATAATTTTTGCTGATTGATCTGAGTAAATTGCTGTTATCATATTTTTAAATTGATGGCCTACGTCTATCTCGTTCAGTAATGTTTTTAGAAAGTACCAGTTCACTCTGTCGAACGCTTTCTCCGCGTCGACAAAGATTAAGGCAGCTTTCCTATCTATGTTCAGTGAACAGGAATTACTTCTTATTATAGCAAATAAGGGGGACAAAACACTGCAAAATGCCCCTTGCCCTCTTGAGGACCTCTGGAGTGTTTGAGTGCAAAAAATGGTTCTTGTTTTTCCAGAAGGATGCAGGAATGGTTTGTGGACCTAGCCTCCTGTGGAGTCTAATACAGCCGCCCCCTTATCTGTTGAGAGATGAAGGACCTACAAAACCAACTTTAATGAGATTGGAGCACTTTTGTCAGAGTTAAATACAGCTTACAACAGTATACAGAATTGAAGCTTGGAGACTTAATGCATAACTAGTATGTATGTGTGAAGTTCTGGAGATGTGAATAAAACGCAAATGTTCACTTATCAGCATGGGGCACTCACCAGATGTCAGCTCCAGATCATGCATGGAATCATTTCCTGTGGCTTTCTAATTAGTGCTGGGAAAATGGAAGAACATAACCAAATGCATGCTGACATTTCTCTAGAAAGAGCTCAGCATGCTTGCCAAGCTTGTGAACCTTAAGTGGAGTCATTTTTTCCAAGCAAACTAAAATTCACAGAAATATATATCTCTGTTGTTGCCAAAATATCCTAGGTTAAGCCAGAGGGCTCTGACTCATTGACAGAAGTAGTAGATATGAACTTTGCATGAGAACTACACAGCAAGATAGCAAGTGTGTAGAATGGAAGACTCATTCATTGACTCATTTGAATGCAGAGTGATGTCAAACCCAGACAAGTGTCCTTGTCATTTTCATTGATATTGCCAGCAGAAAACAACAAAATGTGGTTTGGCTGCATTCCTTTCTATCCTCAAGCAAGACATAGATAAAAATATTCTCTTGCTATTGAAATAAAAGTGATGGAAGCAATATGAAGATCTTACTATAATATGATAGTTGACATAGTGCAGTGTTCCAAATGATAATTGACTATAGCTCCTATGTTTCCTCACCATTGGCTGGGACTGATGGGAGTTGGCAGTCCTAGTCTTCTCATGCCTTCCAACATTTTATAAATGAAAACTGGGACAAAAATGGCCAACCAACTGCAGAATGTGGTCAGAATTATGTGGCTGAGCATCTAATGAAGAAGAAATAGACAAAAATACAAACAACAAACACTGGAATGTGTTTTAGAAAGCCTAAATGATATTACCTCAAATTACCTCAAATTAAAGAATTGTTTCTAGTAGAAATTATGAAAATTGAAAACAGTATGTAACATGTATGTGTTATATGTGTCTAAAATTAGGGACAATCCAACTTTGGAGGTATTGACTTCTCATCTAAGGGGCCTTCCACACAGTCCTGTATCCCAGAACATCAAGACAGAAAATCCCACATTATCTGAGCATGAACTTAAATAACCCAGTTCAAAGCAGATATTGTGGGATTTTCAGCCTTGATATTCTGGGATATAAGGCTGTGTGGAAGGGCCCTAGGACTACGTTGCTGAATGTCTGTTATGGACCTGTGCCATGAATCTCTCACATGGACCTGTGGTGAATATTCATGACATGACCTACAATTTATTTCATTTCACTGTTTTTAAGCATTTTATACTACAGCCAACTGGGCTCTCAAAATAGCAATGATAGTGTGAACAGTAAGAAATGTAGACTATTTCAATAAGGGACAGTGATATTTCTCCTTTTCCTATTTTTATCTTTCTCCTTTTTCTACTGAGCAATTGTTTCTAATGAAACCTGTGAGGGAACAAGAGAAGCCCCAAGTTTGTGAAGCAATCACAGGCAGAAAAGGCTGTTTTGATTTCTTCCAGTAGACATCACTATCTTCCATATCAAGAAAGAAAATATCTATCTGAGCAACCAAAAGCAGATCTATGTGTCTTTATTGAATCTTACTACCACAAAATACCAGCTGCCTCTCCCTAAGCACTTGCTTACTTAGGCATAATATTTATAAATGCTTGGGGGAGATGGGTTAGGTTGCTTTGCCTTTCATAGAAATACTAAACCAATGTACTAATCATACTTTTTGCCAAGCAGCAGACAGCCTGCTCTCATAAATGACCTCATTCATTCCTTGGATACCTCAAATTGGCATTCCTGTGCCCTACTTCTTACAGTAGATTACTTAAGCATTCTTCCATTTTTGTAGAGATGGCTCTTTATCCTTTTCTAAGAATGGAACTCTAGATCCTGAAAGATTTAGATTTCAAAAAGAAAAATGGTTTCTGCTACAGTTTCCTGCTATAGATGATATTTCCTGTTCATATTCTAGTGGTTTTTTTATTATGAAAGAACATGCACATGATGGTCACAATGGAGATCAAAGGTTGGGTATTGATGCCGTGTAACAGACACTAATTCCGTGTATCATAAATTAGGAGTGTATGTACCCTACTTGTATGGAGCAGATAATCTTGTTAACAAGTGTTAATTTTAAAAGGGTGAATGTGGCAGGAAAATGTTCTTGTATGCCAAGATATTTTGACATACTTATCCGACTTTTGTTTTATGGTACAGCATTGATATGCCTTCTCTGATACAGATGGAATAACTTTTTGTAGCTGGGATTTTGAAACAAGAGTTCTCAAACCTTGGTCCTCCAGGTAGTTTGAACTTTTTTTTTGTTCATTTTTGTATTCCGCTCCTCCCAGCAGGCTCGGGGCGGATAACAGCAAGTATAAACGGGCAACATGTCACAACATGTCAACATGTGGCCCTACAATAAAAACATAAAAGCACATTAAAAACACATTACATCACCACACTGAGTATGGGAGGACATACAACTTCAGCTCCCATAAGCAATTATCAGGGAACCTGAGCAATGAAGTCCACAACAATTGGTGGACCAAATGTTGAAAACCACTCTTCTAAAGAAATATGAGTACACATCCAAATATACTTCAGTCCGAGTAGCCCCCATTTATGGTGGACAAAGTACCACTTCCAGCTTCCACTGTTTATAATTGAAAATCCCACCCTGCTTCCACAACAGGGCCATTTATGTGCTTGAGAAAAGCCGTAGAAGAAGGTATTAATTTGCACAAAGACTTGCAGAACTAATTTGTGGATAGATCCATATAATTTATATTATCTTAGTAGAACTATAGTATAACCATAGTGGGAAAGTGTTCAGTTGATGTGCATACCTTGTCTTACAGTCTCAAGTAAGCGTCAATTTGATGAACAAAGTGTTTTATTATGGTAACTAGATTAATTCTATTCTAATGTTCACTTTTTGTAAGTTATTAACCATATTATAACTTGAACTGTAAGTCACCTTGAATCCTAATTTTGGGTGGAAGGCAGGACACAAATAAGTATAACACTAATAAATAATCATACAGCATTTCTTTGATTCTAAGATGTCATCAATTGTCAGGTGCACAATAATTTCAGTGCCACTAATAGATGAAAAGTTTGACATTACATTTCCCAAAAATAATGAGAATGATTTTTTAAAAAATAATTATTCAACAATTATGCAATCACAGTTTATTCCTTTCAACATAGGCTCCTTGTGATTGAATACAGTGATTCCAGCATTACTGCCACTCTTCATAACAATGAAGAAAGTCTTCACTTGAGATTATATTAAAAGCCCTTTTTGCAGCTGCTTAGACACGTTCAACTGTCCCAAAATGATGGTTTTGAGGTGGGTTTTAAGCTTAGGGAAAGAAATCTCATGGAGCCAACTCGGGGCTTAGTGGTGGGTGGGGAAACAATCAGAACAGCCTGCACACGAACCACAATGTTCATTGTTCTTGAAGTTGAAGGATGCTGCTCCAGGTTCCTTTGCACTTTTGCTTGTGACAAGATACATACACTATGATGCTCATTACTAGTATGTTAACTGCTACACAAGTGTGGACTCACTTCCGGAAGGTCAAATTGTATGTCTGGATTGCCCCTCTACCTGCTTCAACTCCTATTTTCTTTTCCTGACCCTTTTGTGTTCCACAAAGTAATCATTTTCATTATTTTTGGGAAAGACCATATATATATATGCACCTGTAATTCCAAAACAAACACCATTTTAGAGATGTTTATATGCTGGGGAATGTGCATCTTAGAATTAAATAATTATGATAATATCTTTGTGTAGAAGAGATAAATCTCTGGCCTCCAAAGTTCCAGGTGATTATGTCATGGGTTGACAGATTTGTGTCAAATTCTATTTGAGATGTTTGGAGGTCACAGTGCTTCAGTTCCCTTGCATCATTACATTTGGTCCCCCCCCCCCCTTTGCTTCATATACAAAGACAGAACAGGGGGATAGCCTTTCTTGGGTGAACTTTCAAAATACAAATCTACCCATGGCATATACTAAAGTTCTTTAAGCCGTTCATACGATATCTCCTAGTTTAAACACTTCTATGAGCAGAGACACAGGGTTCCGTTATTTATGCTTCTTTGTGCATACAGAAGCTTAACAATAGATCACAATGGATTTTATAGATAAGAAGAGCTTGTGCAGGCTTTGTGTGCCATCTTTTTCTTGTTAAATATTTTAGGAACTGTATCTAGGCAACATCATTGACCTAGAAAACCTGAGAGCATATGGACAAATAATAGGTTTAAATATTGATACTTGCTCATATAGATATCATACATTCAAATATTTGACTGAGTAGTATTTTCAGATATAATGTGCTGAGTAATATCTTGGAATCAGTTCCTAAATGTGAGACCCCATTCACATTGTCATATAATTCAGTTTCATAATGCAATTTAACTGCATTGAACTACATTAGTCTACACTACTATAAATGCAGTTACATTATATGGCAATGTAGATGGGACCTGTGTGGTCAAGAGTGTATGAACATTACATAGGTAATAACAGGTCGATGTCACTTGAATTGCTATGATTGCATCCTATAGATTTCTGGGATTTGTTGATTAGTATGGAGATATTTGGAATTCTCTTCACTAGAGAGCTCTAGTGGTGTGATTTAATGAAGTGAACTGAAGTTAACTAGTAAAGAATGGTATGTAGCCTTCCAGACAACAAATTGTAGCATTCTGTAGGTTGAAGCTATGTCAGTTCAAGTGGTATCAAACTGGTAGTGAAGAGAACTAGGGCTAAGGCAGTGATGAAAAAATTACCAGCTAGGACAAAGAGGGCCTTCAAGTGGAAAAATACCACTTGGTAAGAGCTCAGATAAGGAAAAAGTCCAAAAAGGAGGGGGGAATGCAAATTGCTGAGGAAACAGGCACTGATAAGAAGAGAACAAAGTAAGAGAAAAGATGAGGCATAATTGAACTTTGCACATGTTCAAAGGTGTTGGTTATAAAAACTAAACTGCATCTCAATTCAATGTGGCACTCTCCACCCAGCAAGCTGACTTGATCAATTAAACACCTTCAGCATTTGATTGAAATCTCTGAAGGTTTTTGCACTAATTAATAAGAGGGAACAGCATTGAGCCCCAACAGTAGAATACACTTCCAAGTGTAGTTTTATATCTTATGGGGTATTAGTACTAGAACAGGAAGACAAAAGTGATTCATGCCTTCTCATTCCACACTTATGTGACACAATTGGGGCCATCTGTGGCCTCCAAATATTATTGGATGACAATTCACAAAATTCATGATCAGCAATGCTGGCTAGAGCTAAAGGGAGCTGTAGTACAAAATATGTGCACCTACTCCGTTCTATAAAACAGTAGTGTATTAAATTATAGTTATCTGGATATAGAAGAAAATCTTGGGTCTCACTATGAAGAAAACATGCAACAGTTCTAGGAGGCCCTGTACAAGAGTTGACTCATTATTCTATTCTATAAGAACTGTCCTTTGTGGTAGCTGAGAGAAAATGTTAGATTCATCAACTCTTCTTCTTTTGTTTAGTGGGATTATAGTTACATCCTTCTATATCATGTTCAGTATTGCAGCATAAAGCAGTGTTCACTGATCAATACTGTCTCTTCAGAGCAACACTACTTGATCCTAAATGTCAAACTGTTCGAGATACTGCAAACTGAGAAGAGATAGAAAATAAAACTCAGCAAATGGCGGTGGGACTTTTGAGCAATCTTCCTCATGTCAAGCAATATATATTGGTCTAACCTTGAAAATGAGAAGTGACAGTTCATAGAAATTGGAAACCTATTTTTTTGTGTTTTACAATCTTCTTGCATTTTTTCAATGTTAAAGTTTTGGAAAATCTTCTGGTTTGGAGAAAAGATCCTGCAAATAAAAAACAAGGGCCAAAATCCCTCCCCACATTTTTCTGGGGTGGTTTTTGTTTCTTTTGCCAAAAAAAATTCTTTAAAGACAAGGTTTTTATATAATTACTGCCTCAATATTATTTCTAAAAATGATGTGAGAAGAAGCCTTTTTTGTTACACTATATACAGTTTAGATCATTATAATTCCTGGCCTTGGTTTTCTTAACTCAATTTATGAGTAAGTGTGCCTTAGGTCTGCTTGACATTATGGGGAATTAGAGGAGACAAAACGCTTACCTCTATTTTACCAGTTTGGATGTTTTGTTCTGTAGCCACCCATTTCTGCTGCTCCTCAAATTGACAAAACCAAAGCCATCCTTGAATGTTCTGAACAGTTCAGAATCTCCATTTCCAGTATAAATACATAACTTAAAAGTAAGTTCATTTTGTACATTTATTCTGAATAAGCTCCATACTAGGATTATATCAAATTTAATAATTTTATGCCACATTTCTTTTTAATGAATTTTATTTTCTCAATATAACAAACCAGTTTTCAGTCTGCAAAGAGGATAAAGAATGCATTTTGCTTTTTTTCTCTCTGAAAATTCCCATTTTCTTTCATAGTTCCAAAATGTCCAGGGATATCTAATCTCGACCCAACTACAGTTGAATACAGCAAGTCAAGAAAGTATTAATCCACATTGAGTTTGGTATTGTAGAAAACAAAAGGAGAGCGACTTATTAGGAACATTCTCTCTATGTTCAGATTTACTTGAAATTGCTAACAGGTATCACCTATGAACCTAAAAATCCATTTATCTAATAGTTGCTTATCTGTTGGTAGCTCTATAATCTTCCTTCTCCTCTGCCTCTCCTTCTAGATATTTTTGCTTTCATGTTGCATAATAGCTTTTTCTTAGGTTTTCCATGCTTCAAATCTAGGAATGTAGTTTTCTAAAAGGAAAAAAATTAGGACCACAATCCTTTTAATGACTGATATATGCATAAATCCCATATTTACAGTGCAATGCAGACAATCCTAGCTCGCCTGCCCAATCCCCATTTACCAGGAAGCAACCACTGCAATCAATGGGATCTGTTCCCCTACAAATAAGGAAATATTTGACTGATCGTCCAACCTGCTCACAGGAGGGATCCTCAGTGGGAAAGGCAAACGCAGGATCCTTGTTGTGATTCAGCTTCATGCTAGTAATCAATACCTATCCTTTGTAAGGAGGAAAGATCAACCAGCTGCCTTCTAATTGTGATGGTAACAGACTTCTGTTGAACACAGTGGCTGCTTCCTAGAAAATTGGGATCAGGAGACTTTCATGATTCCTATGTAACCCAAAATTGATTCATGAACCTTGCATAAGCTAAGGATATGTAGGGTCCGGGATGATTATTACAAAACAGTCATTAATGTTGCACTTTCATAACTTCCCAAAAGAATTATGGAAAATATTTACCAGTGTCCTAAGCATCAGAGGAAGAAGAGACAAAAAAGAAAGAGATGGGAGACCAAGAATTCTCTCTAGTTGTACTGAAATCTAAAAAGAGCTTCATTTAATTTTAAAGCATCCAGAATATTTTTATTTTAAACAACAGCAGCAGCAGCAGCAACCACTATACTTTAGAGTAGGTTAGATAATACCTCCTGAAGCCTGGACAGCTTCAAGGCAGGATTAGACAGATTCATGGATACCAAGGGAATCAGTAGTTACTGAAATGGACATCCAAGTGCCACCTCTGTGTTGATTGAGGCAGGCAGGATTTCCCCGGGTACTGGTTGTGGGGGGTTGGGAGCAGGTGAGGGTTCTGCCCTCCTTTCTGCTAGAGATCCCTGTGTACAACTAGTGGGCCACTGTGTGACACAGAATGCTGGACTAGATGGGCTGAGGCCCGATTCAGCATGGCTCTTCTTATGTTCTTATGTTCTTATGTTCCCAAATCCCTCAATAAAGAATTTAGCATAGAGAGATTCCATATTTCACATGAGAGAAGTTCAAATTATTGTGACATTTCTAACACCAGAAAACTTCTTATGGAGATGGGACAGGTATCTCTAGGCTTTCTGTTGTAGTCTATTGTACTGGTCCTTCCTGAAAGGTTGTAGGGAGAATATAATGCTGAAGGACTAATATTTGGCAGAGATTTAAATTCAAATCCCTGTTTAGTCATATATTTTACCATGTGAACTTGGACTATCACTACCCCTGTAGAGATCAGGATTGCTGTAGGAATTAATAACAAAGCCAAAACCCATGGGTGCATCCATGAGTGCATCTATATAAAAATGTACAAATCCAGGAAAGTATCTCAGGAAGCCCCAAGAAAGCCATCTAGTTAACAGAAAAAGTCCTGAAAAAATAAGGACAAACTTAGAAATCACACTGCCTTCCTTTGTACATTGCTTCATCTTGTACCAACTTATTTTCCTCCTTGAAATGTCTTCTGAACTGCTCACTCTTTCCCCCTCTCTTTACATGCCTCCTCTCATACTTTCTCAATGTGTCTTTCCCTTACTCTACCATTCTGCTTTCCCCCTTCCTTATTTCTCTTTCTATATTCAGCATGCTCACCTTCCTTGCTTCTTGCTCTTTGTTGTTTACATCTCTTACTCTTACTGTTCTCCTTGCCATCAAATGACATAATTCCTCCCTCGCTGTCACTTTCTGTTACCTGATACTTTTGTTCCTTGGATGCTGCTAATGTATCTCTAAATATCTCTTCTCTTCTTTCCCCTTCTTGTTTTACCTCACATCTCCCATGCCTCCCTCTCTTGCTTCTTGCACTTCACAACTTTCATGTCTCACCTACTCTTCCCTCCCTCTCCTCAGTTTCTCTACACTTGATACTAATACATCTCTCTTTCCTTGCACCTTAAAACCATCTACATCAACCCTAGTCTTTCTTTTCTTCATCCCAGCTTGTGTCACATTGTCCTTATGGGGTAAATAAAAGATGGCAATGGGGGAAGGCAGTACAAAAGGCAATAGAGGATAAAGGGCATAAAATACTAAGAAGCTGTAACAAAAAGGTCTATTCCCCAAAACTATTATGGAAATGAAAGAGACCTTGCAAAGGTTTTTGCTTGAGCATTTTTTGTAAATTGAAAGAGAACTAAAGGTTAGCAGTATTTCTGGAAAATGGTTTTGTGTATACAGAAACAAAAAATGCTTTTGAGACAAAGTTCTAATGATTTGAAAGAAAAAATTATAAGAATGTGCACAGATGGTATCTGACACCAGAAAGGATTGCTAAGATGTATACACATAGTTCTAGTGATTGCTGGAAATACCCCATAAGGACAATGTGACACAAGCTGGGATGAAGAAAAGAAAGACTAGGGTTGATGTAGATGGTTTTAAGGTGCAAGGAAAGAGAGATGTATTAGTATCAAGTGTAGACACCTTTTACCATATGTGGTGGCCATATAAAAAGACCCAGAAATACTGGGCACAAATACATAAGTTTTTAGAACAAATTTGAAAGGAAACCTAAACATTATCTGCTTGGGATGTTAGATGATCAACTCAATAGAAAATGTGGAAGGTTATTGTTATACATGACAAAAATCGCAAGAATGATCTATACTCAAACATGGAAAAACTGAACAATTCCTTCACAAGATTATTTGCTTATGAAAATAAGTAAACTTGCAGAAATTGATAAACTGACTATATTGGTTAAGGAGGGATCTCTAACTAACTTTAAGAAAGACTGAGGCCCATTCATTGTATTCCTCCAGCAAAGATGGGACCAAACCTTCATCACTTTTTTTGGACTAGAAAAGTGTTATTATGTGGGGAAAGGGTGGCGTATCAATGGTTCTTTTTCATGTAATGGGTGTAAAAATTGAGATAATATAACTACCAGACAAAGAATGCAAAGCCCTTGGATTAGATAATGTAAATGGTATGTATTTAATGGGTTTTTTTGATGTATAGAATGTAGTAGTAATATATTATCTTCTATATATTATCATTTATTCTAGAAAAAGCATTTTAACTTTGTTTTTGTTTGCTGGTATGTATGTAGGTAGGTAGGTTTTACATTAATTGTTTAAATAAAAAATAAATTTAAAAGAAAGATGAAATTCAAAGCAAGCAGGAAAAAAAACCACCTACAGAAATATTAGTGGGAAGGACATATCATAAAAATGGAAATGAAGAGATGGGACTTGATAGTTAGAAGGGATGAGAACCAGATAGAAGAGTTACCTTGAATACCTCAGTGCAATGCCACTCATGCATTTAGCCCTAAAGGTATGTGATGATACCATATGCATGGGAAAGTAGTTATAGCCTACTTTAAGAACATGAAAGACTTTTTTGATTGTGGAAATTGCAATGACAATAACCTAATGAACCATGTAATGAAGTTGGGGAAAAGGAAAATACAATTATGTTTTAGACAGCAACTGTTTTTTAGGCTGCAGAGAATTATCACTGATATCATCTGTGCTATTTTTGTGCTCAAGATATTACTTCAGGTAAAATGTAAGGAACAGGAGCCTTTATAAGATCTTTGAATCAGCCTTTGATAGAATACCAGTTAGCTTTTAGAGATTTTGTATGATATGAGTGCTCACATGGACAAGGTTATGTATGCTTTTCTGACTCATCACTGTTTCAGTCTTCTGTGACTTGAGCTTCAATCTGGTTGCTCATGTTCAGTACATGGTCAAAGCCACAAAGTCATGCTATCTCCATGGTAAAGTTAAACTTGAAATCATCTCTTTTTCAGGAGACTCAAAGCGGTTAATGGGTGATAAGGCAACCTCAAGTATAGTCAGTAGTAAAGGATCAAGAGTTTTGGTCTAAGGGATCAAGATTTATTTGTACACATACACATGTTTTCTGCCTGTTTGTACCATAATGGTTGTTGCTAGATTAAGTCTCCCTCTGTGATGTCACTGGGAAAGAAAGCTGACATGTGTATGAGGGAAAAGGAGGAAGGAAAGATTCACAAAAATAGTGTTGTCATGGAGACATTGTGAGGTAGCTCCTCTCGGAGAAAGAAAAAGAAGAAAGCAGGCATGTTGGCCCAACAATATTCAGGCAATGCTGTGTATACTGTAGTAATTGTATAAGGCCTGAGGTATGAACAGAACCAGATGTTAATGCACCAAGGGATCCTATTCAGTGCCAACCCATCTCTCTCTCTTATCCTGCCGTATCTGATAATGTGATTTGACACCAAGGGGGCTTCCAGAAGTGGTTTGAACTCGCTTCAAAGCGGATTGAAATCCCCATGTCCTTCCCAAAGACCCAGGCTTTCTGGGGCGGGGCGGGGGCTGTCCTGATTCCAGTGCGGTAACTATAGCTCTGGAATGGGGACACCCCAACCCCCCAAGGCTTAAAATTATAAAATCCTTACTGGGTTGCCATGAGGCTGTTCCAGCAGCCATTCTGGCGCATAAAATGATGCACCAGTAGGCAGCGGGGAGAGAGGGACAGGAGCAATTCCCTCCCCCCCCCCCTTCTCATGACATATCATTTTTATATGCCAGGAGGGCTGCCAGAGCAGCCTCATGGTGACCTGGTTAGAGCAGGGTGGGAAAGGGGGTGGGTACCCCCTTAACTTCTCTGGGGCACATGGAGCCCGAAGAAGTGAATTGGGCTATTGGGAGAGTCTCCTGAGACTGTGAAAGCAGTCCCAGGGGTCTGTCCCCACAGGGTCCATACCCCCTTAGACACAGGGCTTTCAGGAATGTCCATGTCTAATGGGGTATCTATTTAATCCAGGACAAAGCAGGTTTTACCCCAAATTAATCCTCTTTTAACTAAGGAATTATTTTTTTGAAGTAAATGTCCACATTTTGGGCCCTGTCTGGAAAGGCCGCTAGAAAGTAAATGCATGTGCATATAGTGATTCAAGCACGAGCAAATATATGAATTAGATTGTTCAGGGTTCGGTATGCTCTTAATTTCAGGAAGACAAGCTGGACTTCATTCTTATTTTTATATCTCTTTTTCTTCTGAGGACAGTCTCACAATTCCATGGTCACAATGATATCATGCCCACAAATTCACCTGGCAATCACATTTCCCTTTTGCCTACCAACAACATCACTATGAACATAACTTGTGACACAGCTACTGTTGGCACCACATCTTGATGCCAGGATATGATCACTAAAGGGCAGATCTCCTGAGTCAATAATGCAATATCCCCAAAGAGCAGCCGAACTCCATAAACTGCTCTCCAAAGCTTTTACATATGCTGACCTCTATTTTACCCTTGTTCTCTCTTACTCTCTGCAGCTTTCTTTTTCTTTTATCGTTTTTCCCCAAACGGGTAAAACAAGAATGATAAAAGAGTAAAGAAATAAAACTGTTAAGAGTAAATCATCATCCATGATACGCATATAGTTTGTTCAGCCTCCCTGAGGACATACAAATAGTTGTACTTTCCTATCTAAGAGTGGGGTGTTTCAGCACAAGACAGTATTGCAGAATGAACTGAGTCCCTAGTGACTTCTTTTACAGGCAAATCTCTGAAATCTTCATGGATGTTGGGAATTGGATCTATAAATTAACTGTTCCACAGTTGTCCCTTTAATTGAAGAAGATTGCACTGGATGAGCTACTGAGCCGCAGCCATTTAGATTCTAAAGAAGCCCGTGATTCAGTGTGTTAATAAACATGCTGATTATTGCTGTACTGCATCCAGCATCAGTCAATAAGGGACTGATTTTCATTGAAAATTGTCTTGTTTTATTATTGCTTTGGGCTTCAATAAGAGCTGAAGAATGTGCTTGTCAGACCCTTTTTAGAACATCCCTCTTTCTCTATGGAAACAAAACGGTTATAATTAGTTGAGGATCAGAGGTGACTTTTGCAAAAAGGGGGAAAGGGGAAAAGCTTCAAATAGCTGTATTGATTTTCCCATATTGATGTTAAAGTGTAGGAGGGCGTTGATTTCTGAAGGGATGTAAAACATTTTACTCAAACACTGCTAATTTTGCAAGAACCCTTAAATGTAATGGAGGATAATAGTTATTATATGAGGTATCATTCAACAGGGACACTTTCCAGATTCATACATGTGTCAATATTGATAATCTGAATACATGACATGAACAGAAAGCATATTGTGAGTTGAACAAACACAATAAAAACAAAAATTGAAAAGTCCTACGATGACCCAAAGTGTGTGTGTGATTTGGCTACACCTAAGGGGAATGAGAGTGGCATAACTGTGATTACTTGAAGTGTAGATGAATATAACAACCAGTATTTCTAGAGATTTTTTTTAATGATACTACCTAAGCGCCAGAATTTAGAAAACCTGGGTTTTTATATTACACCTCCTAGAGCACCAGCTCCTTCAAGGTCAAGCTAGTCATTTCAAAGATAACAATCATCCATCTTGCCCATGGTTGGCCCCTCTACCATTTTCCTTCAATTTTCTCCAGTATCATTATCTTCTCCAAGCTTTCCTGTCTTCTCATTATGTGGCCAAAGTACTTAATCTTTGCCTCTAATATCCTTCCCTCCAGTGAGCAGTTGGGTATTATTACCTGGAGTATGGACTGCTTTGATCTTCTTGCAGTCCAAGGCATGGTCAGAATTTTCCTCCAACATCACAGTTCAAAGGCATCTATATTCCTTCGGTCAGCCTTCCTAATGCTCCAGCTCTCACATTCATAGGTTATTATAGGAAATACCATTGCTTTAACTATGCAGATCTTCGTTGCCAGTGTAACGTCTTACTCTTGACTTTTTAAATCAAGATTCCTTCCAAGAAGCAAACGTCTTCTGATTTCCTGGTTGCAGTCTGCATCTGCAGTAATCTTTGTGCCTAAAAATACAAAGTCTGTCACTGCCTCCATGTTTTCTCCCTCTATTTGCCAGAGGATGGACCTACATTGTAGAATTAATGTGGTGTCATGCCATGGCTAAATGCTGGGTTGTTTGTTATGGAGCCACAACATTGAGCCATAGCAATTAAAGTGATGACAAACAGCACCCGCAGTATAGATACACCCTGATAATACCATAACATTCTATCCTTTCCCCAAATTACTGAATGTTAAAGCTATGTTTTTGGGGTGATATTCGTAGATGACTTTACTTTTTCAAAATGGATTATTTCTCATGATGTGTAGATGAGATGTACAGTAATTCATTGAGCTGTTTGTATTACATGAACTTTTTTCAGGCAGGATTGCAGAGAGAGATGTTGAAATTCTGACACTGTAATAAAGAACTTTTTAATGTACAAATATAATGACACATTGAACTTGACTCTTCAGGGAGATACACCCCAGATAATAATCCCAATATTTGTAAGTCAAGCAGGAAAGCAGTGAAACATGAATCTTCAATCAAAATTACATGAAATTGGTGCTCGGCTAACTGGGTCCACTGCTGTGCATTAAGCTTTTAAGCTGTGCTCTGGTGGGAGGGAAGAACAAAGCCACAAATTCAATGGAGACAGAGAGGCGGGCCTGAGGAAACAAACTGGCAACTTGAAAAGTAGTAAAATAAAACAAAATTATGGATTTCACCAGTGCAAATTCCCAAGTCAATTGCAGATGGTAATTACCACTTTTCAACATTTTATTTATTTATTGACATAATTATATTTGCATTTCACCTTATAATAAACTGCCCAACTACTGCTGCAGTTAAAAGATAAGGAAAGGTGCCATCCTGTGCCCAGTTACATGGAAATAACTCTGTGGAATTTACTCTTGAGTAGTCATGCTTAGGATTATGTTGTAAAAAGATTGTAATAATTGTGCAATTGACCATAAAAACATAAAACAGCAAAGCACAAGCTGATAAAAGCTTCAGGGTACCAAACAATGCATTAAAAATATATCAGCCATAGGTAAAATGCAAAAGAATGCTAAAAGCTTTGGTGAATAAAAGCCTGAAGGCTGAGTCTGGAATGCATTGGGACATGAGATCAGTACCATTAACTATCCTGATGTACAAGTGCCATCTGTAGCAGAAATAGAGTTACTGGAACAGATCAAAGTGCTACCTAGTCCAGCATCTTGTTTCCTACAATATGTCTTAAGGAAGCCCACAAGCATATACAAGTGCAATAACTTCCACTTGCTGTTCATTTCATAACTGATTGTGCTACTGCTGTGATAGACGATGAGTAATTCAGGTGGAAAATTATCTGAGACATACATTTTTTTCCTTGTATAAGTTTCCTTTCATATATAGGAACATAAGATGCATCTTTCTACTTATTCAGACCATTGATCTAACTCAGAGAAGAGAAGGTTAAGATGTGGCATGATAGCCATGTTCAAATATTTATTTACTTACTTACTTACTTTATTTATTTATTATTTATACCCTACCTTCCTCCCTGAGTGGACTCAAGGCAACTAACAGTCATACACTTTGATCAATTTTAAACAAAGCAAATAATTTTTTTTAAAAAAACCCCAATTAAACAGTATCGTGTGTGTTAGATTTAAAAACAGTTAAAATACAATAAATACAATTATAATGTATTTTAAAACATCCCTCCAAAATCCCACCCTCAACCACCCTAAGAATGTGCCCCTTGTTTGAAAGGAGAAGGATGAAACAAGCTTGTCTTCTGCTACTCCAGAGGCTAGAACATGGATCAATGGATTCAAACTGCAAGGAAAAGAGATTCCACCTAAACAGTAGGAAGAACTTCCTGGTGGTAAGAGCAGTTCAACAGTGGAATATGCTACCTAGGAGTGTAGTGGAGTCGCCTTCTTTGGAGGTGTTTAGAAGAGGCTGGGTGGTCATGTCAGTAGTACTTTGATCATGTATTCTTTCATAGCAGGAGACTGGACTAAATTGACTTTCTGGTGTCTTTCAACTCCATGATTCTAACTTACTTCTGTTAATTGCAACTTGCATCAATATTTCCCCAGAGTTTTTCGTCCAATTATTTTCCAGCTGTACCTGAAGGTCTCTGGTATTCCTTGATGGTCTCTCATCAAAGTATGAACAAGGACAAAGCAATGTGACATGCCATGGAAACAGTATCCCACCCACAAGAAAAAGATACTCTTTCGTTCTTTGCTCTTGGCTTCTCTGCTCATATATTGGGCTTCTCCCACATGCAGACCTCAGCTTTCACCTAGCAGGCTCAGCTCTTCTCACCCAGGGGCCAACAACTCCACAGATACACCTTCTTATAACAATCTGCTTGTTTTGCTGAATCATTGCACCATTTTATCCCTTTCAGTGCTGTACATCATTTTTGTAATTAAAAATACACTGTTAATTTTCAATATTTCTGACAGAAGTCAACGGTGCAATTAGGAAGGAGTATTTTAAAAGAGTCAGAAAAATCTTGAAATCAAAGCTCAATGGCTTTAATACAATAAAGGCAATCAATACATGGGCTGTGCCTGTAGTACACTACACAGCAGGCATAATTAATTGGGCACAAGCCAAATTTGACATTCTGGATAGAAAAACACAAAGAAATATTACGATAAATTGAGTATTTCACTCAAGAAGTGACGTAGACAGACTCTACCTAGCAAGTTCTGAAAGAGGAAGAGAGCTGATCCAAGTTGAAAAATCAGTAGAGGAAGAGAAAAGGAGCTTGAAAGAAAGCAGTAGAGTCTTGCTTATCCAATCTTTGCTTATCCAATGTTCTGTATTATCCAATGCAGTTTGCCTCATGCCCGGATCCACAGCTGTTTCAATACATCGTGATGTTTTGGTTTTAAATCCGTAAATACAGTAATTACTACATTAAGTTACTGTGCGTTGAACTGCTTTTTCTGTTGATTTATTGTAAAACATGATGTTTTGCTACTTAATTTGTAAAATTATAACATATTTTGACATTTATTATCCAACATTTTTGCTTATCCAATGTTCTGCCGGCCCGTATATGTTGGATAAGTGAGGCTACTGTACATCCAAGAAAGCTAGCATCAAAAGAAGTCCATAAGGCTGAGTTGCTGAAAGTCAAAGAATCAAAAGAAGAGTACAGAGGCCAACAGTTGCAAAATGAAAAGAGCAGGGGCTAAGCAAGCAAAGCATGAGAAGTATTTTAAGAACATTGAAGGGAAGGTTGACAGCAAGAAAACATGGGAGCGGCTTGGAAGGGGAACCCTAAAAAAGGAAACTGTAGGTCTGATTTTTGCTGCACAAGAACAAGCCTTATGAACAAACACAATAAAAACAAAAATTGAAAAGTCCTATGATGACCCAAAGTGCCATTTATGTAAAAAGAGTGGTGAGACAGTGGAGCAGCTCATCTGTAGTTGCAAGAAAATAGTCCAGACTGAACACCACAACAGGCTAGTAGCAATGATGCACTGGAACCTTTGCCAGAAATAAGGCCTACCCTGCAATAAAACCTGGAATGAGCACAAGCCAGAAAAGACAATGGAAAACAAAGAAACATTGCAGTAGTAGGAGACAGTAGAGCAGAGGACAAAGAGCAGGAAAATATAAAATACAAGGACTTACAAATTCAAATTGGATGACCATAACAAAAGAGAATAACAATGGTACCAATAGTGGTTGGTGCACTTCGAGCTATTCCAAGAAACCTCGAAAAGCACTGGAAAAGTCTTAATTTGGACAGAACACCAATCCACATGCTGCAGAAGGCAGTACTTCTTGGAACTGCACACATTCTGCGAAAATACCTCTACTATCCTTGGCCCTTGGGAAAGCTGGATATTCAGAGATGAATTCCAGATACTTGGACCTAATATCCATGAGTGCTGTGTTATGTACAAAAAAAAATCTATATTAATTTTATTACTTACTCGCTTTTCCTCATGGCTCAAGGTGGGTTACAACAAAGCTAAAATACATAATCAATATATAAATACACATGTAACATATTTCTACAAAATACATATATTTAAATACAGAGAACAATAATTAAAATATAGTGGACACAAGTCTCTTTAGGATGCACTAAACCAAGATTATGATGGCATTTGTTTATCAGTTCTAGCAATTTGAACATTCTAATAACCAAGACTTGGCCAACCCAGTACTTTTAGGATGCGTCCAGATAGATGTTTGTTAGCATTATCAACCAGAAATCATTGTACATATATCAAATCTGTTTTTGTTCTCTTACCTTTTTTCTGCCAAGAGCTGAGTGAACAAGCAGTGGGAAACACCTGGTGGAATACAAATTGAAGAATTATTGCTAACACTAGCATGGTCTACAATGGATGGTTGACATTTAGCTCACAATTAGAAATAGTTTTCTGGACTTTTTTCATTCCAGTGTTTAATCTAAATCTGCCAGGGAGATAGTATCAGTTTGTGGCTTTGACCATGCACTGAAAAGAAATGATCAGACAGAAGCTAAAGTCACATAAAGCTGAAACAGTGATGAATAAGTAAAGCATATATAACCATGTCCTATGAGTGATCATATCATACTAAATAATCACTAAAAGCCAACTGATAACCTTTATGTATTATTTGCAAGCAAAAAAACAAAGCACGGCATCATGAAATAATTTTTGATATCTTATTAAAGGCTGATTCAAGGGCAATATACCTTTACTTGAAGTAATGTTTTATACACAAAGATGGTGCAGATGATGTCAGTGTTAAGTCTGCAGCTTAAAACCAGGTTCCTTAAAGTTGGTGTTTAAAACATAATTGTAGCTTCCTTTTCTCCAACTTCATTACATGGTTCATTAGGTTATTGTCATTGTAATTTCTGCAATCATAAATGTAGTTCATGTTTGTAAAGCAGGATACGACTACTCCATGGATATGGTATCATTACATACTTTTAGGATTGAATGCATTAATGCATTGATACATTCAAGCGCTCCAGGTAACTTTACTATCTGACTCTAACCCCAACTGCTTTTCCTAAATACATACTCAGTATCATTTTATTTTCTATAATCTGTCCTCTCCACCAAGGTTTATGTATATTATTATTGTTTTGAACTCCATCTTTTCTTGCTTTTATGTACATAGAAACATTCTTCAGAAATGTTGTTTACTCTTTGTTCTCTTTCACTTGACAGAAATGTTCATGCAAATAACTTCTAGCTGTCTTCCATTTCTATAACAGTTTTGGGCACTAGTCCCTTTTGCTATGCTTTATTATTATTTTATGCGCGTTATCCTCCTTTGCTAATTTTTTCTACTGCATTTATTGGATATTTCCTATCTTTCCATGTCAGCCTTAGAATATCTATCATTAGTATTATGTGTCGAGAGAGATAATATTGTCTTTGCTATGATAAATCTAACATTGGGGTGTTCAAGGGCTATCTTAAAAGTGTGTCAATGTCAGAGCACATTCACCAGGTGGAAGTATTCTTATTTTCTCAAATGACTTCCATGACTTTCTTGAAGGATATCCCTGTCCCTCCTTCTTCAATCTTTCTACCAAATCACCTTCTGTGGCTTAATCGTGTCTAGATTTTTTTGTTTTGTTGCGTTGTTAACTACCATCAAGTTAACCAGGTTATGGCAACTTTATGAATGAGAGACACCTTGATGACTCTCAGGTCAAGTCATCAACCTTGGTCTTGGGTCATGCAGACTCAGGGCTGAGGCTTTCTTGATTTAGTATGCCCATCTGACATCCTGTCTTCCTCTTTTCTTTCTGCCTTCAATGTTACCAAGAATAATCGTATTTTTAGTGATTTTGCCTTACAGGGAGAGTTCAAGCTTGACTTGCTCTAAGACTTTTTTTTCTTTTTTAAAAGTTCACACTATCCATTTCAGATGAGTTATTTTCTTCATATCAGCTGTCTTCTCTGTCCAGCATTTACAGTCATCCACAGAATTTGGAAATGGTATGGACAATTCTAACTGTAGCATTCAATGATATATCTTTAAACTTCAAGATTATTTCTAGTTTCTTAATACCTGCTATTCCAATTTCTAGTCTTCCCATTTGTTGACACCAGCTGAGGAAAGTTGTAATGGTAAGGAGGAGTGCTTTTTGCCATCTTTTGTTGCTATGTCACTTTCAGTCCTGTATATGGAATAGTGACCAGATTTCATTATACATGCACAAATGATGTCCAAACCAGGGTTGAGATTTAATCTTCTTAAATGTTCTTCTTGAGAGGAATGAATAATTTTACCATTTCCTTTACTCTGCTCAAAAGTCACGGAAAGTTGAACAGTTTTCAAATACTGTTACCAGTCCAGGACTCTGGTTGCTGCTGTTTTTGTGTGTGCAAAATACTGCATTTTCTGCACAGAAAATGAAATATCACCATAATTTCTTTCTTTTTTTATTGATACAGTTTTACACCTATTTTAAGTAATCTTCCAATTTCTAGCACTGACTAGTGAACACACAAAGATGTCATCTAATTCCCATGGGGAGTATTGGGCAAGGGGAAGGGAGGTTTTAGTTGAATGATGTGAGAAATATTCCATGGCAATTTTATCACCTGCCAGTGCATTCCAAGCCCAAGGTAAAGAGCTTAGTAAAACATTTAAATTTTAAGGAGATTTGTCCAAATTATTTCACCCATATAAGTTTTTCTGCAATTCATAAACTGGAAGTACAGACCATTTTCTTGTTCATGTCTCTAAGACCAATGAAGGTTGTGGACATAAGGGGCAGGGATTTTTCTGCAGTGAACCCATATCTCTGGAACACATTGATAGTTGAATTTGCCTCTTCATATTTACAGGTTTTAATAAGGTCCAAAGACTATTCATGATCTTAAACTTGGTTTATTAGATGACTAATAATTTTAATGGAAGTAGTTGGTTTTGATATATTTGGAATTGGAATTTCTAATTGTTTTTTATTATTATCATAGGTATCATTTACGTTGGTCTATCTTAAGTGCAGTCCACTTAGAACAAGAGCTCATCACAAGTCTTCCACTTGGTTCAATGAGAGCAATTCTAGCCTCCTTGGGCATCCTTTTATGTTTGGAGAGAGGTATTTGGGGAGTATGTAGCTGAAAAGGATTTTGGTAGAACACATTATCACCTTAGAGACTTCAGAATTATCTGTAGAAAGCTCCATAGATAATTCTGTGGCTGTATCCTGACCAATGGAGCTGAGTGGTTTAGAAAAGGGGGAAGATGCATTTTTGTATCTCCTACATCCAAAATACTCTCCCCCAGTTCTTTTGAAAGGAGCTGTGATTGGACCTCTCATCTATATCTCATTGGAGCAGGCATTGCTAATTTTCTTCTCCCTCTATTGATTTCAAGGGGAATTCTTTTATAAAGAGCAGTTGGACTTTAAAACATGATAAATTCCTCTCCCATCTGTTCCCTGACCCGTCTGATGGGGGAAGGAGGGAGGGCAAACAGGCATCACGAGTTACCAGCAAAACGATACTGGGCTGGAGAGCACGTGAAGAGGCCGCTAGATAACAGATTATATTTCTATCTGTAGTATTAAACAGATGGGAAAGCACATATAATGCCCACTACAGTATGCCAAAGGGGACTGAAGCTAGATGCACATTTAAATTTAAAATGTCTGGTTAATTCCCCAGCATATTGAATTCAACCCAGACTGGATACAATTGTTCAAAATTGATGATCCAAGGAACCTGTGGAGGGTTCCTATACAGCAGATAGATCTGAATCCAATAAGGAATTGTATACGTCTCTTTGAGAAGCCTATTTCATGTGATTTCCCCATTGTCTTCTCTCTTTCTCTTGGCTAATGTTGAACTGAATTCATCTGATTAATAAAATTTTGATTGACCTATTAGATCATATAATCAAGTGGCATTTGCTTCATTTATATAGCCTGCATATAATATTTTGTTCATGCCAAGCATGTAGGAACTGACTTTTTATGCATCTGAAAATGGGGCATTGATGTTCACTGATTTAAGATCCCTGAAAACAAATCTGTCTAGGGAATGACCTTTTATGTGAGGGCTTTGTTTTGCTTTATTTTATTTTTTTAAATTACAGTACTATATGCTAATTCTTTGTACAGGACAAGATAAAATCATAGCCATTTTCAAGAAGAATGATACTTCATTCTCTTCTTCTTTTGCTGGGAAATAGCCCAGAATTTAGGCTTTTGTAATTAAGGGAATAAAGTGTCTTCAATATATTCTCTCCCTCTTTGTTTTCTTTTGCCTAGTATATCATATTTCAGGCTTTTAACACCATCATTTGAAATCATGGCAAGGACAAGGTCACTTCTAAAATTGGCTCTCTTTTATTTCATGGCTCAAATAAATGGCCTATTTAAACAAATGACAAAAACAGATTGTCAGAGCAATACTTAGAGCATTGTTGAACACACTGGCTTGTTAAAGACTGATTTCAAGCATCTGTAAGTAATATTTAGTAGGCAATAGCAGTAAAGTAAAGTTGGGGGATCAGTATTATAATGCTCCATTGTATTAAAAAAGACATTATTTGGTGATAGCATTTGTAATGTTCCTCAACATTTATTTCACTAGCATTTGCCCAGATGTCCACCAATCATCTCTTGAATTTGTTTCAGTGTTCTTGAATTTTCAAACATTTGCTGATGTTCTATATCAGCTACTTAGTATATTCATAACTCAGTAATGTTTCGTGGCTCAACCTCCCAGAAATCCACCTTAAGAGCCTTAGGACCCCTCCACACAGCCATATAATCCAGAATAGCAAGGCAGAATAAACCTCAAACCATCAGCTTTGAAATGGGTTATCTGAGTCCACACTGCCATATATCACAGTTCAAAAAAAGATGTGGGATTTTACTCAGCTATGTGGAATGAGCCTAAGAGGCTATCTGTTCAGCTGTCAATCAAGACATAATGTTACCAGTCTCCTCCATTCATTGAGTGAGGCTGCCACAAGGAATTGTGATGAAGTCCTGCTTCTGATTGTCACATAAAGATCATCCATCTTGCACCTTGATCAAAGCAGAAGGAACCTCTTTCATCTGATGTAACTACTGGCTGTTGAGGAGGCCTGGGAGGGGGCCATAGTGCCACAATCCTACATAGCTCTATTGGTATAAACAGTTACATATCCATACTGCAATTCAGAATATCAGCTATTGTTGTGAAAGATGTCTTTGTGGCCAGGCTGGGTCTTTTCCATCCAGCTCATCAAACATTTTGCATCATGCTATCTAATGAAGTTTGCCATACCTTGAGGAAATGGCTATACTTCACCATGTCTCCAGCCAGAGACACAAACTGCAGAGTAAGAAGTTATGTATAAGAGAAAATTTTGTTTCATTTTATTTTATATTTTTTCCAAAGCAATTTAAAGCCTGGCTATTCATCTGTACTCATTTCTCATTCATGCCAAACCTCTCATGAAGCCAGGTCCACCCCTTCCTACAAATAGTCTAGGTGACCAAGATGGTAGGCCCCTTGGGTTGAAAGTCCTGCTGCTTAATGCCAGGTTGGTGAATAGAAAAACAATGACCATTCAAGATCTGCTCTTGGATGAGCATGCTGACAGGACCTGCAACACAGAGACCTGGTTGGATTTATTTATTGGGGGAATCTCTCCTAACTTTGTCTGCCAGGTTTCTGTGTGCAGGAGCAAGCAAGACTCCCAGGGGGGGGGGAGAGAAGGAGTTGCAGTAGTCTATTTAATCCATCTGACCTGGTATCCCATCCCACAGTTGATCACATTCAAAAGTGTCTACCTAAGGTCGAGTGACCAGGAGAAAACAGGAATTCTGTTAGTGTACTATCCACCACACTGCTCAACAGTCTACCTGCCTGAGCTAACCAGGGTAGCCTCAGGCCTGGTGTTGGAGTCCCAATGGCTCATTGTGCAAGGGGAACTTTAATATCCATACAGAGACCACCCTGTCGGGATTTGCTCAGGAATTCACAGCCACCATGACAGCTATAGGTCTGCCCCAAATGGTTGCTGGCCCCACCCATAGTGCTAGACACACTTTAGACCTGATCTTCTGTTCAGGACATGATGATGGTGACAGTATTGTCGAGGAACTGTCTACAGTTCCTTTGTCATGTACCAATCACTACCTGGTCAGGTTTAGACTTACTGGTGCTCTAATCCTCTGCAGTGGTGGAGGGCCGATTAGGAGGGTCCACCCCATGAGGCTTATAGATCCAGACAGATTCCTGATGGCTCTTGGGGAGTTTCCTGCCACTTTGGAAGGTGACTCTGTCAAAACTCTAGCAATAGCCCCAAACATCTCCTTTCACAATGCAGAGTCAAATCAGTCCCCTGGTATTCCAGAGCTGGCAGCAATGAAGCAAGTGAAATGGAAACTAGAGCAGCTTCAAAGAGGCTGTGATGAGACCTTTATTAAAGAAACCGACACTGGATCCCACTCAACTGAACAACTACCAGCCAGTATCAAATCTCCCCTTTCTGGACAGGGTTCTAGAGAAAGTGATGGCCTCCCAGCTCCAAAGCTTCTTGGATGAAACCATCTTGTTTCACATGCTGTTCAACATTTAGATGAAAGTGCTGTTCCTTACCCTTTAAAGCCCTAAATAGTTTGGGCCCAGACTATTTGATGAACCACATCTCCTCATATAGGCCCTCCTCTCAGTCCCACCCCTGTCTCAAGCGTGACTGGGGGAATGAGAAAGAGGGCCTTTTTCGTGATCGTCCCCCGCCTCTGGAACTCTCTCCCTAAAGAAATAATAACAGCCCCGTCCCTACTCTCTTTTAAAAACAGCTAAAACACATTTATATTCTTTTCCGTATAGAGAGGAGGAGGATTGGAATACTATGCATAGTTATCATTTATCGGAAATGGTGTTGCATCCTGGGTGTGTTGGCTGCTCAATTTTTTTTAATAATTTAAATAATTTAAATGTATTTTAAATCTGGTTAAATTTTTGTTTCATTTTAATGTCAGATATATAATGGTAGATTTGTTATGTTATAATCTGTTATTACTTTACTATAGATGTGGACTTATTTCTGGATTTCCATTGTGTTGTCTATTTGTTTTTGTTTAGTTAATTACAGCATTGAATGTTTGCTATTTTTTGTTGGAAATGGCCCTAAGTTCCCTGGGGAAGATAAGGTGGGATATAAATAAAGTTTTATTATTTTTATTATAGCCTTCCAACTTAGAAAATTGTCTCCATTCTTTGAAGTTACTATGTTCTTAATCTATTTAGGACATTGGTTTTTCTTCTTCACACAGTATATTCAACTTTCTGGTTTCAGTTTACAATAATATATATTTAATATAAATCTCAAAACTCTCTCATTAATACAAAAAGCTGGAAACTCATATGCAATTGATAAGCCACTGATTTGAAGATTTCTTTTTAAAACTGAAAGCTAGATAAGTGGGAGAGTCTGTTCCTTCTCTTTGTTCGTGACATTGATTGCTCTCTGGAAGAAGGGAAGCAGGAAGAAAAGTGGAGCAAGGCTGGTGGGAGCACTTTTTGCTGAGTCCTTGGAAAGTGGCTTAACAATATTAATGACTGATAACAGTCTGTCTAATAACAGTGCTTCAATCCAGAGACTGGAAACATTAAGGTGTGTTTTTTTTAACGACAACCCTCTAAATATCCCAACTAACATATCCCTTAATCCTACTGGAATAAATGACATCTCCAAATACCTGTGTTTTACATATTAAAATTAATCAAACCAACAATGGAATCAGAAGACAACAGAATCAAGTCTTTTTATTGGATTATTCATTCCTTAGTTAAGCTTCCTCTAAAATAATTAAAAGACTAAAGCATTCTTCTGGAGGATAAATCATTTCTGCAGAAAAAGCAAGATGTATATATGAGAATAGAAGAGGTGGGGAAGAGGAGCTATTCTATGACTAGATAAATATTTTGACATATTTATTTATTTATTTTGCAGTCAATGGCAGAAAGGATTATGGAAATTAATTTTGGATAGAAGATTATGAGTGCTGTTTTCCAATGTCAAATGATATGCATGACAGCAATTAATTGAACCGTTTGTCAGTGGGTAAGGTCAAAATGACTATTAAATGACTTGGAGATAAAATGTAAAGTGTTTTTTCGTGCAAACAAAAGGGAAAAAATGAAGTACCAGATCTTCACTTGTGTTTATGAAAAATTGTGACTGAATTCATGGATATAATTCATGGTGGGGTTTGTTTTTTTAAAAAAAAATGTTGCTTATAAAATCTCTGAAAATTTCCCAAAACTCCATGGATAAGTGAAATGTTCTGAAACTTGATGGCCTAACAGTAGTTAATGTGTTCTACCATTGTAACAAGTTCCACCCCAATAGCTGTAAAATGAGGGGAAAAGGAGCCCCTGAAATTTCCCCACTTGCAGAATTACTACAACAAAAAACTAACAAATTTTTCACTAAATATACTTTAGAAAACACTTTAGAAATGAAACGCTGGTGCCCCCTAATTTTGTAATGAGGTTTCAAACATTTTTATCAATTGTACAAAAGAGAGAGGGAAAAGGTTTCATGCTTCTAAATTAACGGAATAGATTCAATCCTCCATTTTGTGTGTGATGTTACTTCCTTCCAAGCCCAAAACAGAGAACATAGGGAATAAGATAGTATATCATTGAAAATATAAATAATAGGCCTGTGCGATCAATGAAAAGAATGTTTCAATACTCATTACATAATTAGGGGTGGGGGGAAATCATTTGTAAAATGTTTCTGAAATTGGACAGGGTCTGTATCGTAACTGCCTATTGGGGTCCCGGACCTAAGGCAACTTCTGTATCTTCCTCTTTACTGCGTTGTGACATGTAATTTTAAATGTTTTAATGTTTTATTGTAGGGCTGCATGGCTGTTGCATGCTGCCCGTTTTATATGTTGTAACCCGCCCCGAGCCTGCAGGGAGGGGTGGAATATAAAACCAAATAATAAATAAATAAATATAATGAATTAGCTACTTTTTCATTATTTTCCATCAAGTAATTAATTGTGCCAATTAAGAAACTTCAGGGGCACCTTTCCCCCTCATTGTTAGAGCTATTGGCATGAAACTTGCTACAGTCATAGAACACATTTACCACTGCTAGCCCATCAAGTTTCAAAATGTTTCACTCATCAACGGGTTTTTGGGGAAATTTCAAATTTTTACAAGCAACTTTTAAAAAAACTTCAAAAATGTCTTCTTAATTTTTTTATACAATGACACAAGACAATGGGGGATCATTCCCCTCAACTTTCAGAAATATTCATACATCTATTGATTTTTGGTATTTTTTAAACTTTGACAAAAATAGTTTTTTTAAAAGCCACAACAGTTATTTCATTGAATGTCTCTCATATTAACCAATGGAACTTCCATTTAGAGATTTCTTCCCAGCCCAGCACATATTTACTTACTTGTATTGATGTATCAGTCAGCCCTCCTCTTTGGAGAATCAATTCTTTCCACCAACCTAATTTGAGCCTTCTAATGTTGAGCAGTATTCTGAGAAATGTAGTTTAGAGCAGGGTCTTTTGAATTCTCTGCCATAAGGCTCCTCACCTTCGAAAACTACATTTCCCAGAATTCTGTGCTCTCTCAGTCTCTTTTGCTCAGTTTATCCCACCTTGCTACTTTCTTCTCCTCATGGCAAAAGGTCATTAATTTAAAAAGAAATGGCAGCCTTTTTGGCTTCGCCTCGAGCTGAAAATGAAACAGACTTCGATAGGCTTCAGAGCATTGCAGAATTCAAATGAAAAAGTATTGAATGAATTTGATTCTTAATTTTATGAGTGGGTCGCCCCCCCCCCCACGGTTCTTAATATCTGTTCCTATATGCAAAACTTACAAATTAGATACAACATACTAATTAAAAACAAAATTATGCTCAGCCCTAATAGATAACAGGTACATTTACTTACTATTCTGATAAATATTTTATGTTGACTCCCATCAGTGAAATAAGGAATTGATGCTCTTATTTTTAGTTAAACTGTTGTGTAACTATTGCATAACATTGTGTCTACCATTTTTAAAATTAAAAACTGATTGGGTATGAAGCAAGTGAAACCTGCTGATTTCCATCAGAGGGATTGCTGGGTGTTTTAGCAGGCAATTGCCCCATTCATTTTAGCTGAATTCTATCTTCTTTGTGGTTCACATAATACAAATTATTTTTCAAATAATTTCTCCTTAAAAAGGAAAATAATCTGCTGACCAATAGCGGGAAAGGGTGGTGGTGGTTCATAATGATCTAGTTAATCAACACAACATGAAGTGTCTTTGCCACTGGCATAATACTAAAGCACATCTAATGTTTTGCATTTTTCAGTTAAGCTCTTGTAGTTATAAGTATCATTTGTGGCATAGCCTTTTTCTTGGCCTTTCCTCCTGCTTCTTTTCTTTTCCTCATGTCTGTGCAAGCATGGTGTACTCTGAATGTTGGAGTCATTTGCTTTCAGGCTGATTAATCTACTGCTCATTAATTGCTGATTAAACTGATTAAAACCAGACCACTGTGGTGTAGCGGCCAGAACCTTAGACATTGACTCTGAAGACCAGGATTCAAATTTGCATTTGGACTTTTGGGGGGGTGTTAAAGGTTACAAAATTTATTTATTTATTTATTATTTAAACTTGTGAGTCGCCACTCCCGGGTGGCTCAGGGTCCTCTGGGCCACACTTTCCTCCATCCAATTCTAGAACATGTAGATTCTTTCATACAACATAACACAACCACAAAAAATAATCTGGTCTCAGTACCCTCTCTATTGAACTACTATGTATGTTCCTTTTTCCTGATTGTTTTCTACCTGCTTTTAAAGCTTAGAAAATACATTTTAAGATGTCAAAATAATGCCATTCTGAAGCCATCCATAATTGAGCAGTGGTGCAATGATGCTCTGCAGCCCAGACCACCATCCTGCCACTGTTCAGTAAATATAACTTTCAAGTTGCATTTGTTTTGGAAGCTTTTTATAACAGCTGACATCATGTTTGACTCTGGTGGAGCATAAAGCATGGATAGATGCTTGCATAAGTGCACAGTGGCAGTGGCAGCCAAGAGGGTGGCTGGTAGCTTCCCATATATACCCTAAAGACTTTCTGGGGCATTCCAGTAGCTCTCTTTGCCATGAATTTGGGGAACTGAAATATGTTATATTCTGTTGTGCTGCCAATGAATGAAGAAGCAGTTTGCATTATACTAGATTGGACACCATCTTATGCAAGTACCTAAATAGAGTTACATCAGCATAATACCACAAGTATATTCCAGTAATTTCCAAAGTCATCTCTATTCAAACCCTATTTGGCTACATCTTTATGAACTACAACAAGGTCCCTTGAAGAGAAATCACCTGTGTAATGCCACTTGCTAATCGGCAAGACATGATAATTATAAAGCAAACAAAGGCGAGAATAACACTTTAATATCACAATTGGTTTTAGCATCCAATAATTAGAAAAAGATGGGAAGCTGTGATTTGGACCAAAGTCCACTAGAAGCAATTTGCTGCACATCTCTTATGAATTTATAAAATCTGATTATATATTTAATCCCAGAACCAAGCTGTTTGCTCAGACTACCAAGCTAGGTGGAGATTTACTAACAAAACTGAATAAAGGCAGGCTGAATTTTCTGAGTGAACTTCAAAGGTTTTATAGCATGCACTTTCTCAATTGGTAGCATCTCGATAATAGAGGATTCTTGTGGTTTTAATTTACTTCACAATTTAAATTCATTGTGCCTGGGGATAGAAAATACATCCTATTTACGACTAGGTCATCTAGAGAATGCACGATTCAGAAGAATGATTGTTTATCACATGACAGCAGTTCTTTTTTATATCAACAAGGACAAGTAAGCCGGCAAAGGACACGCAAAAAGTTGTTGATCAGATTTAGGGAGCAAAGCGGAGTGACATTCTCTTTTCCAGACCGTTTGAAAGTTTAAACTAGGCCAATGTCAAAGTTCAAGACTGTTGGGGCTTTGAAATGTATTTGGGTTGCTGTTTGCTCCACTAAGCAAATTCCAGGCTGATCCAGAACGTCACTAAGTTGAGGTTCAGGCTTGCTTCGTAATGTGTACCCCTGCTATGAGAGCCAGTGTGACATAATAATTTCAGTGTTGGACTATGACTGTGGAAACCAGGGTTCAAGTCCCTTCTCAGACATGCAAACCCACGGAGTCTCCTTGGCCAAGTCATACTCCCTTGGAAGGCAAAAGCCTTTTGCCAAGACAATCCCAAGATAGGTCCTCCTTATGTTCTCCGTAAACCAGACATGGGCAAATGTCAACCTTCAGGTGTTTTGGACTTCAACTCCCAGAAATTCCAGCCAGCTTACCAGCTGTTAGGAGTTGTGGGAACTGAAGTCCCAAACATCTGGAGGGCTGAAGTTTGTCCATGTCTGCCATAAGTCATTAACAGTTTTATTCCAGGTTACATTGCATTGACTTGGTTTGGATACCCCAGGCTAATGTGATTACTGTCATACTCGTACATTATGTAGCAGTGTAGGTGGGCCCAGAGAAAACAATGATAATCATTTGTATAATAGATATAATTTTCTCAGGTACACCACTGAAAGCATGGTAGTGTCTAAAGATCTGAATGAATTTCAAAACCATTGTTTTAAATTGAATAAATTGTATTGCATATACAAAGCTTTATTTTAATAATTTTCCCACATATTCCCAATGCTAATATATTAATAATGAATAAATATGAATTATTTTCTGATATTTTGAAAAATACCTTGTAAGCAGAAACTGGAAAACTGATGGTGGAATGCACTTGTTATTTAGCTTTTTGGGGAATGTGGAAAGTTTCTTTCCCTTTTTTAGGTGTATTTTAAACATACTAACTCATCTACAAGATAAAATATTGTTCCACATGTAACTAAATAAGCTAGAAATCTAGTGGCTATGAAAATACTTCCACCACTCTCCTACATCTTTATTATTATTATTATTACTGATAATAAAAGTCTCTCGAGCAGCATTGCCAGGTGTCCCGGATTTAGATAAACTGTTCCATCCAGGATGCCAATTGTCCCGTATTTCTGCCAATTGCATGCACCAATCTGAATATGTGCTTTCTTGTTGCAGGAAGTGAGTCCAGGTCTGGCCAGCCTTTCCCCCTTCCTCTGGGTGCAGTTTTTTCCTTCTGGATACCCAGGTGAACTGAGCTCCACTCTGGGCAGTGGGGTGGGGGGCTCTCTCTCTTGCAGCCCCATCTTATCCCGAGTTTTTGCCCTTTTTCTGAGGCCAGGCACAAGTGCTATCTGGACAGGTGTTGCTATGGAAATGTCTTCACCACAAAAGACCTGGGTGAGGGAGGGAGGGATAGGGGGTGAGGCCCTCCCTTCCCAGAGTGTCCCTTATTTTCACCTTTGACACTTGGCAACCCTGTTCTTGAGCTACCGCTCACATATCTTTCTTTTGTAATCAGGGTGGATGTTTCATTTTCCATAAGGATGGTTCCCTCCTTACTGCTCACACATTCTTACACTGCTCTTTAAGTAATGCCCCCAGTCCCTGATGGCCATATCATTGAAAAGAGGGCACATCAATGGAGATGCATCTAGTTATTTTCCTGCAACTAGATTTGCTGCAATGACATCATCTTCAGGGACCTTCTATAGACTCCTGGAGGTCCCTGCAAACACCAGTTGCAATTCATCCAATTGATGTGGCATCTGCACTGATTCCTCATGGCAAGGGAATGGCCATGTTCAGGGGTGACCATATTTGGGGACAGCACCATTTCCATCAGTTGGGATGGTCCGCCCTCCATGTTGACTGGGATTTCCCTAATGATGTATAATCTTTGAGGACAACACATTTTTTCTGACATCTTGAGCCCTGAGGAAGACTCGGAATGAGTCAAAACGGCCCGGCAGCCGGCTTCGGAAAGAGCTCCTGCCGTAGGCAACTCTCCTCGCGGAGCTCCCTTGGCACTGCCGCTTGTGTTTCCTGTTCATCTTTATGTAGTTTACTTTGGATTACCAATCTTCCAGGACGTGCATTTTGTACATTATAGTATTATTTGGGCTACACGGCTTTGGCACCCCTGCTCACGGAGAACCTTTCCGGGTTGCAGCAAGTCATGCCCACGCGGCACACCTGGCTCCAGAGACTTTGATCATACTGCATCCTTTTGGAATTTACAAATATACTGATGCACCTTCCTCCTGTGCTGGGATCCGCACCATATTTTAAACAAGGTACTCTTTATAGCAGGAATCCTAGCACTCCTAGCACTGCCACTTGGCTTGGAACTAATGATATAAACATTTAATGATTGAACCATCACATCCTATTTTCCTCCAAGCCATGCAACCCTTTGAATGTGTAGATAATATATATTAGGCATGAGAAAAAAGTTATGAAAATTAAATGATTCGGAAGAAATTCGTAAGAAATGCTACTTTAGAGTATTTCCGCTTCTGGAACGCCAACCAGGAAGTGGACTTTCTTTATAGAACTTTGGGGGCCAGGATTTTCTTAAGTATCGTTATTAGGTCGTAAGGGGGGGGGCATCCTCCTTCTCTCTCACCACCCTCCCGCCTCCCTTGCCAATAAGTATTATGGCAAGGCAAGCCCTAAACTCGCTCCTTCTTTCGGCTGGAAGCCTGGAAAAATGTAAACAGAGAGGTTTACTCAGAAGTAAATCTGCAAAGGAAGTAAACAGAGAGGTTTACTCATGAGTAAATCTGCAAAGGAGGGCACTTTGGATGAAGTGCCCTCCTTTGTGGATTTACTTCTGAGTAAACCTCTCTGTTTACATTTTTCCAGGCTTCCTGCCCCTCCTGCCTGCCAGGATCTAAAGCATCAAAGAGTATTGGGGTAGTTGCACACAACACGTGAGAAACCAACCTAATGTATAATAGAATGAGTGCTAACTTATAGAGTAAGTGCCTAATATTATAAGTAATCCAACTGGTCATATACCTACATTCCATGCACATGCAATAATACAGCAGTAATAACAATGGGTATAAGAAGAGGTAAAATTCAAACCGAAGTATTCTGACTGTGGTCCCTCCTCAAGCGGTGCAAACGGCAAACGGCTCTTCTCTATGAGCCCGGGAGGCAGCCTCTCCCGGGAAAAGCCAAAAGCCCGGGCACAGCGTTTGCTGCCTGCGTGCACATACATATTCTTGGGGGGGGGGGGGATTTGCTGCAGAATCCCGGGCTCATAGAGAACAGCCCGTTTGCACCGCTTGAGGAGGGACCAGTCAGAATACTTCGGTTTGAATTTTGCCTCTTCTTATACCCATTGTTATTACTGCTGTATTATTGCATGTGCATGGAATGTAGGTATATGACCAGTTGGATTACTTATAATATTTAGGCACTTACTCTATAAGTTAGCATTCATTCTATTATACATTAGGTTGGTTTCTCACAGGATCTAAAGCGTGCCAAGCCTTGATGTGCTTTAGATCCTGGCAGGGCAGGAGGAGTGGACGGGCCCTCCCTGCCCCTTCTGCCTGCCAGGATCTAAAGCCTTGAAGAGGCTTCATGACGGGCCAACTTCAGCCCTCCAGGTGTTTTGGACTTCAACTCCCACCATTCCTCACAGCCTCAGGCCTCTTCCTTTTCCTCTCAGCCTGGGCAAACTTGGGCCCTCGCTCCTCAGGATCGGGGAGAGAGAGGCAGCGAGGAGCGGGGGCCCTCCTCCTTTTTTTGCTGCTTCCAAGAATAAATGCCCCCCTCCCTCCCTCTCTCCCTCCTTCCTTCCCTCCCTCCTTCCTATTTGGAGAGTCCCATCTAGAATTCAGTGTGATTTATTCAAGTTTTGGCCTACAACTCCCAGAAATCCCAGCCAATTTATCAGCTGTTAGGATTTCTGGGAGTTGTAGGCCAAAACCATCTGAATGCGCATGCGCTGGCATACGAACTACTAACGAATTTCGTTAGTAATTACGTTACATTTTAGAAATTTTTGGAATTTTTTTTTTGTAAGTCTTTCTATTACTAATAAAAAATCCCCCCCCCCCCCAATTAGATTTCCGATTCCCTATTTTTGGGTTCTAAGCCATGCCTAATATATATATATATATATATATATATATATATATATATATATATGTGTGTGTGTGTGTGTGTGTGTGTGTGTGTAATTCTTGATGTGTAGAACTTGATGTGTTGCTCTCTCATGTGTAGAACTATTGTGTGTAGAACAAATTGTGTAGACTGAAAATATACTGTGTAGACCGAATATATATATATATATTTAATATTGAATCAAACTTACTGTTTTCAATTTATAACCCTTGTGGTTGATGTGTAGTATTACACGGTGTTGCCCTCTGTTGTTTGAGTAGAACAGCACCAGGAGACACATCTACAGAGAAGTAGATATATGTTGAATGTATGTTTCCCAGCGCAGGATCTTAACTAATGTATTATGGAATAAAGGTCTCTGCAGCTATTTGGCATTATATGACACCTACTGATGAATTTCAGCTAACCCTCAAAGACTAATGACTTTTCTTCTCACACAGTGAATGTACCATTGTATATTAGTTGCCTATAGAGTAAAAAGAATCTTTTGTTAAATCCATCATGACTCTTTTGCTGTTGTGTTATGTTATGAATTCCCTAGCAGCAGAGAAAAGCAAGAATATAGGGCCTAACTACAAATTACATATGTTAGCCTTATTTATGGTGAGAAATGACTGAATTGGGCTACTTGTAATAACTGTAGTGACATCTCTAGTGATCAGGATTCCGATGCTAATGCAAAGGTATAGTTGGAAAAACAAACAGCTGTTCTGGCCCCTACTGTTGCATTGATTCAGTTTGAATTTCTAACCCACTATAACTATTATCACCCACTTGTTTGTCCCTTGTTGAGAGGGCCAGGGTAGGGGGATTTTACATCATCATTCACTAAAATGATTAGCAGTAACATATAATGTAAATCTGCATGAAGGGATGAAGAACATCCATGAGTTGCTATCTTTCCAGTTTTATATGAATACAACTCCTGAATAAACCCCATTGTATACCACTTTCTCCGTTATCTGTTTCTGTGTTTTCCTTCCTTCCTCCCACATATATGCCTAAGGACAAAGCAGAAGTATGTCACTGCTTGTGATGTATTTATTCATGACCAGTTCAACCATTATTTTAACATGACTGTAGCATTGTGGCTATAAGTGGTGGAAGCAGTTCTTAAAAAGCAAAATATAGCTAAATTGTAGTAAACCTTGTTTAGATCTGAAATTCTCATGACAGACAAATATTGTAGTAATATGATACTGTGGAATTTAATTTAGAACATTATTATTAGCTGAAGGCAAAATCCCATCCTTAGGTTTTTCCTTCCAGTTCCATTTTCTGTCTAATTTCATGCCAGAAAGTGAATTATAAGTGCCTAGGATTTTTTATTTTTATGAAAGAATGTATATGTTTAGGACCAGATCTATCTCTCTTTTAAAATTCCAAGATAGAGCTCATAATGATAACATTATGGTAAGATTTGAGTTTTGAGTGCTACTCAATTGTACTCAAAACTAGCCATGACAGTTGAAGATTCCAGTAACTAAGTGTACCTGAAAATGAAAAGTACCACCATCTGTTCTCTGCTATCAGTATGATGGCATACTTCCAAATTCTGATTTCATTTTACTCACTGTCAACAAGATTACCCAAGATTTAATGAAGAACAGAATGTAGACCTGGAATACATGTGTGACATGTTGTCATTAAATCAACTTTTTGATTTGCTAACAACTATGAACTCAAATGGAATTGTTTCTAGCTGTTAAAGTGATTTTATCAGAGGTAAATTGATGTCTGCTGCAGGGTAATCTTACAAGAGGCTTGTGACTAATCAAGAGACACTCTAAAGGTGTAATCCCTTTGCCTTTGTTATGGTACTACTCTAAATTTCTTTTAAAATATTTTGTTGCTTCCATATGTACAACTGTACCTTAAAGCATTAAAGGGAGAAGAAACCACCCCCAACCCTAAGTTTCATATAGAAAACATCATGACTTTTATCTAGTTAAATGTGCATAAAATTAATTGCGTATCTAACAAGATAATCTTTCATCACCCTTGTTAAAATACATGTTTCAGTTCTATCTTTTCCAGAGGATTCACGTCATTTGGACAGATAAAACAAATGAGCAGGAACATTTTCATAGACTACTTTGTTATGGAATCTGAATTAACAGAAGCCCAATCCACCCAGCTGCATATTGTTCGCTAGGAAAGAACAAGTAGAATTTGCACTAAGGAAGTCTTTAAAACTCTTCCCAAAATGGGATTCATCAAACAGCACACATAAATGTTTTCTACAAATGTCTTGTTTTGTGAATTTGTTCCTGTACAGTAGGCTTGTTTGATCCAAAAAAATTGGTTCAAAACCCATTTCGGAGGTAAGGGGCACTGGTGGTTCGGATCTAAACTCAATTCTGATTTTCACAGAATTTTTTTTGAAACTTTTCAAAACTTCCAAGACTTCCAAATCCTTTGTTAATGGGTTCAAAGTGTTATTTCCTGTTTCATTGGGTATTTACTTTTAAAGTAGTTGTTTTACTCTAGAAAGGGGGGGGAGCAAAGGGAGGGGAGCCATCCACTGGGTTTTAAGCTGCTCCCCAGGCTCATGCGGGGAGACGGGAGGGAGGGAAGCCATCCACTGGGGTTTAAACCTCATGTGGAAAAATAGAAGCCAGTTTTAATGTATTCCAATTTCTTCTGCTGAGTCTCTCAGCCACTATTGATCATATAGCATTTTTGAGAGTCCATTCTAGGGTGGGACCTAGCATCAGTTTTACAGTGAATCCAGACCTTTCATTCTCAGTGTATGGCAGCTGAAATCAAATCAATTAATTGATATGGTTCTATTTCCAGTCTTTTGGATCCTGTGTAGTTGATTTACATATACAGAAAGCATTTGCAGAAATGAATAGTAATCTCATCATGTATTGCTAACATAGCTGTAAATCTGCATGGTTTAAGCCACTCTAGAAAGGCTATAATGATCTTAAAGACCCCAATAACATAACTTTGCAGGATGTCTTAAAGTATTCACACTCATATTCTCCAACATTTCACAGATGAAAAAGAGATTCTTGTGACCAAACCTCAAGAGTGTTGTCGAAAGAAAGAGGCCGGGGGGGGGGGGGGAACATGCACAATTACTATTTAAAGTAGAGAAACCCTGGAATTTATGTACTGAGTTTAGGAAAAATTCAAGGGGAAAAATACCACTTACCTGTCAGATCATTCAAAAATATCAGTAAGCCCACCGAGAAGGATAACACTCTCCAATCCTCTCCCTTCGGCTCAGTTCTTTGAATACAAAACTACTTTTGGATTTTTAAGTACATTTATAAAGTGCCATAAAGACATGGCAAAATTGTATATAAGCACCTCATTTGGTATTGCTAACTCTTCACAAGTTGACTTTGACTTGTGTTACTCGTAACCCTATGAAGGAAAGACCTCCAGGTCACCTTATCCTCAACCATTCTGCTAAAATCTTCCAGGCTCATGGTGATGGGTTCTCCGATTGAATATATCCATGTCACAATACAGGGACTCGGCCCAGCCCCTTAATCACACACACAGAGACGGTAATCAGCTAACTATTTATTGAACAATTGAAAACAGGTGAAATGGTAAATTGTCCATAAAAAGTATCAAAAGGTTCAATCAAAATGGTAAGAGTTCTTAGGTAAATCCAAAGGCAATAGCTTGGCAAAAGTTCCCACAAAACAATGCGGATCAAAAACAGACTTGGTCCGTGGCAATTCAAACAAAGCAAAGTTCATGGAATCAAAGGCCCAAGAATCTTCTTGGTCTCACGAGCCCAGTCCTGGCTCCGTGGATCTTCACTAGCTTCACTCCCTTCAAATCAGAAGTGGCCGAGCAACTGAGGATCCGTTCCCACGGATCCTATACTTAATTCCCTTGGTGAGACCTACGGCACTCTAGGCTTCTGCGCCAATCTGTGCTACGGGGCTCACTGCTCCTGTGGCGCTCTAGGCTTCGATGCCATTCCCTTCTGCTAGACTCAATGCTCCGACGCCTATCAAAGCTCCGTCCTTGCCTCCCAGCACCTGGGTCGTTATCTTCGTGAGAACCTGACTCCCTTCCAACTTCCATGGGCTCATCCCTCGCTAGCTCCCAGACTTTATCTTGTGATCCGAAACCACCTGGTTTCTCATACTGATAATCTGAGTCAGTCTCCTCAGTGTCAGACTGACCTTCCCAGCTCTCATAACCATCAGGCCAGCCATGATCCCATTCTAAGCTCTCTGTGGGGGATGAAGGCCCAGCTACCTCATCATCCCCTTCTTCTGCATCTACATTGTCCGCAATTGGCCCTAATGCAAGCGGGACCCCCGGGGCGGCCCCCTGCCCCCCCGGGACGAATGAGAACTGGGTTGCTACAGTCCATCTGAAATGCGATCTTACTCTTCTCTTGTGCCACACCAAGCATTATTGTCTTTTCTAGTGATTCATCTCTTTTCATAAGGAGACTTAAAGGCACAAATGTAGAGGAACCCAAAGTAGATACCAGATGGAGATGGAAAATGAATATTTTTGCCAGACTTCTATTTATGCATGTATGCACTTTATCTAGAGTGCCAGGGTAGCTGTTTTTCACAAAATCTGACAGCTTCTTGTAGCCCATTTCTCTAATTCAGGAATCCTCAAATTGCAGTCCTCCAGTTGTTTGGGTCTCCAAATCCTAGAAGCCAAAGCCAACTTGTTCAATGGTCAGGAACTCTGGGATTTGAAGGCTCAAACTGCTGCAGATCTGCAGTTTGAGGATACCTCCTTTAATGTCTTATCTCTTTTAGGTTTGTTAGCTTCCCTCTACTGCAAGTGTAGCATATCTTTAGGACTCCAACCTTTATCTTCTGCCATGATGGAGACAAAAATGACATTCACAAAAAAGAGCAAAGGTAACCACATCTCATCCTTTTGGATGAGAAAAAAACATCAATAGGCAATATTTTTCTTATGAGTGATGGAGGTGTCATAAAAGAGTGTAGAAGATTTCAACCTCTCAATAAGGCAGGAGGTGGAGAAGGTGAAAAGGTCAGCTCTTGAGCTAGATATTGTGGCCATCAGTACTTCCCAGCTTTAAGTCTGCTGATAAAGACTCCTGCCTATGTCCCTCCCAGTGCAATCTCTAGATAAAGGAAGTAAGGATGGAAATGAAAAGTATGAGAAGAAATCCAAGATGGAATAGGATTCCCAGTTATCAACAGAAATCGAAACTACTGTCTTCTCGCTGATACATGTATTATCCTCCATACCTGACAACTGAATTTCATTCATAACATAAAAAGGAAATTGTTTTGTGCACACAAGCACCAGAATAATGAGATAACATTTTAATCTGCTTACATTTCTTAAAAAGCTATTTGGTGAAGGATGTAATTAAAGATTTGTGGTACGATACATTAATTTTAAATGCTAACCTGTAATAGCCCATAAAACACATCATTGCCGACTGGGTACCATATCACTGAATCACAAGCACCAAGATGCATCACTGTGAGATTAAAACACCTTTAATTCAGTCTTGTTGACCTTCCAGTGGCAATTGGAGAATGTCTGAAAAATGAACCCTTCAATGATAAGGCTGACTGTCAACAAAATTTAATTGTCCCTGGTGCTGGAGTGATTAGTTTTAGGGCCTTACCTTGTCAATGCTTGCGCTGGTTTTGGTGGTATCAATAAACAGTATACTCTATCAACTCTGACAGTTGTGCCTCAGAGCTATGATTTAAGATAAATCTATTTGCTGAGGAGGAACATTTCTGCTTCTGAAAATGTGTTTTTCCTTCTTGATTTCAAAAAAGAAGGAGTTCCATCCGAGCATATCTTCCCTACATTTCCTGCCTCTTTATAAACAGTAGTTAATTCATGCATTTAAGGTAGAAAAAAAGAAAAAGGAAACATAGTGTCAAGGTTCACCATGAGAGAAAATGGGACATCGGATTTGGGTCAAGAACAAGTTATGTGTCTTTTAGCAGTATGTGAGACAGGAGAAAATAATAAAGCACATACTTGCATACTTGATTTAGCTACTTGAACCACATTAGGCATCACAGATGCCTCACAAACTGACAGACTGTGTACCCTTATGTGCAGCAGAATTACAAAACCCTCAAGCACATATTAGTCATTAAATTTTCCAGTGAGAGATGTAAGTAAAAAGCTGTGGAATGATTTTGCTGCTTTTAGAAGAAACTTCTAGCTGAAAGACCCAGGGAGAAGTTAAAATGCATCGAGTTTGGACATTTCATCATTTTTGCTGTGCCCTGAGCAATATGGATCCTGTCCTCAAATAGTTCATCTAAGCTAAGATGCCAAATTTGCTCTCCAAGACACAGATTTCAAGGTTCCTGTATGCATCTGTATTAGGATTATCTCATCATATTACACATGACTATGACTTCTATTATAACCTGGCTGTTTCATATGTATGGAAGGAAAACATATGTGTCTTTCTTCTAAATCTGGCCTATAATATCCAGCGGTTTCATTCCATAGCTTGCTGATCCCCACATTCAAGATGCCCGCATGTGACTGGAAAGTTTCATGAAACAGGGTGAAGCACCACAATCTTTGGCAGAGAAAATTACAACTCCCATTACTCCAAAGAATTGAGCTATGGCAATTAATGTGGTGTCAAACTGCAATCATTGTAGAACAGTGGTTCCCAACCTGTGGTCTGCAGCACACTGGTGGGCCACAAGACCTAAAATAAGGTCCACAACTCTAAATTATTAAATATAGTTTTCTGTGGGCGAGCAGATGATGGCTACTGGATGGTATATGTTCTGTATCAGAAACTAGAGCTTATGAGGTCTATGCAATGCAATTTTCTGAATCAGCACCCCAATTAACCAAACCGAATCTAACGTTGATCAAAAACCAATTTGTAACCCTTTTGGTACTAACGTTGGAGAGTAGTTCCTGATCAAAGTGGTCCCTTGTGAAGTGATCCCGGGTCAAAGTGGTCCCTGGTCAAGTGGTCCCTGGTCAAATTTGTCCTTGGTCAAGTGGTCCCTGGTCAAAGTGGTCCTTGGTCAAATGGTCCCTGGTCAAAGTGGTCCTTGGTCATGTGGTCAATGGTGAAGTGGTCTCTGGTTAACAAAAGGATGGGAACCACTGTTCTAGAGTGTTGATGTTCCCTTGGTGAGAATCTTGACCCACACTACTCTTTCCATCCAGAAATTCTCTTGGTATCAGGGATACATGTGGCTCCCTAGGGCCCATTGTTACAGACTGACCTTTAGAAAGAAAGGTATCTGGCTTTATTTTTGTCTTCCTTTCCACCACCCCCCCCATTTTGATGACTCAATCATCAAATTAGCTCAAATTTCTTCAGAACAGTCAGATCCAGATAAGAACTCACTCTGATCTTGCCCCAGTCTCACTCTGCCTAGTTTAGTCCAACTTTGTTCAGGATTCAGAGAAATTGGTTATACACCCCTGACATCATGCTTTTCATACTTTGTCTATAAATATTCACCAATAAACCTAATTTAAATTACTTTTTATTATTGTGTGGTTCAAGGACATCATTAAAATGTATTGAATGCCTCTGGTATCGGGTAAATTATCCATGCTGTTATTTGCCATTTGTATTAAATATAATAAGCACAATGTTTAATCTAATCACTGAGTTGATAAGAAGCAGTAAACAACCTAAAACTGAAATGTGTGATTTTGTCTTTTCCTGAGAGCACTAGGGATGGGGACTGGCAGATTTAGTATCTATTCTGCTCATTTTGCCATCTGGCACAACAATAAAAGGGTTTTTCATTCACTTCTGCTTTCTTTCCCCCACATGTAATGACCGAGATGTTCATGCAGATTTTACCAAACAGGCTAACAACATTGCAAGTAAAATACAAAACCTCACAAAATAGAATACTCCCAATAAACAGTCACTGTCAAAACCTCCTGTCTCATCAATGATATCCTTGGTTATATGTTACCGGGCAATAATGGTGAGTTTTTTCTTTAAATTCATATTTCAAATGAATATATTTGTCTATGCAGATCCGGTGTTCGGCTCAATCTATAAATGGAAGAGAACTTGATCTGAAAAAAAAGTCCTCCTGATAATACCATGGAATCCCAAATCTCCTCACAAATGCACAACTGATGTTAGCTATCAAAAATTCTGTCTCTCCATTTCATGTTTAATTAGATAACATTTTATCTAGAGTGGCTTTGTGGATGTTGCTTCTGTTTCTGATTTAGAAGCACTTATTGTTCATCTATGCTTATGAGAATCTTTTTGAATTCCCATTGTTATCTGGAAATGTACAATGAACTCTCACAATGGAAAAAGTGCATTGCCGCATTCTGCTAAATAGTTTCCTTTAAGCTGATGCCCTTCAAATATTTGTGATTATAAAAATGGAGTGCCCCATGTCAGTAAGTCACTGTCTCCAATTTGGCTTTTTCCAAACTTTAAAAGAGCTATTAAAAGTTTTGATTCTATTCTGGAATATTTGATGGGCAAAAGAGGTATGTTAACCCAATTTTCCAAAGCATGTGATTTTTCTTGCCTCTATGTTTTGTCCTAGTATAACAAAAACAAATGGTGGAAAAAAATTACCACATTAGACACAGGTTTCTATAAAGGCTGACCAAGTGTCCAAATATAATTTCATTTATACATCAACTGTAGCAACCCCGTTCTCTTTCGTGCCTGGGGGCAGGGGGCGGCCCCGGGGGTCCCGATTGCATTAGGGCCAATTGCAGCTGATGAGGACATGGATGAAGGGGATGATGAGGTAGCTGGGCCTTCATCTCCCACAGAGAGCTTGGAATGGGATGATGGCTGGCCTGATGGGTATGAAAGCTGGGAAAGTCAGGCTGACACTGAAAGTGCTGATTCAGATAATCAGTATGAGAAACCAGGTGGTTTCGGGTCGCAGGAAAGGGTTAGGGAGATAGCGGAGGATGAGCCCATGGAAGCTGAAAGGGAGTCTGGCTCTCATGAAGATAGCAACCCAGGTGCTGGGAGGCAAGGACGGAGCTTTGATAGGAGACAGAGCATTGAGTCCAGTAGGAGGGAATGGCACCGAAGCCTAGAGCGCCAGAGGAGCGCTAGGTCCCATAGTACAGATTGGTGCCGAAGCCTAGAGTGTCGGGGGGCTCACCAAGGGAATTAAGTATAGGATCCGTGGGAACGGATCCTCAGTTGCTCGGCCACTTCTGATTTGAAGGGAGTGAAGCGAGTGAAGATCCACGGAGCCAGGATTTAGGCTCGTGCCTTGCCAAGTAGTTTCTTGGGCCTTGATTCCTTGAACTTTGCCTTGTTGAATTGCCACGGACCAAGTTTGCTTGATCCGCATTGCTTTGCGGGAACTTTTGCCAAGTTTTGCCTTTGGATTTATTTACGAACTCTTTACCATTTTGACTGAACTTTTTGATACTTTTATGGACAATTATCCTTTTCACCTGTTTCTTATTATTCAATAAATAGTTAGCTGATTACCATCTCTGTGTGTGTGATTAAGGGGCTGGGCCGAGACCCTTCATTGTGACATCAACATTACTTCAAATGTGGATGTACAAAGCATTGTTAGATCTTCTATCCATTGCATCATAATCTTTTAGCAGCCAAAAGGGCATAAAAAAGTCACTTCTGGAGACTATTTGTGAATTTCCAAGAAACAGGTTAATAATTCAAAAGAATATGCAGGTTCCTGAATATCAAATAACTTTTCAAAACTAAAACACTTGTGATTATTTTCTCTTAAAATGCAGCTTCCATGGGACTTCAGAAAGGCATGGACATATTGATAGGGATATAGATATAGATAAATGATAGATAGATGCACACATATATATTGTTTGTATTGCACATTGAACTATAAGAAATTAGATTCCTGAGATACAGATGCTAGAAGTCAAAGGAATGTTCAGGAGGTTTGTTCAGGGAACAGGCTAACACCAAGCCTAATGGAAAGAAAATGGTAGAGCCTCTTGATGGATAAGCTGAAAATATGTGTTGTCGAAGGCTTTCACTGAGATAATTCCTCTCGTTAGGGACTCTGATTTTTTGAACAGATTTCCATCAGATTCTGACTAGCTGGAAAATAAACGGTGGTGGTTTTTTTTCAAGCCCCAGAAAGGTCTCCGTGGCTTCTCTCTTCAACCACTTCACTATCATATGTTGCCTGGGTGTGTTGGGGCCAATTTTTTGCCTCTGCATTTAGACATTCTGGACTTCACTGGCACATTACCATTTTCCATTAGCATTTGGAAGGCCTTGAGAATTTAGATGTTCCAGAGGGGCTAGTAAACTACACTACAACATTTGTGGATGGTATTCTACCATTTGGGAGTCTTTGTGGGTAAAAAGTAAGCTTTGTAATATTTTTAGAACTCTGGGGGTTTTGAAATGTTTTGGAGGTCTGCAAATGTGGATCTCAGAGCCTTGTGAAGTCACCAGACCTTGCTTTCCCCATTTCTGATATGTTGTTACTATTTCATTCACTGCAAGTTTAAACAAAGGTAAAAATCCATACACTTTAAGTGCTCCTCTTCCCAGTCTCTCTATAGGATCTCTTTTTAAAATTGTTTTTTAATCCTGATTTTGACCTCATTAGGCACATTCTTCTCTGCATCTTCTCCATGTTTTTCTGAACTGCCCACGGAGTCCATCACATGACACAAGGTAACTTCTGGTGGGACTCTGTAGGACTCTGTTTTGACTGCAATGGAAATTGTGCTCAGAGTGCCTTTTGAAAAGTTGGATGTTACACAACTCCAAATGGCACAAAGTGAGGGAAACGACATAGGAGGGCAAAGGCAGACCTCGATGGGAGGGAACAGAGTGCTGTTCCTCACTTTCCTGCGCATTCCCCCACTTTCCCTCCACTTATGTGATGAGGTCCACTGGAAGCTTTATTAATGTTTCCCATTCTAGAAAAACACTGAAAAATGCACACATATCCCTATCATTTTTACAATACAACCAGAGTTACAAATAACGCAATTGCATTATGGTAGGACAAAGACCAAACTCTGCATAAAAGGCCCTCAGAAGCACTTTATTTTCTGGTTTGTGCAACTAAATCCTACCTTATCCCCTGGATCCCCTGTCCTGATATATACTTAATTGCCCTATCACCCAGTGGTTTTAAAATTTGTACCTTAAAATTGGCCCTACCCACTGTGCTCATGTTTAGTGTTTTAATGTTCTGATTTTATAGTGTTGCGCTGTTTATTTATATTGGTTTTGTATTTTATGTTTTAAAAAATTGGTGTTCTAGTGTTATCTTGTGTTATATTGTGTTACTGTACTGATAGGCATGGCCTCATGTAAGCCACCCCGAGTCCCCTTAAGGAGATGGTGGCAGGGTATAAATAAAGTTTATTAAAGACAAAGAAAAAACTAGTCCTTTACTACTGTTGTGAATGACAAAATGTACTGATCTTTCAAGATCTGTCAAAATTATAAAAGGACACTAACTAAAATACAACTTCCCTCCAGAGAAGAAAGACTAAGAGTATAGTCTTTTAAGTTTGCATTAACAGAAAGGGGACAAAAGTACTGCAGAAAATATAAAAAATAAGACATAATCCAAACAAGAACTTTGAAGTACTTAAAAAAAGCTAGTGCACACAGAGGAGAGGAGGCAAAAGAAAGAGTACAGAATAGGGAAAGAATATGAAAGAAGAGAGAGGCATGAGAAGATGGGAATCTGGGGGGAAAGTTATAAAGTTATTGCCTGACAAGTTGCTCAGCAACAGGGGGATGAGTATATAGCATGTTTTGATGCCTTGAAGAAAACACTTTAATTTAAATGCCTACCATCTGAAACAAAACTAGATTCTGCAACAAAAAATGATCGGATGAAAACTGCAGCCAAACTGTGAAGAGCAAATGAAAATAAAGACAATTCATAGTATTACATGGTGTAAACAAAAGACCATGAATAGGAAGTAGGTAGATGGGTGCCCAGTTTGGGAAGTCTCCTTCCCTTTAATAGCATATATTGCTGTGAGTAACACCTGCATCATTCCCCCAAGGCAACACTTTAAAGGTTCTTCTTGTCATTACGGTGCCAACTCCAGTCTACTTTCCTCCTGCCGCCTTATTTGCTGCTATCGGAATTGAATCAATTCATTCTGCTACATTAACAAATAGGAAATACATGTATTAATTAATATTGCTACAAACCTAAACAAATTCACACTTCCATGACTAAACAGAGTGATGCCACTCAGGCCTTCTACGTAAAGTTTACTTCGTCTGCCAAATGGCTCAAGGGGGCATTATGTGTGACTATGTTCCAGCTTGACTCTTTTCTTCACCATTTTAGAGATGTATAGATGCAAAAATATTATTTTAGGAGGGAATGTCCCGAATAACCAATATATTGTATCTTCATTGTAGTTTCCAGACCTAAAGGGAAATGGCATTTGAGGTAAAAAGTGTGTTAAGGAAGTGCCCAAAAGCAAATATGTTGAACTTGTCTTCAGATATTGCTGAACTATAATTAAGAACTACCCCTAAATTGGATTATAAAAGTTTTAAATAGGAAGAAATGGACATGTTATCTTACTTGATAAAAGAGAAGTCAACAGATACAGTAACTTTTTAAAAGAATGGGAATCATGTACAGTATATCTATGTATATAATAAAAGTCAGTGTTTATATATGTCTGTATTTTTCTGTCTGGAGCTCTGACTTCTACAAACCACTGTGATCCCCATAAATGATGGGCCTGGATCAAATTTGGCACACAGATCCTGCCCCACTTTATATCCTGGTGCGGATTAGGTAGGATGGACAATAGATGATGGGATTTGCAGTACCTTCATCCAACTCCAGAGACCACTGCGACCCCAACCAACAGTGGACTGGGACTGGGAGCAAACTTGGCGCAGAGAATCATCAAGACCAACTTAACATACTGGAGGGGTTAGATTAGCAGGAATCTAGTAATATTTTCATTGTGTGTCTTTGAGGTGGAAAGTCCATTTATGTGTGATAATTTTTTTAGGAAGAATTTGAAAAATGTGACTATTTGTAGTTTGCATTCCATACCAATTATTTCACAAATCAAGATTCCATTACCTCATTCTGTTGCAAGTGTATACCAGACCCCCCAAAAAGATGTATTGAGGGAATCGAGAAAAGAAACAAATGTACAAATTTAGGATACATTTTCTGGAAAGCAAATGGACAAGGCAGAGTCAAAAACAGATTCAGAGCCTGGAAATATTACCATTAGACTACAGCTCTTGTAATCCCACAACCAAGATGACCATGAATTCTGGGAAGTACTAGTCAAACAAGAAGATGTAACTTTTCCCAGTTCTAGCTAGAAGAGAACATGGTACTTACACACTGGGAGCATGCCAGCAAAAAGTACATTAGAAACTTCCACACTCATGCTTTTTGGGGGGAGGGAAAGTATCATGGTTTTTTATGCTGCCTGTGCATATATTCCTTCTCATATTTGGGATAAAGTGTCCCTGTAGATGTGCCCCAAGATACCAGCCTTATTCCCATGTCTACTTAGCAACACTGTTATGAGTCCTATGAATCAGTGATTTGATCCATGGTTGCTATCTGAAGATGAGGAAGGGCTCCTGTACTTTTAATGGTTGTGTTGCAGATGAAATTGCAATGCAAGCTCCATTGCTGAAATTCTAACCTCTGCATTGCTATTGAAGCTACAGGAGCCCCTTCCTCCTCCACCACCACACCTCCCAAGCAAATTACATCTGTTTCGCTTACAATACACACCCATGTACATAAATGCAGAAATCTACAAATATATGTCGAAGATACAGATGATGACTGGGGCTCCCGTATCCCACAATAAATATTCCACAATAAATATATTTCCTTTTAGAGAACCCAAAGTCTTCTGGTTCATTTTGTTTCAGCAAAAGAGTGTGACAGTCTTTCCTATACTTTTCTGTGAAGTTAGGAGAAATTTCTTTTGAGACTGCTTGCAAATGGCTTCTAAGATAAATAAATCATTCTCTGTACAAAATTATCCCATGTTTTATTACCAAGAGCTTTATAAATGAGAAGACACATGTCTATACCAATTACTTATTAGATTCCAATGTACTATTTTTGTTTCCCAAATAAGGGGCAAATTCAATGTAGCAGTAACCAAAATCAATATTTCTGTGATTTCAGTTTAAACCATTTATTGGGGAAGAGACTGGTAATGTATTACACCGACACAATCCTTGTTATCTACTACAACTACTAACCCGAATGATACTTTTTATCTAGGTGAGGTAAATAACACAATGATAATCACTGCTCCTCCAACCAGATCTCTTGAAGAAATCTTTAAGGTTTTTGTTGAATAATAATGGAAAAACATGGGAAAATACAGAGCTACTTTTAAAAAACCAAACATATTTTATGCGCTATGTTAGAACTACTATGTTATTTACCTTTATAACATAGTTGCAGCTTTGTAATACTTTTGTTTTCATTTTTGTTTCAAAAATATCTAGAATATTAAAGGGTCCCAATTGCCTAAAATATCACCTGAGTAAGCTCAGAAAATCATGTACCACCGAAATGAATAACAAAATTATAAATTTCTGCTACTTTGTGAAGTTTCTGTTCTCATTACTGTGTGTTGCGATTTGTTTGATTGTGAGCCGCCCCGAGCCACCCGGAGTGGCGGCCAAGAAATTTGAATAAATAAATAAATAAATAAATACCTCAACCAGTAATTGATTGCAGGTAACATCATTACTTCTATTATTTTGCTTCCAAAATCTAACACTATCATGGATGAGTTAGGAGAAATTGTTGACCATCAAAACCCACAAATATATTTTTCTGTGTTCATTTCAACTTGAAAGAAGTAATCAAATACATAATTAGCATATACGCTCATGTATGTGCTCAACCTCATGTATAAGTCTATGGCAAGGTTTGGGGTCAAAATTATGATATGACCACTGGTTGGGTTGAGGGGCATTCCATGAAGAGAAGAATGCACCAATGCCACCTCAGGGGACCAACTACCCCTGGCTGGAATCACCATTTTCTCACCTAGGCATTTAAGAAAGACCAGAAACAGCACCGTTATGGAGAGAGAGTAGAGGACACCAGTGCTTCTTTTAGTTTCTCCCAGACTGGACTACACTCTTGCTTTTCACCACTATATGCAGAGAATGAGGTGGGTATTTACATATAAGAGTTAAGGTATACTTGGGGCTGCCTTTGAAGACAGCTCGGAAACTGCAGTTAGTGCAAAGGTCAGCGGCCAGATTACTAACTGCAGCTGGTTATAGGGAGCATACCATGCCCCTATTAAAGCAGCTCCACTGACTGCTGATGAGTTTCTAGGCCCAATTCAAAGTGCAGGTTATCACCTATAAAGCCCTATAATCTTTGGGCCCAACTTATCTTTGAGACTGCATCTCCTTCTATGAACCAGCATAGGCACAAAGATCTACCAGGGAGGCCCTCCTCTTGGCCCCACCTCCGTCTCAAATGTGGTTTGTGCAGATAACAGAGAGGGCCTTCTCGGTGGTGGCTCCCTGGCTTTGGAATGCCCTCCCAAGGGAAATTAGGCTGGCCTACACTCTTCAAGCCCTCCATATACAACTGAAGACATGGCATTTTAGACAAACCTTTGACCATGTCTAAAAATTTCAGGACCTGGAGATTTTTCACCATGCACTTTATGAGACTGATATTGATTGCAGTTTGTTTTGTATTCTGCAGTTATTAATGCATTTTATTGTCTTCATGGGGTGGGGGCTGTGATGTTTATGTTGGTTGTTGTTTGGTTTTGTTGTCTTTGTACTTTTTGTATATTACATTTTTGCACATTTGAGTGCTTTGTGAGCTGTCCAAAGTCCCTCCAGGAGATGATGGCAGGGTATAAATAAAGTTTTATTTAATATTATATTTATTACAGTATTCACATTGACTCTTGTATAAGTCTGCACAGATTTTATGACTTTATGTTTTGACTAAAATTTCTAGACTTATACATGGGTATATAGGGTATATGCCCATGTATACGTCTTTGTTCGGGGACCTAGAATCCTAACCACTGCCACCATACTTCCATTGGCTCCTATTGCCATTGCAGCCAGATGCTACTACCATCAATTGCATTAACCACTATAATTATCTGTATTATCATTCTGGAGGCACCCCATGGAGGACACATTAAGAGTGAGAGTGGCCTTTTATTTTCATCACTTTTTCAGAACTTAAGAAGTTTTTTCCTCTCTAAACACAGGCCAGAATCCCATGGAAGATACATACATTTGAAGGGAGAGACCTACTATCCCATTGCAGTCTACCCTAGGTTCTAGACACTTGCTCCAGAGAGCTGGAATACTGACTCTGAAGCCAATTTCAAGCTGATTTGTAGAAATACAAGAGAATAGGAACAGTCCCACGGCTTTACCCCCACAGCACATGCATGATGGGCATGTGAGTATACTACTGTGGCAAGTCTGCTTGCTTCATCAAGGAAAAGTCTGGTTTCAGTATTTTCTGATATATTTTTTGTCCCTGAAATGCTAATTTTAAAATGCCAGCTTTCTCTTTTCACAAGCGGTTTGCTGTAATTTAATTCTGTGTATTGAATTACAGAACAACAAACACTGCTCCAAGCCTTCCTGCTTCCGTTTCAGTTTCTACAACACTCTAAATAGGGTCAGACATAATATACAGAGAATGTGAAGAATGACAACATTTAAAACACAGTCAACTTATCCTTGCTGGACTGAAAAGATCATTCCTAAGCATATGACACACATCCTGTAAAAATTCAGTTTGAAAGTATCTATCACCCAATCATCTTTGAAGAATCAGGTAGCCTTTAGAAACACAGAAACATCAATACTTGATAATATTCAGATAGACCATGTTTAAACTGTCACTTTTCAAGTCATTTCTGACTTATGGTGACCCTATCACAGGGGTTTCTTGGCAAGATTGGTTCACCGGGGGTGTCTGAGACTGACAACCAGTGTCCAAGCTGGGTACTAGGCCTGGTTATGTTTTTCATTATCCTCTGAAAGTTGTTATAAATTCATTTTAAAATTAATATTGAACCACTATCGACCCACTGTAAGTAACTCAGAAGTAAATTGCCTAAATCGAAGCCACTGTCACCATTTTTTCATAAAGATTTCTGCATTTCGGAAAGTGATTTCCCTTCCCTGGCTTTCCCTTCCGTCGCCTGAGAACGGCCCCGTTCAGATCCTGGGGTAAGGCATGGACTCACGGGTTGATTCTGAGCTGGCAAGGGTGTGTGGAGGGCATGCACTCGATCCCTCCTCGCCAGCTGAGAATCAACTAGCATTAGAGATATAGCGGGTTGATTCTGAGCTGGCGAGGGGGCATGGAGGACATGCACTCCATCCCTCCTCGCCAGCTGAGAATTAACCCCTGTTAGATATATTGCGGGTTGATTCTGAGCTGGCGAGGGGGCGTGGAGGTGGGCATCCCCTGCGCACTGTGCATGCGTGGGCACCATTAATGAAATAGTAACAAATTCCTTTATTAAATACAGCTCAATTTCGAAACAGATCCAGAAAATTGCGCAAAAGTATCACTTTTGAAACGGAAACGGTTCCTGCCCCCCACCCCGAGTTTAGAACCCCTTTTTGGGGGATCAACCACCCTTACTGGGTACCCATGGCTGAGTGGAAATTTGAACGCTGGTCTCCCGAACCATAATCCAACTCTCTGCATTACACTAGTTAGTAGTTACCCTCTAGCAAAGCCTCAGAACAGACTTTGAGAACAAACCAAGTTAATGCTAGTGAACATCTAATGCATAGATTTGTGGCATGTGTTTGACTAAATACACATGAGTATTCCTTAATGTTTGAGTTGTTCTCTTCATCATCTGGTTGGATTTTCTAACTGTGCTATGCTTGAATTAAAACATGGGCACAAACAGGAAGACTGAAATAAAGGCGTAAAACCTAAAGGAGAAATAAAAGCTAAACAGAAACCCTATTCAAGCATTCAGAAAACAATGTAAAATGAGCTCTGAGGTGGGGGAAAGGTTTCTCCTTCCCCTCCATGATCCCTCTTTGCAGAATGAAGAGAACAGGGTCTACTGGACACATCCCTTTCCCCATACAACTGGAAGTCCTATATAGCCAGAAAGAGGCAAAAGTGGGTTACTAGAGGGAGGGAGAAAACAGGAAGTTGTGGAGGAAGGGACCGGCAGAAGCATGGACTACTTGCCTAAACCTCACTTCTCAAAGTACATTTTCTACCCACAGTTTGTTTTTGTTGTTGAGTTCATGTCCAGACTATTTGGCTGACTGCATCACCTTGTATGAACCTGCTTGGGCCCCGAGATCTTCAGGAGAGGCCCCTCTCTCAGTCCCACCTACATCCCAAGTTCAGTTGGTGGGAACAAGAGAATGGGCATTTTTGGGGGCTGCCCCTCCACTCCCTTTTTCCCGGGGAAGCCAGAATGCTCCCCTCCCTCTTGTCCTTCTGATGGCAAGCTAAAACCTTTTTATTCAGACAGGACTTTAAAGACAAAGGTTTTAAAGGTTTAGTCAGGGGGTGATGTAGTTTTTAACTTTGAATATGTTTTGATGGGTTTTAACTGTGATATTTTAGTGCTGTTTGTGTTTAATTCTGTTTTAATGTTTATATATTTGTATATTTTCAATTGTATACTAATGATGTGGGGTATAAATATAATAATATTACATTCCAGTCATTTCTGACTTATAGTGACCCTAAGGTCACCATAAGAAATCAGAGGATTGTCTGGAGTTCTCAAGTGCATGATTTAAGTCACTTTGAATCTCCTTGTGGAGAGAAAAAGCAGGGCATAAATAAACAGGAGGAGGAGGAGGAGGAAGAACGAAGGAAGGAAGGAAGGAAGGAAGGAGGAAGGAAGGAAGGAAGGAAGGAATTATTATTATTATTATTATTATTTACTCAAGGTAACTGAGTGGGCTCCCATGGTCAAACAGGAATCAAACCCTGGTCTCCAGACTCATGGACCCCTTCCACGTAGTTGTATAAAATCCATATTGAACTGGATTTTATGGCGGTGTAGACTCAGACAACCCAGTTCAAAGCAGATACTGTGGATTATCTGCCTTGATATTCTGGGTTATATGGTTGTGTGGAAGAGCCCTGTTTCCAACATTCAAACCACTTTAACACACTGGTTCTCTCAATTGCTACATCCAAATAGTTTTCCTAATGTGGTTTGCAGCTGCGTGTTTGCAATGTGTACTTCAAAATAGCAGCTTATTTTTTTCACAAAATAATTATGGAAGACAATAAATTTGTAATTTAGTTGTGCCATCTTTTTTTCTGCAGAAATTTCCTTGAATTTCCTAGTACCAAAGTAAGGATGAAATATCAGAATGCTTCAGAAGCCAGCCATTCAAGGAAACTCTTTTAAAAGGTCTATAGAGACAGACACGTCAAACTGCAGTTGCTTAACCCAGACACCTTCTTTTCATTGCTGTCATGCTATACTATAACATCTCAAACACATTAAACATCCATTAAGCTCCTGTTACTTCTCACCCAAAGATGAACTTTCAAGCAAATACTGGAAAATAATTTCACCTGCAAGGTCTGCTGCTTTTGGAGAGAGCTGTTTCCAAGCTTTTTCTTTGAAGCAGCCATTTAGTCTACATGGGCTATTAAAATATACTAATCCTCATACTATGTTTTGGATCATCAAGCCAGAAAATTACCTACTTTAATTATCATTTTGAAATCTTTTTTGTAGCAACAATGGACTACCAATCTGCAAAGCTTGATAGGTGTCTGTATTCCAAACCCTGAGATTCAAGGAAAGTATGTTTTTTAATGCATAGGAAGTTTCAAAACAATTGACCTAATTTCAAAGCAGTATATCTCCCAATGACAACATATAATTACACAAAAAATTACTAACAGTTTCATGCTATCAAGTTTTACTAACCATTTTGAGCCAGAAATAGATAAATACAACATAACCCTGCAAATGGAGTCTATCCTTATGTTGTGGCACTGCCATCTTACAAACAACTGAGGATAGGGGCTGTTTGTGCACTATGGACCTCTTCACACAGGGCAAAATAGTCCTGCTTTGCCATTTTTATTCATGGCTTAGATGGGCCTGCCGAGCACCATCAGATGATGCACAGCAGGCCATGCCTACATTCCTCCTGAAATGGAGGGAAAGCACTAAAAGATGCTTCCTCCTCCATAATGGGGAGAAAAGTGTGTTTCTACCATTTTAACCATGAGATGGGAGAAAGAGTGGCAGGGCAAAATGTGTTGCTGCACATTGCTGTCCTTTCTCCTACCTGATGGGGACAGAGACAGGGTGATAATGCACCCTGTCCCATCCTTACCATATGATAGGGGAGGGAGAATGACGGGGCATCACGAGCCACCCCACATGCCTTGCCTTTTGCTGGCAACTGCCGATGAAATAGTATGGCCCAAAAGGGCTGTGTGAAGAGGTTCTAGGAGAGGAATCTAAAAGTAATAATTTAAAACTCTATGAATCATCTCTTCAAGTGGTTCATTTTTCATTCAAGGGTAGTTAATGTTTGCACAGATACAGTGATTTCAGGTTGATTCCCTGTTTTTGAGACATGCTTTTTATCTCATAATGATGAATTAAATAGTTTATGAAGCAATGTTTCAAAATAATGGTTAGCATTTAAAATTAATGTTTCAAAATGCCTGCATCTGACAAATAAATGTTATGGATGCTACAATTATTATTGTAATTAGAAGGATTATCAACCAACCAGCAGCCTTAAGATCCAATGCTGGAACAGTACTTTGAAAAGTCATAGAATGTATATAATTTGGGGCATTGGATCAGAGCCAATATTTGAAATATGTTGCTCTTTCAGATGTCAATTTGCCAGCCTGAAAAAGAACAATTCATTCCATGGCTCCATATTAAACGGTTCCAGCCCAGCTTATCTATCCGAACACATCTCTCGCTACGAACCCACCAGGGACTTGAGATCGTCAGGGGAGGCGCTGCTCTCAATTCCACCAGCCTCACAAGCATGTCTGGTGGGGACGAGGGACAGGGACTTCTCTGTGGTGGCCCCTCGACTGTGGAACTCCCTGCCCAGGGATGTCAGATCTGCCCCCCTCCCTCCTAACCTTTTGCAAAAAAACTGAAAACTTGACTCTTCAAGCAAGATTTTGGAGCTTCAGCTTAATCTGATAAACTATCACACCCCAGCCAGGTACAAGGAATAAACCAGATCAACGCCATGTTAAAACCAAAGTTGCAGAGAGACTCAGAAGCAGGCCTCTGAAACAACCTCTGAGTGAACCCCAGGTGCTCAGGGGTATGTGCAGCCCTGCAATTTCACAGGCTAAGAGAGCCTGGCACCGAGAAACAACCGATCCTCCCAAGCAGCCAGATGGTTTCCCTAACAAGCTTTCATTCCAATCGGGCCGAGATGCGATGGGAACAAAATGGTTCCCATCCCTTCCTGTGAGAGGGCTCCGATGCAGCCAGCGTATCTTAGATCAAAGTAGCCGGAACCTATAAAGATTGAGTCCAGAGTGAGCTCAGAATCTCGTGCCAACGTTTTAGCCACCTTGTCTTGCCTCATGGACCTTTACCTGGAAAGCCTTCCTGTTTTGGACTCTAGTTCTTGCTAAGCTTTGTTTCAAGCAACTTCTGGATTTAGCCAATTTCGGCCTCAACATTATTACTGCCTTTTTGGACTCTTAAAGACTATTGCTTTACTTCAACTGGATGCTGGGAACATCATTGAACTCTTCTATCCTTGCCTTCTTTACCTATTTTTACTTATTCTAAATAAAGCCTTTAACCGCAGTTACTGTGTGTTGGTTTACTAAGGGTCCGTCCAAGTCAGGTCGCAACATAAACTTGAATTGGGAAATGAACCAGGAATGACTAAGACGACAGAACCGATAAGGCTGGATATGATGACATCATTTTTTTAAAAATATATATTATTGTTCATTGTTTTGATGTTTTGATGTTTTTAGATATTTTGCAATTTGATGCTTTTATTCTATTGATATATATTTATATATGACATCAAATTGTGCCAACTGTTTGCCGCCCTGAGTCGCCTTTGGGCTGATATGGGTAGGGTAAAAATGATGTAAATTTAAAAAAAGTATATTAATCTTCTTGAGGTGCTTGAGACAAGTCTCATATCAGTGTCAGTAGGCTCAGTAAGTATTTGTTGAATCCTTCTCCTTCCTAGTTCCCCATCTGACTCCTGCTCACGAGTAACCCTTCTTCCCCTTCTCTCATCCACTTGCATGTCCTCATCAGAGTCCATAGACTCAGCTGCGACACTCTCACTACCTCCCCTAGTCTCTTATCCCTCTCCCTCCCTTCCCCATACTCACTTTGCATCTTTCATGGAAAATATATCTATAAAATTATTTTAAAAAATTAATGTAGCTGGTTCCTTGTCTTCCAAATGACAAAACAGCATTTTCAGCTTCATTCCAATAATGCTTTCAGATAGGCATTTAACTTAGAATTCAACAGTTAACTTAGCACAACGTAGGTAATTTCTTCCCCTTTGACTATAAATGCAGTTGGAGAGTTAGAATATTAACAATTAACTAAGTGTATAATCTGTTTCTTATTAAAGGTATGCCCGCACTGTAGAATTAATGCAGTTTGACATCACCTTAACTGCCAATCATTCAGTAATATGGAATCATGGGAGTTATGGTTTAGTGTGATACCAGCAGAGAAGGCTAAAACTATAGCTCCCATTATTTTATAGCATTAAGCCATACTAGATAAGATAGTGTCAAGCTGCATTAATTCCACAATGTAGATGCACCCTAATTTTCCTGTCTTGGGTAGGAGGGTGTACTATCAGGGATGCTCTTTGATGATCATCCGTGCACTGCAGTATCAAGTCACTACTCCGTTGGAACAAAAGAGAAGTCTAGGGTCCTATCTTCACAAGGGGGAAAAAATTGAAAAATGCAGTTGTGACAAGCAACATGACTTGCCAATTAGTTTAGCAAATGGCTAAAGATAGGCCCCACCTACATTGCTATATAATACCATTTCTTCTTGTTCATCACCATCATCATCATCATCATCATACATGTTCTAAATGGGGCCAAACAAGACTTTTGGGTAAAGCAAAAGAAAGAGAAGGTCCTGCTAGATAGAGAATATCCTCAAATAACCCTACACATTTGAAAGAATAAAGTCCACCTATTCATTAAAACAGGAAGCCAGACTGCAGCAATATCAAAATCAATCAACTATACTTAATACGTCAAAACAGAGAAAGGTTATATCTAATGCAATCTAAAGCCCCTCAAAAAATATAAAAAATCATTATTCCCCACTTAATGAAATATCAACTCTTCTGAAAAAGTAGAAAGTAATTTTGACAGGTTCCTCTTGATGTCTCAGCACTAAATGAAAAGCAATTAGCCAGCAAGAAGCCCCTATAGTTCAATGATTTTTTTGTTAAATATACAAGTTGAAAGTAATTATATTTACACACATCTATACAAAAAGCTCACCAGAGGGTAAGAAATGTCTAATTATTTTCCTCCATTTTTGTGATGGGCAGCCAAAAAGATATGCCATAGAAATATTTTTTTAGCTGAAACAAAACCCTGTTAATGAGAGATAAGAAACATTTCAGTTCTGTTCAAATAAGGGACAGGTCATTTAACTATCTTGCAGATGATAGGGTGCTACTCACTTCTTTTCACCTTATCTTCCTCTGCTTTTTAAAGCCTGATTGACAGCTTCATTCCTTATTTGCATAGTACACCAGCCAACAAACCCAACCAACTTTCTGTCATTCAAGAGTCTACAAACTCGCAAATGCTTACAAGATGAAACATACATGTCAGAATGAGTCAAACAAATGCAAATGTGGGATGGTAGAAAAATAGCGAGATTAGTGTGAAATTATTGTAGCTCCTGATCATTTCTCTCATTTTTGTTATATGAAACCATGGATTTCTGACCTTATTTATTTATTATTTATTTATTTATATCTATCGTGTCAGGAGTGAACCAAACAGTTGTATTGCATTAAAAACAAGCAAACAAACAAAACACAAAGTTTGCAGACTTGGTATTCTATTAAATGTCCTTTGACCAGTAGCTGGACACTTGGAGTGCCTCTGGTGTTGCCATAAGAAGGTCCTCCATTGTGCATGTAGGACTCAGGTTGCATTGTAGTAGGTGGTCTGTGGTTTGCTCTTCTCCACACTCAAATGTCATGGATTCCACCTTGTAGCCCCATTTCTTAAGGTTGGTTCTGCATCTCGTGGTGCCAGAGCACAGTCTGTTCAGTGCCTTCCAAGTCGCCCAGTTTTCTGTGTGCCCAGGAGAGAGTCTCTCATTTGGTATCAGCCATTGATTGAGGATCTGGCTTTTAGCCTGCCGCTTTTAGACTCTCCATTGCTGAGGAGTTCCAGCGAATGTCTCTGTAGATCTTAGAAAACTATTTCTTGATTTAAGTCGTTGGTGAGCTGGTTGATACCCAAACAGGGGATGGGACGGAGATGTCACTGCCTTGGTCCTTTCACTATTGGTTGCTACTTCCTGGTGGATGTTAGGTGGTGCAATGCCAGCTAAACAGTGTAATTTCTCCAGTGGTGTAGGGCGCAGACACCTCGTGATAATGCGGCATGTCTCATTAAGAGCCACATCCACTGTTTTAGCATGGTGATATATGTTCCACACTGAGCATGCATACTCAGCAGCAGAGTAAGGACAGATGTCTTCACTGTATCTGGTTGTGATCCCCAGGTTGTGCCAGTCAACTTTCGTATGATATTGTTTGTAGCACCTACTTGTTGCCTGATATTCAGGCAGTGCTTCTTGTAGGTCAGAGCACGGTTCAGGGTAACTCCCAGGTATGTGGGTGTGCTGCAATGATCCAGTGGGATTCCTTCCCAGGTAATCCTCAGAGCTCGGGATGCTTGTCTGTTCTTAAGATGAAAAGCACATGTCTGTTTTTAGATGGGTTAGGAATCAGCTGGTTTTCCCTGTAATAGGCAGTAAGATCACCTAGAGCTTTGGAGAGCTTCTGTTCAACCATCTCAAAGCTCCCTGCTTGAGAGGTAATGGCACGACCTTGAAAACATGTATATTTCACAGAGTTGGTTATATCCCAAGGTCAAATGAAAATATGGGTAGGGAATACATACCCATCCAGATGTTGGGCTACAAATCTGGTCAGTCCTAGGAAACAGATTCAGTGGTGAGAGATTATAGGTGTTTTAGCTCAATGAACTATGTATTAGATGAGTTTTGGACTAGGCTTCTCGGTCCCCACCTACACTGCCCTATAATGCAGTGTAGAGGGCACATGAGCCTGGGGCATCCAAACACTGCTCTAGGCTAATGTAGTTTAACCTGGAATAAACCTGGAAATCCAGATTTATTTCAGGTTAAAATACGGCCAACAGGGGGCTCTGCCATGGGCTTGTCCATGAGATCATGAAGAGTCTAAAGCGACTAAACTGATAAAACAACAACAAAAAATACCTGGAAAGATCTGGATCTTCCAGGAAGGTCTGCATCTTCCCAGGTATGCCTACACTTTTGGTAACAAAACCTTCACTTTAGACAACATGTGAGAAGACTGTGGCGTGTAAGCCAGAAGTGGAACCTAAATGCTATATTTGTGACTTCCAAAGTACAGTTTTGCACCAGTAACTAATGACTCCTGAAGCTCAGTAGTGTGTGTGTGTGTGTGTGTGTTATTTTCAGGTAATTCTCACTCTAAAATGTGCCAAAGCACCTCAAACATCCCTGACAAAGTTACCTGAACCTTTTATACTTCCCTTTTTGTTTCATATCAGCCAAAAACGGTGACCAGTAATAAAGCTTGGTTGAGGTTAGGCCACTATTTACAATATTCTTTCCACAAAATAATTTGTATGCACCTTAGCTAACATGTTCATGTTTGAACTTAACACATTTACTTTCTCTAAATGTCTGTATCTTTGTTGTGAGGGAAGAAACAGAAAGCTACATCACAAACAGTTGAAAATGCATGTGTGTGTGGGGGGGGGGATAGCTGCATTCCTACACACACACACACACACACACACACACACACACACACACACATCCATTGGCAAGTTAAAGTTAAATCAGCTTTCTTTAAAAAGGGAACTAAATGAAGTCCTTGAACATCCCTGGCTCAAAGCCTTTTTTGTGAGCATGAATCATAGGAATTTAGGATAAAGCTGTTTTTCTTCTCTGCTGTTTAGCTCTTGTTGTTAAAATCCCTTAAGGACATAGAAAACTACTGAATTCAAGATACCGATTCCAGATATTCAGCATGATTACTCTTTTTACAAATTCCTGCTTCCTTAGCAGCACCTATATTTCAGATATTTCGGTTTCTCAAATATGTCCTCTAAGCCTAAATTGTATTTCTAGTGGGTGTATCTAATCCATTCTGCAGTATACTGAACTTTGCTCCAAGGTCATGTATATACACCTGTCTCTTGTGAACCAGATGCTGAAATCTTTCCTAAATGAGTGCTTTAATGTTACTTTATCTGCAGTTAGATATATGTGTGAAAATCCAACACATAAGCTTTTTATGTCTGCCATAAAGGTATGTGCTTTGGAAATCCATATAACCAGAAGGCAAAGCAATTCAATGGGAACATCAGAAAAGATATTTCAGCACTAAACCTTAATGAATAATTATTCGTACTCATTTCAAAGGATAGACCTAAAGGTCCTTCTAAACAGCAATATAACCCAGAACGCCAAGGCAGATAAGCCACAATATCTGCTTTGAACTTGGTTATCTGAGTCCACACGACCATATAATCCAGTTCAATTTCGATTTTATACAGCTGTGTGGAAGGGGCCTAAGATTGTATTTCCCTGGGTCTTACTAGTTGGATATTTTAATTACTTTTTATTCCACATCCTATGTTTGTGATTCCGCACTCTACACTCAAACACAGTACTAGCAGAATACTATATCCTGTTGAATGCATGCACTTGGAAGTCACAGTAAGATAGTACCCTAAATCCATGCATCAGATATGTTACCAGGTACAATGAGGGTTACCGGTATATTAAAGGGTAATGGCTATCCCTCTAAGTATTTCTTACTTTAGAAACGCTGTGAAATAATTATAAACTGACAGGTGACTTGAATACAAATGCAGACTTCACAGTGTTACCCCATTTTCCTCTTTTACAAACCTTCCTCAAAGATACATGCCTTAACAAACAGACTTGAAAATTAAGCCAGTGTTTGCTATCCAATGACCAACAACAAAACAAAGAACACCAAACGCATGGGAGATAGTTGGAGAAAAAACATATGCTATGACAAATAGACATATTTCACCATGTGAGCTGACACTGCTTCTAAAAGTACAATAAACACATTATTTAGTTTGAGATTTAAACCCCATTTACATTTACGTTTACCCCTGCAAGTAAAACTGTTTCTTTGTCAACATGTACAAACTTCCTTCCTCATAATTTGCTTTCCTTGGGTATTATTTGCAGACCACACACTTGATGCTTATCTTTGGGAGAAATCCTTTGCATGATAAGTCAACACAGTGGGAAGCTTATTTATTTATTTATTTATTATTATTCAATCTTATATTCCGCTCCTCCCTGCAGGCTCGGGGCAGATTACAGCACATAAAACATGCAATAAAACATACAATAAAAACATACGATAAAACATGCAGTAAAAACACAGTACATAACCATAATAATGGCAGGATTACGGTTCTTTGACTCAGGCGAAGCACACCGATTACATTCGGATTTAGCTAAACGCCAACCTAAAGAAAACAGTCTTACATGCCCTTCGAAAAGGGGCAAGTTCTGGGATAGCCCGAATGTGGTCAGGGAGCGAATTCCAGAGCACAGGAGCCGCAACAGAAAAAGCTCGCTGTCTCGTACTGGACAAATGGCAGGAGCGGGACGATGGAATAACCAGCAGATTCTGCTCTTCCGAGCGCAGTGATCTCGGGGGAACATACGGGGTAAGGCGGTCCCTTAGGTACACAGGCCCTAGACCGTGTAAGGCCTTAAAGGTTAAAACCAACACCTTGAAGGCAACTCGGTACTCAATGGGAAGCCAGTGCAGTTGCCGAAGGATGGGAGTGATGTGCTCCCTCACTGGTGCTCCCACCAGTAAGCGAGCGGTGGCATTCTGCACCACCTTGAGTTTCCGAATTGTTGACAGGGGAAGGCCAATGTAGAGGGCGTTACAATAGTCCAGCCTCGAGATGACCGTCGCTTGGATCACCGTGGCCAGGTCGTCCCTGGACAGGTAGGGGGCCAGTCGCCTAGCCTGTCGTAGATGGAAAAACGACGTTTTGCTGACCATGAAGACCTGGGCCTCCATAGTCAGCAAAGGGTCCAATTGGACACCTAAGCTCTTAACCAGAGATGACAGGCTAAGTTGTTCGCCATCCAGGGTAGGCAACCGGCATTCATCCAGCCCAGGGCGACCAGGCCACAAGATCTCCATCTTCGACGGGTTCACCTTCAGCCGGCTGGAACGCAGCCATCCGGTCACAGCTTCAAGGCATAGATGGAAACAATCGGGTACGGTATCTGGCCTGCCGTCCATTCTCAGCAGAAGCTGGGTGTCATCAGCGTACTGATAACACTCCAGACCAAAGTCGCGGGCCAGCTGGGCCAGGGGGCGCATGTAGATGTTAAATAATAAGGGCGAGAGGATGGCCCCCTGGGGGACCCCACAACTTAATGGGAGTCTCCCGGAGACGTCCCCCCCCTCTCCACACACTGTCCCCGATCCTGGAGAAAGGAGGCTACCCACTTAAGGGCAGTCCCCCTGACCCCAGTCACGGCTAAACGGTGGGCTAACAATGCATGGTCTACAGTATCAAACGCTGCTGTTAGATCTAACAAAACAAGCAGAGCTGATCCACCCTGGTCCAGCTGGCGACAAGCACGGTCTCCGTCCCATGCCCAATACGGAAGCCGGACTGGAAGGGATCAAGTCCAGCTGTGTCTTCTAAGAACCGCTGCAGCTGATCCGCTGCTGCCCTCTCAATTACCTTGCCTAAAAAGGCAAATTTGACACAGGTCGGTAATGGAGGGAGCCGAAGGGTCTAAGATCGGCTTCTTCAGCAGCGGACTTACCATTGCCTCTTTCAAACCCCCTGGGAACACTCCTTGCTCAAGGGAGCTGTTGATAATCTTTCCCAGGGGGTCTCGTAACCCCTCCCGACAAGATCTAACAAGCCAGGAGGGGCACGGATCAAGGGAGCAGGTAGTAGGTCTAGCTGCAGCAACTAACTTATTGACAGCTGCTGCGTCCAGCAGTTGGAAACGGGTGAAGGTGGGCCCGCCGAATGGCAGCGGATTCTCGAGTTCACCTATTTTATCAAGAGTGGCTGGGATATCCCGGCGGATAATCGAGATCTAGTCGGCAAAGTGGTTCTGAAAGGCCTCAGCTGTGGGAGCCAAACCCCTATCATTTGGGACCATCGAAATTGTGGTCAATGACCGAATTATTTTTAAAAGTTGAGCTGGGCGTGAACTAGCTGACTCTATCAAGGAAGAATAATACACCTTTTTGGCTTCCTTGATAGCTCGCTCATAAACATCCTTGAATTGTTTATAAGCCGATCTCGATGCTCCGTCACGGAGGCCCCGCCACACGTCCTCTAACTGTCTCTTCCTCCGTTTCATCGCCCGCAACTCCTTGGTAAACCAAGGCGAGTGATTACTACGGGGGATGAGAGAGCATCTGGGGGCGATCTCATCTAAGGCTGTGGAAAGACAGGTGTTCCAGCATTCCACTTGCCTATCGACTGAGTCGCTGATGAGCTCCAATTCCCTCATAGCATTCAGGAACCTAGTGGGTTCCATAAGTCTCTTCGGGCGAACCAGAATGGGTTCGGCACCCGTACCGGGAGGAGAGGTCACCTCAAGACAGACTTCCAGGACACTGTGATCCGACCATGGAACCTCTACTATAGAGGTTAGGGTCACTTGGATCCCGGCCTCGAAGATCAAATCCAGGGTGTGCCCGGCCTGATGTGTGGGACCGGTCTTACAGAGTGAGAGTCCTAATGTCTCCATGGTGGACACCAGGTCCATGGCTGCTGTTGAAGGGGAGGCGGTGTCGGCATGGACATTGAAGTCCCCCAACACAATAAGTTTAGGGAACCTCAATGCCCACTCTGACACCACCTCCAGCAGCTTAGGCAGACTCCCTGCCAGCGCGTCGGGTGCACGGTACGCCAGCAGGAAGGCTACCCTCTCACTGGAATCCTACACGAGGCCCGCACACTCCATTCCCGGGATGTTCGCGGTCGGGACTGTCCTGGAATTAAATTTGTCACGACTGAGAATGGCCACTCTCCTCCCCCCCCCCCCCATCTCCCTGTCCGTGTCTGACAACTAGCTACATAACCTGGAGATGTAAGCTCGTGTATGAGGACGTCGTCTCCCTCCTGTAGCCAAGTCTCTGTGATACAGGCTAGATCTACATTATGCTCTAGGAGGAAGTCTCTGATAGTCCCAGTTTTGTTACGCACGGACCTGGCGTTAGCTAGTACCAGAATCGGAGGGGAGATATTTGGAAGCCCACCATCTGTGTGCCTGGGAATAGCTCGCAGGTCAGAAGGTGGCTGAGCCTTTCCATGGCTCGGTCCCCTTCTCTCATAAGGCCTGCGTCTACCGTCCCATTTACCCCTACCCGAGATCACTGGTATTCCCTGCCCCTGACCATTGCCCATCGGCAGATCGTCTAGATGTCTGGTCTTCTGCCCGCCCTCTGAAAAGGGGCGGGGTTGGCTGACTAGCTCCCATACTTCCTAGACCACAGGAGTGTCTTACAATCAGTGCTGTCCCTCCAAGATCCAGAGCCGATAACTGGTTAAGACCAGCATCTGGCTTTGCTCCTAGAGGTGCCATCCCAGTCCCGGGGGTGGAGCCAGTGGAATGTCTGCAGCCCCAGCTGCTAAATCCCAAGCCCCAAAAGGTTCTAGACCTATAGCAGCTCCATCTAGGTTTTTCATAGCTCTTGAAAGAGCAGTCCAGGATTTGGGCAGGTTTTTTCCCCTTTGATGGTGCCTGGACATGAGGCCTTAGATGAACAAACCTCCCACCAGTTAGCTCCAGTGGCTGGGCAAATGGCCCCATCAACTCCTTCCCTGGGGGGCCCGTTGATGGAATTGGTGGGGGCAGAACAAAACCTCCAACTTGAAGATGTCGCTGTTGGTCTCCCTCGGGTGGCAGAGGCAGAATTTCTGATCCACTGGGGGAAGATGGAATTAATCCCCCAGCCTGGCTTTGGCGCTGATGGCTCCGTTCCTCCGATGGAACTGGAGGCAATGAAGGGGCCTTCAGCACTTCAGAAGGAGGAGAGGTCGATCTTCCGGCCTGATGGTGGCGCTGGCGCTGATAGTCTTCTTCCAGTGAGGCCTGATACAGAGGGGGATCTTCTGACGTGTCAGGAGGAGGAGGGGCCGCAGGCGGGGTCCCAGTTGACTTCCGTTTCCGGCAGCGATGGCGGGGCCACCTCCGCCTGTGGATAGACTTCCCTCCCCTTAATTTGGGAGGGTGGGGGGCCATGTGCTCACCTAGCGCGTCTTCCGGTCCCTCCCCAGAGCCTTCTGGGAGAGGCGGGGCCGTCGTAGATCTTCTTTTCTGGCGGCGGCGCTGGTGACGGGTGCGCTTGCGTTTAGGGGCCGTACCTCCCATTTTAGAGGCGTGCAAGGCCTCGCTCTCACCCTACGCGTCTTCAAGGCCATGCGCCATCTTGGCCCTCTCCTCCAACTCCTTCCAAGTGGAGCACGAGAGTGATGGGCGTCTGGGCCGGTGTCCCTCGCATCGCGCCAAGACTTGGGAGATGTCTAAAGATGTCTCCTCCAGTTCCTGCACAAGTCGCGGATCCAGTGGCCCTCTGCAAGCCGACCATGGGCAAGTTGCCAGATCGAGCCCAGCCTGTACAATAGGGCAGCTATCCCCAAAGAAGCAGCCCACAGGCGGCACGGTCACAGCTCTCTCTCCCTCCGTATCTTCCCCCGTCATCGCTGGGGTCGGGCCAGGACTCCGAGGGGACGCCGTCCACTCCGCAGGTCTCTCAGCCCTCTCCATACATGGGTCGGCTGGTGGTAAGTCTATGCAGGATGACTCAGCATGCTCTGTCGATTGTAAATCCCAGGAATGGTCCCAAAAGAGGTCAGGAGAACCCCTTCGGCTTAGGATCGTAGTAGTGTTATCCTCCCCATTCCATCCCCCTTCCATTGCCCATGGTTGGGGTTGGGGTTGGGGCTGAGACCCCACGATGGTCAATTTCAGCCGCTCACCAAATTCGCTGAATTTATCAGCCAGGTCTTTAAAATCGCTCCAAAGTTGGAGTAGGGTCGCCTGCTCAGGTCTCGATCCAGGTGTTATAGCCGAGGGCTCTGTTGTAAGGTGATTTGAAGAAAGATCCCCAAGTTCCCTACATACCGGCCACTTCAGAGTTCTCTGGGCTTTCTGGGCCTTCAATTCTGTCTCCAGCTTCAGGCAGAAATCATAAAAGTCCTCGTAATCCTTGTCCAGATCAGTTCCCTCTCGCTGAGGACCCACACCGACCTCTTCTCGAAGTCGGGGATCTACTACAGCTGGAATTTGATCGGTTGTATGGTCCGGTTTCGTCTCACAAGCAAGATTTGGCATTCTCAGGCGGAGCGCTCCTGCAAGCTGCTCCTGCACCGGCGCCATCTTCCTTCCATCAAGAGGCTGAGTCCCTCCATCTTCTCATCCCACAAAGAGAAGCATCTACCACTTGGCTTCCCCCATTGATCCAAGGCAACACATGAAGCCTCCTATGTGGCTTTTCAAAAAAAGCCAAAGATAGATGGATCAAATCATGACTACACTATGATCTGTCAATCTAACCACTCTCTATATAAGGGAATAAATTGGAGAAATGTATTTTCCTTCATTTCAATCCACAAGGGCTGTGCTGGATTCAGAGCATTGGCTCATCTAGACAAAAGGTGGCAACAATGGCCTTCCATATATTTTTGACTAACAATTCTCATTGTCACTAGTCTACATAGCCAATGGTGACAGATTGTTGAAGGTGCAGTCCAAAACCATGTGGAAATACCACATCCTGAAGCTGGAATTACTGACAAAGGTTTTCCAGGCAGCAGCATTGCCCTTTCCTGCCTGAACATGAGCTCTGAACAAATGGGAGGCAACAGGCCTGTAGCCAAGGGTGGGGCTTCAACACCCCCCCCCCCAATGTTTCAGGTCAAAAAAACCATGGTTTACTCATGGATTGGTTAACTAGTTAAAATTCATGAGTAAACCAGAGGTCCTTTTAAACCTGAAACATTTTGGGTGGGGGTTGAACCCTTAACCCCCCCACCTTGCACAAAAGACCTGGAAGGCAATCATATCTGCCACCAACATGTCATAGCTCATGTAGTCCTGTATGTGAACTCAGAGAACAATAATGAACTTTATTTCTATCCCAGCCTCTCTCCCCATGGGCAAACATTCAATGTCATAAAAACACAACACTAAATTAAACAATTCAGATAAGCAATACAACATTAGACGATAAAACAAATCTCATGAAAGCAATAAAAACTATTTACACTGTGGACTGGAATTACTGAAAAAATTGAAGCAACTGCACCAGTAATTTATATGTAAAACAAATTTTCCCTAAGAAAATCGTATTTCAGTTGCAATATTATCTAAGGTGTTAGCTCTCCATGATTGGTTAAACATATTTTTGGCAGCTATGCAACTCAGAGCTAAGGCATGACTTGGTGGAGAAAGCTGAGGACCACTTCAAATGAAGGTACAGTAGACTCTTGCTTATCCAACGTTCTGTATTATCCAACACAGTCTGCCTTCCACCCGGATCCACAACTGTTTCAATACATTGCGATGTTTTGGTGCTAAATTCATAAATACAGTAATTACTACATAACGTTACCATGTATTGAAGTGCTTTTTCTGTTGATTTGCTGTAAAACATGATGTTTTGGTGCTTAATTTGTAAAATCATAACATAATTTGACATTTAATAGGCTTTTCCTTAATCCCTCCTTATTATCCAACATTTTTGCTTATCCAACGTTCTGCTGGCCTGTTTATATTGGATAAGTGAGATACCATTTCTTTGTATTAACCTCATAGAAAACAAAATTGCAACCCCTTGTACAAAGGGAATTGAACTGGAAGAAAAACACAAAGGATACCAAATGATGGAAAGAGTACAGATGTTACATAGGCTACATGAAAGCAGGTTACATGTAGTGAATTCAAACAGATGAGGCAATGGTTTCAAAGGGGGAACTGCAAGAGGATAATAGCTAGTGACATTATTTGTTGAAGATAAAGAGGAATAATGAAAAATAGCCAAAGCAGAACTCTGAGACATTAGCAAAAAAAAAGGAGTGCCCAAGCTGCTCTGTAAACTTGCCATAACATTTTCACAGAGTGTTACACCAGAATGTAATCATAATACTATTTAAGAAGAAAAAAAGAACAGGGAATGATCAGACTAAAAGAGCCCTGAAAATGGATGAAGTCTCAGAATACAAAACAATATTTTGTGGAAAAGACAACTTTCTTTTCTGACTTCATTTTCAGTGAGAAACACAGGTGCTTCTTAAATGTTTAATAATTATACATTTGACCTTTGCAAATTCAATCTAGAAACTGGATTTCAGTACTTTTGGATGCGTACTCACCAAACACTATCCCTTGAGAAACAAAGTATTTCACTGCTACAACACTGATATATCCATATTCACTGGGGAAAGAAAATAATTATGTAGCTAGTTCCTGTTCATCCCAACCCATTCACACATAAGTTGAATAGATCTAGCAGCAACTAAAAAGATTAAAGAAAGGTCTCATAGATCTGGTGCATGGAGAAATTAGAAACAGCATTTTGGATAAATGAGAATTATCTGAAATTACCCGCATGGACATTCTCATATGTAGTTTGTTTACTCCCTCACTTGAAGTGAGTGATGCCAATATGATAGTATCACATTATTTTTGTCATGTTGAGAAGTGGCTGAAGTTGAATGTGCGAAATCATTGCTGAAATTCTTGCCCACAGAAATTGGAGCTTTTTTCCATAGACAAATGATATTCTTGAATTATATTTTTATTCAGAATGCTCCCATACATTAGATAGAGTACAAGAATCAATCGACAACCCCTTCCTCCTGTAATCTGCAACACCATCCTCAACACTATTTCAGAGAGTCTTCAACAGCTTTTGGAGGGGATAAATGACTACCATACTATCAGCAGAAAAGGGTTACTAAATCAGAAGTTTTACATAGATAGTTGGAGATACTGAATCCAAGCCCATATCTTTTAGCCTAATTTATCTTCCAAGAATTGCTGGGAGACTAAAGTATTATGTTATGATTTTACAAATTACTTTATGGAAGAGCAAAAGGCAAAAGTAATGAGTAGCTGTAGACTTTTAATACCTACATGCAATATTTAATCTTTATTGTGTGTTTTGTTCCTTTTTAAAAGGAAATAATAGAAAAATGTTGGTTTCACATGAAACAAAATTTTAATATGCAGCTGTTTGATCTTTTCCATATTGCATTTCTTTGGGCATTGCTGGTGAATGGAATTTTGCCATCGATCTTGACAGGAAACAAATGGCATTGACAGTGTAGAATATTTGGAGATTTTAATTTTTGTTGCTTTTCTTTTAAGAACAATGTAAATAGCAAATCCACCACTGCTTATGATTATTTATTTCATTTCTTATCAATATCACACGACACCACCTTTATTTAAGAAATCTTCCCAACTTCCCTAGTTATGTTAATATTTCCACTAAGCTAATACACTTTGAGTAGGTTGCTGTGAGTTGTTTGGCCTATATGGGCATGTTCCAGCAGTATTCTCTCCTAAAGTTTCACCTGCATCTGTGGTTGGCATCTTCAGAGGTTCTGTTGGCAGTGAGACAAGTGGAGTGTATATATACAGTACCTGTGAAATGTCCAGCAATTTGGGGGTGATTCCTTGTCTGTTTAAAGCAAGTGTGAATGTTTCAATTAGCAAGCTTGAATTAGCGTTTGAGTAGCAATGAAGTCTGCAAAGTCAATCAGTGAAAGCATCTGCATAGAGGTAGCCTGGCCTTTGTTGCCTGGAAGCATCCTCTGGGGGTGTTAACTGGCCCTTGATTGCCTGGTGTCTAGAACTCTCCTTTTCTGATTAGTGTTCATTATTTTCTGTCTTGATTCTGGTGTTTTTTTTAATACTAGTAACCAGATTTTGTTCATTTTCATGATTTCCCCTCTTCTTTTGAAATTGTCCACATGCTTCTGTATTTCAATGGCTTCTCTGTGTAGTCTGACATAATGGTTGTCAGAATGGTCCAGAATTTCTGTCTTCTCAAATAATATTCTGTGTCCAGGTTGGTTTATCATGTGCTCTGCTATAGCTGACTTCTCTGGTTGAATTAGTCTGCAATTCTTTTCATGTTCTTTGATTGTGTCTGGGTGCTGCATTTGGTGGTCTTTATATACACTTGTCCACAGCTGCAGTGCACAGTATATGGCAGACTCCTGCAGTGGTTAGAGGATCCCTCTTATCCTTTGCTGAATGCAGCATTTTTTGAAATTTCTTAGTGGGTCTGTAGATAGTTTGTAGGTTATTTTTCTTCATCAGCTTCCCTATATAATCAGTTGTTCCCTTCATGTATGGTAAGAACACTTTTCCTAGGTTGATCTTTGTCTTTTACTCTTGTGGCTTGTTCTTGGTCTTGTTGCTCTACTGATGTGTGTTGTAGAATACCCATTAGCCTGTAGAGTCCAGTTTAGGTGGCTCAGTTCACTTTGGAGGTGGTGGGGTTCACAGATCCAAAAATCTCATAGCAATCCAGTGATTCCGGCCATGAAAGACTTTGACAATACATCAAACTTTGAATAGGTTCAGTCTTTTCCAAGTAAAGGCAATGAAGCAATCTCTTCTCACTGATATTAACTTGAAAATAATGTGTTTTGTTTTTAACCTGTATAGTCAATTGCTTTTTAACAGCAGTAGCTCTAATTCAAGCAATTACTGGTGTCACTTTTTTCTTCTTCAAAGATATCAAGCTGAGAGTCTGGAAGACAACCAGAAGCCAAAAAAAAAAATGATTAGACGATGGAGTGCTTCTAATAAGCAACAGGAAATGTTCCACACACAAGGAGATTCTGAACAGAATCAAAAGAAAGGAAAGTTTCAGATATTCGGCATAGCAGTAAGTTACTGTATATGGTAGTAGGATCCAGACACAGACTTTGGAAATGCATGGGAAAATGTATTTCATAGCCCTTTCAAACCTCCTGGGAGATTGCACGATTGGGAAAATAAGAAAAGCAGCATGTCTATGTTCATGTTCATATGCTTTGTAACATATGAAGCATCATGAGGTAGGTCTTCAAAGCTCCATGCTGAAAATAGTTTACAGTTGAGCTGCATGAGGCCTGCTGACATTTGCATTTCACAGCTAGTTTTCACATGTGACATTGGAGTCATCACAGAACAAACAACACATAAAGAGGATTTTATCAGATTACATAATACTTCCAAAGACAACAATTCACTCTTGCAGCTACAAATCATCAAGGTTAAGTATATAAAAGCTGTGTTATCTAACCCTTAGACAGAAAATAAAAATAGGCCTTCCCACTAATGGCTTTATGAGTGTGACATTTCATTATGTTTACTAGGTAGATTGTTTGTGAAAAGTAAGGGTAGTTTTAGCAAGAGGTTGAAATTAACTCATCAATTAATTTGTCAAGTTATTAATTCAATAACTCTTTCTAGCAATTTCCCAACACTCACTAGATTCACTCAATAATGCTAAAGTTTAAAAAGGATTTAGTAAATTTGGTTGTCAGAATTCATTAGAATTTACTACAGTGAGTGAATCTTCCCACAGTTCTATTCTAGACAACAGTAGGACCACTGTTTTAAGAGATGAAATATGTGAAGTCTTGGCTCTGCCTTTTCCTCTCCTCTGCTTCAGTTTCCTCTGTTGATAGATTTTCCCAATAGTGTAGATACCTTCCTTTGTATTAGTTTTGGGTGGAGCTTAAAATTCCCCCCAGAGACCAGTGTTAGTTGGTCTATTCCATTTCCCTGCATAGAGCTCTCTTGCTGGACTCCTCCTTTTTCTACAGACAATAGAGGTTTGGGGCATTGTCTGGTATCCTAGAGCCCCAAGCAATCCAAAAACAGGTATCCTTAGTTCCTGTATTCAGCAGTATTTTTATACCATCAGTCCAAAGGACAACAGAAGCTTATGAACAGCTTATGCTTCGCAAGAAAGAAGATTGAGATAGGTTATAACCATCGCTTTGCACCAGAGACAGAAGACTCCAGAGAGATGACTGCAACCAGCAAAATCTCCTTTTGAGTTACCTTATGATAGTTCTGGGGGGAATTAACCCTTTATTCATCTTGTTTGCAGTAAACTCATTTTGGGTTTGCAGTTAACTCTGAAGATGGCTGCCATAGATGCAGGTGAAACGTCAGGAGAGAATGTGTCTAGAACATGGCCATATAGCCGGAAAAACCTACAGCAACCCAGTGATTCTGGACATGAGAGCCATTTTGGTAAATTTTTCACCTAGCCTAAAGTGCCTCTGTTCTGCTAAAGGTCTTAATCTTAACAGAAGGTATACAGATAGCCCCTGAGTAAAGCCAGACACTATAGTTTTCCCATAGGCTCGGGTGTGCCTTTACAAAATATTCAAATGAAAGGAAATGTGTTCCTTAGACTTGTTATTAGGCAGAGTAATCCATGTGACTTTTTTGGAAAGATGGTGCAGGAAAGAGTGAGCTTTCTGAGATGTGTTTGTTAAGCAGAAAAAAGCTAAGTTGGAGGAGGGAAGAGTATTGGAATGCAAGGTAGGGAGAGATTTGCTTAGCAGGTGACTAAGGCCCTTTAAACACACATATTCAAAACATCAAACCTGAAATACAAGGGTTTTTTCCACACCACATGCCATCCCACATGATCTTATATGAAACTAGCTGTACCCGCCACACATTGCTATGGCCAACCTTCCCTCCCTCTTACAATCCTTTCTTTCTCACCTTCCTTCCTCCCTTTTCCTTCACTTCTTCTTTCCCTTCTCCTTTCTCTCCTTTCCACACATTGCTATGGCCCTCAGAGAAGAGTGGAATTCCAGGCATGAAGCAATAGACAGAAGGGACATTGATAGATGGAACAGAAAATAGATAGATAGATAGTAGATGGATGGATATATGGTTAGACAGAAAGACACATGGCCATAGGGTTTTGGACTAGATGGCCTTTGGGGCTCCCTTCCTACTGCTTGGTCATCTGTCGGGTGGGCTTTGATGGTGTCTTCCTTTTCTGTCAAATTATGTGAGACTGGATGGCCTTTGGGGCTCCTTTCCAACTGGATGGCCATCTGTCAGGAAGGCTTTGAGGGTATCTTCTTTTAGTTCAAGAAGTGGTTTGGTCAGATACCCTATAGGGCCCCTTTAACTGCTATGGCTCCTTGCTATGGAATAATTCCATGACTCTACATCAGGTCTGAGCAAACTTGGGCCCTCCAGGGGTTTTGGTCTCCAACTCCCACAATCCCTAACAGTCTTCTGGTTGTTAGGAACTGTGGGAGTTGAAGTCCAAAACCCCTGGACGCCCAAGATTGCTCCGGCCTGGTTCAGATCATACCCTTCCCCCCTCTGTCTTTACTCCTGCCAGGAAGGGAATGGAAAGGAAGGTAGGAGGTTGAGAGGGCAGCCTTCCCACCTGCCTGAACCCTTCCCTCCACTTCATCCCTACCTCCTCTGTCCATTGAGGGCAAGGGAACGTGGGGAAGGAAGCAAAAGGAGCAGAGGCAGCGCTGTTCCTGCGCAGGGAGGAGGCGGGGGAGGAGGAAGAGGAGGAGGCCTCACTCGCCTCAGAGGCATCCCTCTTTTGACCATGGAGAGGTTTTCTCCCCACAAATGGCATTCTCTGCAGACTCTTCTGAGAGAAGTGGGACTGCTTTTGGTGTCCCCCCCCCTCATGCAGGGGGATGCGAGGCTTCGCAATGCTTGATTGGCTGGCTTGTATGTGTGGCCATGTGTGATGACCTGGGCTATAAAACTTGGAGCAGGATGGACCTTCCTGTCTTAGATCCCACCCTAAACCACCAGAAAGTCACTAAGTGGAGGCTTAAACCACTAGGAACGCTGCCACCAACCTAAAAATGATCTTTTAGGATGTCTGTTAAAATAATATATAAGCTAGGCTCCTCATTGAAAAATAAACTGAGAGGATAACTGAGGTGAAATCTATCCCCCTTGACTGGGACGATGGGAAGGCTGGAACTGGCACACTCTGATGTAATGAGGCACACTGAAAGTTTCTCTTGAAAAGTTAACAGATAGCACTTTTATTAACTTAACAGGCAGATCTTAAAAGCACAGATGCGTAATGGTTATACAGAATGGTACTAGAGTGTATTGGTTACTGAAGACTGGTTTCTTAACTTAGTTACCAAACTAGACAGTTCAAAACTTGTCTATCTAAACTTCCTTACTCTAATCCTATGACTAGTAGTGAGTAGTCCTCAACTAACTAAACTAGTTAGTTCCCTGAGCTAACACTCAGCCTTCCAGAAGCACCCTAGCTACTAACTCTCTTCTAGAGTTTTCCTGTAGCTGGCTTCCCCAGAGATGTGAGCTAATCTCTAATCCCTAGAGATCCCAAAAGCCTGTGTCTGACAGCCTGTCAGCTCCACACAGCACTTTTCCTGTCAGGTATTCTAAGACACCTGTGTTGCTGACTGCTCATTCTCAGCTCTGTCAAGAGACTGCTCTCTCTCTCTCAGCTCTGTCAAGAGACTCCTGAAGAATCTACACGTTTTCCCTCCTAAGCTGCTTGGCTCCTCTTCTCAGCTCTGAGCCACTCCCCTCTCCCAGCTCTCTCTCTCTCTCCCTCTCTCTCTCTCTCTCTCTCTCTCTCTCTCTCTGAGAAGGATCCAAGCCACTCCCCCTTTCCTGGCTATCCTGTTTACCATGGATGCCAAAGTGCTATGCTGGTCTCAGCCTAGCATAAAATGGGCGAGCCTGGCTCCTAATGCTTTAATGGCAGCTCTTTCCCCACGCGGAGGGGATGTGGCCTCTTCCTCCTCACCGCCAGATTCGCCTCCCTGCACTAGCAGGAGGTAGCAAGGCACCACCGCACATGCGCCGGCCACCTTGGGCATGGGGCAAGCTGGAAAATGTAGTCTCCCAACTGTTTTGGGATTTGTAAATAATTGTTTTCCTAAATTTTTTCAGAGTTTTAGTCACATCTACAACTGTTTGGCATTGTGTGGCCAAATTTGGTGTGTCTGCGTTCAGTGGTTTTGTTGTTTTTAAGCTTCTAATGATGACACGAAGATTTTTATAGAGAGAGATGAAAGTGTTTTGGTTGCTACAAGCCAGGTGGGCTTAGATGTGTAGGAGTGCATTATGTTTCTCATCAGGAACTTCATCTCCTCCACTGATAATATTCAAGATTTTTCTCTAATGTACATTGCCCTAAAATATAAAGTCTTGTATGATAATACTCATGGTGACTTGGAGTGAATCCCCCTTTAATCTTGTTCACGCAGTGCTATGCACTGGGATAATTAAGTGTAATCCAATCCCCATTTCTTCCTCTTCTCTTTTCTCCTCCCTTCTGATTTTTACCCTGTCCCCCAAAAGACTGTTTCTTAGATGGATGATCAATTAAAACTGGAAACCAGACAGATTTAATTTGGAATACCTATTTCTTACATGAAAAACATGTGTTCTCAAACAGACAGTATGGAACTCCCACTGTTTCCAGGCAGCAGTACTATCTTAGGTTTTGGAGCCCATTTGGGGAAATCTTAGGTTTTGGAGCCCATTTGGGGAAAAATCTGGGTTGGAATAAGGCAATTTCAAAAGGATAAAAACATCCTTTTTGAAGGAGCCAGTAACAAAACCACCTAAGGATGTGTGTGTGTGTGTGTCCTTCCTTTTTTATGAGAACCCGGTATGGCAGGCTGCATGTATTAACAAAAGTGTGGGAGTTGTTTAAACTTCCTACTTTGATTACTCTGTGCTGCTCATGGAGGATTGAGATTGCGACTCAAATATTTTGCCATGATTGCTTTAAAAATCACTAGGTGAGGAAGTGATTTTGAGTGGGGAATACAATGAGATCCAGGAAGGTTAAATATCCTGCCACTGCTGTGACTCTGCTTGTATATCTGACCACATGATGGCTGTATATCTGTCATCCAATGCCCAGACATTACATATCAATCCCTCTGAAACATACTGTTTAGGAAGATTTATGGGGACATTGAGAAGCACTGTGGTGTTGTCATGTTGGCCTGTGCTATTGTGACCATGTCCTTGACTTCAGAGTCTGAGGAGACACAGCCAGCAGATAGTCCTGGGGAATAGTCTGGTTATCTGGAAGTGAACATAAGTCTAGTTATCAGGCCCTATAGAGACCTCTTTCTGCCTGGTTGTGGTGGGCACCTTTTTAATGTCAGCAAAGGTGCCTAGCAATGCTCAGGAACTATCCAGAACTATCCAGCTGCCCCCACAGCAATGGAAACAACATGACTCCTATCCAGTCTCTTTTCCCAATGCTGCTGAGCACAGGGAAAGGGGGATGGCTGCGCTGGTCCATGTGGACAGCCGAATAGATCACTTTGGAGTTGGTTTGCTGTCCACTCTAAATGCAGAGTGTGAGGCTGCTCTGGAGTATCATTGAAACTCTGGAGCATTATCTGGCTTTCCTTAATGTGGAGTTAAATTATCTTAGCCCAGTTTACCTTGTGTTAAGGACCAGACATTCCTAGATGCCATATGGACATCCAATTTCAACTTCTGCTCCACTTTGGATTATAGGGCTGGTGTAGACAAGCCATCAGAAATGGTTTTGCTATTTCCTTCCTCTGAAATATAGCCTTCTTCGTGACAAGACTGTAAATTGGGCTTCCAATGTCATAATTTTTGGAATTCATATATATGGTCATTATTGGCTGGCTGCAGTTCCAAAACCCTAACATTTCACCAGTGAATGCCTCAGCTGAAGGGTTTATGTGATGCTGCATATCAGGACACTGGGAGGTGATGTCTGCAGTGCTTTCCCACAGACTTCTGAGACTCTCAAGAGTCTTTCCAGCAACTTCTTCTCCAACTGGTACAGAGTTTTGGGCTGGAGTGTCATCAGTACGCTGATGATACCCAGCTCATTCTGAGGTTGGACCCCGGGGCAGTCTCTGTACCCGATAATTTCCATCTTTGCCTTGAAGCCGTTACTGGATGGCTGCGAGCCAGTAAGTTGAAGGTGAACCCGGGGCGAAGACGGAGATCTTGTGGCTGGGCCGCCGGGGGGTAGCGACTCAGCTGCCAACGTTCGATGGTGTGGCCCTCTGCCCTCAGCCATCGGTAAAAGTCTGGGGTCCGGCTGGGCGCCCACCTGTCCATGGAAGAGCAGATTGGCTGCACCTGCAGGACAGCATTCTACCACCTACGGTTGGCTAAGCGCCTGGCTCCCTACCTCTCCCAACGCGACCTTGCTACGGTGATCCAAGCCACGGTTATCTCGAGGCTCGATTACTGTAATGCGCTCTACATTGGCCTTCCCTTGTCGATGATCCGGAAGCTTAAGCTAGTGCAGCACGCCGCAGCCCGCCTCCTCCTGGGTGCTGCAAGATCTGACCGCGCGACCCCACTCTTGCGAGCTGCACTGGCTCCCGATTGAATTCGGGTCCTCTTCAAGGTGTTAGTTCTCACCTTTAAGGCCATCTATGGTTTGGGGCCAGTGTACCTGAGGGAGCGACTTACCCCTTATGTGCCCGCGAGATCACTGCGCTCTGAGGAGCTTAACCTCCTTGAGGTGCCTTCCCTTGGAACCTGCAGACTGGCCACTACACGGCGGAGGGCATTCTCTGTAGCTGCCCCAAGTCTCTGGAACGGCCTCCCGGAGGAGATCCGCGCCATCCGCGCTCTTCTGCCCTTCCGCAAGGCCTTGAAGACTTGGCTCTTTAGGAAGGCGTTCAGCCCTTAACTCAACCACACTGTGTGCCATGCCGCCTATGGCCCCTCCAGATTCTTATCTTGTCCCCCCAGCCTTTGCTGAGGGCTAGTGTTTTTAATATGTTTTAACTGCTTTGATGTTTAAATGTGTTTTAACTGTTTAATCTGTTTTATTACTCACGGTGTTTATGCTTCTTCTGTAAACCGCTCTGAGCTCCGGAGTGAGCGGTATACTAAATCGAAGTTAATAAATAAATAATAAATAAAAATGTACGCTGCAACAAGGAAAGTACTGCAGATGTCATTTCCCAGAGTCCAATCTATAGTTCCTGGGAACCATTCAGTTGGATTTCCACATAACTGAAAAGGTCATTTTGGAGGAGCTAGTGTCACCAGACAAAGCTATGATGATGGACCTCTGTCATTGTAGTCATGTCTTATGATCACAGTCAATGTCATAATTTTAATCAATAACCACTGTAGCAAGAAGAAATGCTGAGGAGTTATTACTATGCATCAAATGAAAACACTTCTATGCATTTATTTGCACTTAGCTTTATTGCTTGAGGAATACAAAATCACTGGTACTTGTTTAATAGTAATTAGGAGCAGAGATCTCACCATATCATTGAGCATGAACAATAACACTGATTGCTTGTATAGAAAATGAATAATTAATAGAAGTACAGTGAAAAGATAAACACTATAACATTTAGTAATGGGCAAACAGTGTTGACTCTTTGGTAGGATTCTGAATATCATTTTGTTTCAAGATGTTCCAAGACCACGTGGTTCATCTGCACTCATTTAAAAGATCTTTTCTTATGAATTGGAGAAATCTTTCTTCCTATTCTGATCCTTTTTCAAGAATGTCACAGTTAATGGCTCAGAGGGAAAGTTCTCAACAATTCTTCAGTGTCAAAGCAAACCAACCAACAAGAATGATTTGAAGTGCTTTTAGCATTCTAGTAGTGCAACCAAACCAAGGGAAATATGCTTCTAATTCACCTAGTTAATAAGGAGTAGAACACTTCAGAGCTGCCCCAATTCATCCCAGGCATATCTTCGAAGCCCTTAGTGTGTTTACCTGGCCAGGAGTGCCAAGAGCACATTGGGGATGCCACCAATACCACCAGTCACAAGTCAGAGGCTTGATGGGTATCATGGTGTGAGCGCCCCAGAAGTGTCCTCATCAGCAAGTCTCTGCCAGAGAACCTCTTGTGATTAGCAATAAAATAGTAGGTCCACTGGACATGTGGACAATGAATCTCCCACATTTAGCCATCTACACATTCAAAGTTTGGGATCACTTCAGAGTTCTCTGGAAGCTCCAGAGTAAATCCCATTTCCACATTAATGATTGGATGCAGTGCTTCTGCAGCCAATCCAGACATGCAGCAGTTCAGAGGGCAGGCCACATAATTTGGACCATGCAAACATTTTATTTGATGGAGTTAGAGCAAAGTAGCAGCTTATTTGAGAATAAGTGTGTTCAAGACATGACTTTGTTCAAACACTATGGGCTTTCTCCATAAGTTTCTCTGTTTTCTAATAGGAAAATATTCACATTATAGGAAAATATCTAAGCTGACCAGCACGTGTTTTACTGTACTATAAAATATACAGAGAAGCTGTGGAAAATTGAAGACTATGCCAAATCCTCCATCTGGTTTTATTCAAACAACAACACAAAGGGCTTGTGGATGGAGACAAGGACACACCTCTTGTTGTATCTTAGGCCCTTCCAGTTCTAAAATCTTTACCGATTGAAGAATAAGATGGTTGGCAGATTCTGTTCCAACTCCTGCACTATCATTTGTCCCATACTTCTATTTTTGCTCATTTGTATGAATGGGTCTCCCTAGTGTATTCAGCCTCCACAGAATATTCTTTATCCGGCATTTGCCATCTATATTATTTTAAATATATTTGCTAATGTTGCATGACCAACATACTACATGTGTTGTTTCATTTCTGAAGTATAAGAATGCTTTCATTTCTTAACAAATTTACGATGCTAACAAACATAGATGTACCTGTTTCTCTACAAAACGAGCAATTGCAATAGGCCATGTCTCTGAGTGTATTTTCAAATATGAGGCCTCCAAGCAAAGCTATTACGATTTCCTGCTGTTTTTTATTTCAAACAGTACACATGTCATTTGATTTTGAAGAGCAAACCATTGGCGCCACATTTAAACAGGACCAAAACTTTTGCTAACATGCTGGCAGTCTATTTTCCTTCTCTCAAATATAATTTCTCCCCTCATACAAATTATTCAAAAGACATGCCTCCCCAAGCACAAAGGTTAGAATGAATAGATAACATCTCCCTCATCTGCACCAAAACGAATGGGCTAAATTAGCATTTCACTAGCAAACTATGTCAATTACTTTTGTCTATAGTTAGAAGCCTCCCCCCACCCCTTCTGATGTCTTCTTTGTATCAGTATTCATGAGTATTACCTGGACAGCTGTTAATACAAACCATTCTATGAAATGCTTGCAAATTCCTAACCAATGTTATTTCTATCATTTCATGCAATTTTAATCAAAGAATGCAATGCAATTACATAAACTTCAAATAGGTTTTGAGTAGAATAGCATTTTTAGAGGCACTGTAACATATTGAACAGCTTCTTCTTGGATTATAGAACTGCAAGGGACCACAAAGTCACACAGTCCAACCCCCTTCCATGGAGGGATTGATAATCCACCCTGCAAAATCTCAACATCTGCTCCAAAGGGTTGGAAGACCCTCTGAAGCCAACGGCGAAGGAGAGGTGTATTTCTGAAATCTACCAGGAATTTCTTCAAGGAAAAGCCTTATTCAGACACTGCAAATGTGAAAAAGTGATTGGGACACATGTTATGACAGCCCATTCCTTCCTCATCTGACTCCCTCCATCACAACAAGGAAATTCTGGAAGGATGCTTGGTTCAACATGATTATACACGTGGGTTAAAATGGTTGGAGCCCCTGGTGGCGCAGTGGGTTTAACCGTTGAGCTACTGAACTTGCTGACCAAAAAGTCACCAGTTCAACTCCAAGGAGCAGGGTGAGCTCCCGCTGTTAGTCCCAGCTTTTGCCAACCCAGCTGTTCGAAAAGCATGCAGGAAGGTAACGGCACTCCATGCAGTCATGCTGGCCACATGACCTTATAGGTGTTTTTGGACAATGCCGGTTCTTCGGCTTAGAAATGGAGATGAGCACCAACCCTCAGAGTTGGACATGACTGGACTTAATGTCAGGGGAAAACCTTTACCTTTAATGGTTAAATGGCTCCACAGAACTGTGGTTTCCATTGCATGGTGCTCTGTAATGCATTCAGGCAAAAGCTTTGACAGTGTAACATTGTGGTTTCGACAACTGCTGAACCACAAATATTCAGAAGACATGTTTCCAAGATTTTTATTTTTCTTACTCACCTTTGCAGCTATAATGCTAGATAGAGAGCATTGGAGAAGATGTAAGAGGATGTGTACATTGTCACACAGTTCCTATTCTTGCAGTGGCAATACAAAAAAAAGGAAATAAAGATTGATGATTTTTTTACCACTGCCAATGACAAGTCTCACTTCTGGATGACTATGTCTGATATTAGGTACTTACTGCATTATTTTTTGTTACATTATTTTTTATCCATTGCATCTTGTCACAATTACTAATTATAGTTATTGACAAGAAACAGGTTAAAAAACAGTCAAAAGCATACTGTATAACGTAATACAAAATAAATAAGGATGAATTTCGTAAGAAACAACCATTTGAGGTTTCCATTCAAAGATTGGAAGTGAAAAACTGTACAACCATGTTTACACAAGTGCCTCTGTGCCACTAGCAACAGAGATGAAGAAAGGTAGTTAAAATGCTTTTCCCTTTTTTTATCTTGTCTGCTCTGCTGGTTCCTCAGGTACAAACTGATATTCTTTGCTTTAGCTTCACTTCCTCACATCTATTTCATTTTGTGTTTAACTCTCTTGTGCTAGCAAATCCCATCTTTTTCCTCTCCTAAGATTTATGTAATTCTAAAATTTATTTTCTTTTTACTGAAGACAATATTTCTCAATGATTTCCAAATCCCAATTCCACACAGACCTCCTTCTTAACAAAAGGCACTTTTCAAAATCTGAGAAATATATAATAAATAAGTGAAACATTCATTTCAAATCATGACACTTCTTCAGATCACAGCAAAGGAAGAGAACATAGCTATTCTAGCAACCTTAACTAAAAACCAACTGGAACTTCTCTTCTTAACCATTTCCAGCTGGTCACTATAAGAAATATTATTTAACTTTGGGAATGGTTGCCTCTTTAACTTCAGGAATTGTTTTCTTCCTTCCTTATCTGTGTTACTTCTCTACTATGTCCTTCAGGCTGTAAGACTGCGAAGAAAGAAAGATTTCAATGACTATGTAAGAGGCATGTTGAGACTCTTAAGTAAAGAGAAACAACTGCAGAATGAGTGGAGGCCATTTTTGTTCTCATTCTGATCTGCACATTTCAGCACACAGAGAATAGCATAGTGCAACTTCTGGCTCCATTTTTGTTGATCAGTTTTGTTTTGTTTTTTTCTTTAGGTGGCTGAGGAAAGTAAACAGACACATTAATAGGTGGTGGGTTTTTGGGGGGGAGGTGGCATTTGTCTGGTTTACAGGAGGGGGGAAACACCCCTAAAAGTGGCCCAAACTAATTGGAGGGGGTTCTGGGGACTTTGGGAAACACCAGGGAGGATTCAGAGGTTTCATATAAGGATCCCAAACATTATATATGACCCATAGGCTGCACTTTGTCTATCCATGATTTAAGCCAAACCATAAAGAGAAGATACGGAAAACGAAACACACAAAAAGTCAAAGGTTTCCACTTTCAACACTATAGTGTTCCCTTGCTACTTCGCGGCTCACTTATTGCAGACTTGCTGTTTTGTGGATTTTTAAAAAATATAAATTTAAAATACATATCATGGTATGTTTGCTGTTTTGTGGGATTTTGCCACTGTCGCTCTCCAAGGCCCTTTCCCTCCTCAGTCTTGAAGGACCTTTCCTTCCTTTCCTTCACTTTAAGTTTATAAAGACTTAAAATAGTGTATAACTACTAAAAATGTATAAATATTAAAATAGAGTATCCCTAAATTGCGGTTTTTCACTTACTGCGGGAGGTCCTGGAACCTAACCCCAGCAATAAGTGAGGGAACACTGTATTTGTAATTTCAGCAACCACTGTTCACTGTTTTTAACACAATGAAGCTGTTTTCCCTCCTTGAAAATCCCTACAATGTATGACTTGGGACCTCATTCCATTATAGAAATTCCCCATCCTACCACACTTTGCCAGCATAGCTGGCATAGGCCCGCTGGATCTCATGCCATGACACACATCTACTTCCAGTAGGACTCCATGCCAGCTGCATCAGCTCCTGATAGGAGCAGGAAATCTGAACATGAGAGACTACCCGTGTTCAGGTTGGGTCTCCCCCAAGATGTTGCATTTCCTAGTCAGGTGTTATTTGTGTGAGAATTTGGAATCTATTGTGTAATTGCAGCTGAGCAGAAGTATTCTGAGGAGGCTTCCTGGTCCTATGTCTCTTTCTAAGGGTGACATTCATCCAAGCGTGAAGGTTGTCCATATCTGAGGTGATCTCCCCATAATGTTGGTGTGATGTGTGTTGCGTATCTAGGACAGTGTGTTGTGTGGTGTCCAAGAACAGCTCGAGTCCTGAATGTCCATAAGGGTCTTCGATTTGTTGGATCCTCTGTTCCATGTGAGTGATCTGTTTACACTTGGGGCAGATGTTATTGAGTAATTATCATATATTACTACAATTAATTTATGAAGATATGTATTTCATATACTCTCAGCTTTTTAATATTCAGAACACAAAACTTTTGTCAATCCATTACTTTATGTTTATAATGAGAAACAAAATGTTACAAGACCTAAATTTTGTGTTTGTTGCACATTAAAAGAAATTGTTTCAGAACGAATCTTCATGGGAAGCTTTGCGTCTGTAAATTTGAGAATTCTAGAAAGAGAGCCGATGCCTTTAAAAAGGTATGAACTATGCAAAGACTTCCTTCCCATTCTACTGTTGTACATGTGACTTCATACATGTCAGTTTAGACTTAATTAACCTTAATTATGAACAGAACAATCTATCCGTTTCTAAGCAGTTGGCTGTCAAAACTTTGGCAGTAGCAATTAAGTTAAGTGCCATTACGTAATGTTTTGGCAGAACATACAGATCTTTAAACATTAATAAGAAAACTCACAGTTCCAAAGGTATATCATAAGGCAATAAATCCTCAATTATATTTCATACTTTCTCCCAAAACTCCTCTGCTTTGTTACATATGTATGTATGTACTTGCCCCACAAACTCCATTTTTACAGTGCATTTTATTCTGAAAACACTTCCTTCAGTCTCTTGTATAGTTGGTTGTTATCTGCCTGAAAGTCAACTTTGACTTATGGCAACCCTGAGATGTTTTTCTTTCCTGGCAAGTTTTATTCAAAGGAGATTTTGCTTTTGCTAAGGATGCACAACTAGTTCCCACTTGCTGAGTAGTAATATGAAACCTGCTCTCCCAAGGTTCAACCATCAAAACTATAACAATGCTCTGGTTTTCATCCAGATATATTACACTCCTGTGAATTTTATCAGTTGATTTTCTCTTGATGTGACATTCATATACATTCTAAATATACTGAAATATTCTAACATTATCTCATGTGATGTGAGATATCAGTGATATCTCTTTTCTGCTTGTTAAAGCATATACTCACATTGCTAAGATGATCAGGCAGCATACATTTCTGATACTTCTTTTTATTATTTTACCATTTTTTATTTTTTTAAGCCTTCTTTTCCTTACATATTAAATCCCTTTGCCATTATGTTAAGAATATTTCTGCTTATTTTAATTTTAAAAAGGCCCTTGGTGGCGAGATTTAGTGAGGCAATTACATAATTGAGTAACAATGTAGTGTAGTATCTACATCAAGGATAGTAAGCCAATCATGGGTGGCATTTCATCAGATTATTATTATTTACTGTATTTATATCCCATCCTTCTCAGCCAGAAGGACTTACAATAGGCAACAATTAGATGCCATAAAAACATTAACAGACATATAATAAAACATACGTATTGAAATATAAGATTAAAAGCATAAAATATTAAAACCAATTATTAGCAAGAACTGCATAGTCAAGAAGCTGTTCCAGTCATGATTGCACAAATTTCACCTTGACTTACTGTATTACTATCCAAAGGCTTGGTCCCACAGCCATATCTTCAGTTTCTTTCTGAAGGTTAGGAGGGAGGGAGCTAATCTAATTTCATTGGGGAGGGAGTTCCATAGATGAGGGGACAGCACTGGTAAGACCCTGTCCCTCGTCCCCACCAACCACACCTGTGCAGGAGGTGGGACCAAGAGCAGGGCCTCCGCAGAAGATCTTAACCTCTGTGATGTTCCAGAATGTGTGAGGGAATCTGGGAGTTTTACATTCAAAACCACTTTTTAATTTAAAGTTCTGACACACACACACACACACACACATATATATATACTGTGTGTGTATATATATGTGTGTGTGTGTGTGTGTGTGTGTGTGTATATATATATATATATATATATATATATATATATATATAGTCAGCAGCATGATCCAGTTCCCAAGAACCAGTACCCATGAGTGTGAGAGATCCACAGAAACTTGTATTTCCTTTGCCATTCCCCATTGTAAGGGTGCATGCCCACAGTGCAAGAAACCATTAAAATAACTGCCTGCCTCATTCCAACCAAACCCCCACTTGCCAGCTCATGTCAGTTATTCCAGTTCATAGTACTACTGAGCAAGTAAGGGCTAGATATGGATGATGGTAGTGATGATATTTACTGATAGCCCATTTTTTTCTTTTGTTCAGGACTCAAATAATGTATGGGCATATATTAACCACATCTCATAATGCCCAAAGCATGCCTTTCTGTCATCACATAGAGAAGGTATTTCGAGCTTCAATGTTGGATAATAAGATGTGAATTAAGAGATATCAGCTATTGACAGATCAAAAGGGAGTGCCCCCCACCCCCAACACACACGATATTTCTAAACAGACTTTTAGTTTGGTCACTACAGGACTCATTTTGCATTCTCCAGCATTAATATCATCCTGAATGTATGCATACAATGAAGACCAAGAGAGAATCTGCAATCCCTGGGAAGATCAAGAAGTTATAAGAGGAACTTTATTCTGAGTTACATCAGGGATAGTCAAAGAAACTGTGAAGCAATTCCTTGTGCTGGATCAAATCAGCTTCTAGCTAAGCTAGTTTAAAACTCTTGTTAGTTTAAATAAAGATAAAATCTGGAGCACTAGAGTTAAAAGCCTCAATACACCACAAGGTAAGTGTGCAGGTTTCACTTCAAGCATCTGATCACTGAGCAGATATTTCCAATAGCCTTTCTAACTCTTAAAATGAGTTGCAACTACCCCCATCCCCATCTAGCATGTAGTGATGGTTAGGAATGGTAAGAGTGTAGTGAAACATCTGAAAGGTGAAGGGTTGAGGGACCTGCCTATCTTCGAGAATGCATCTTCCTTATGAGCCCACAGATCTTCTGGGGAGGCTCTCCTCTCACATCCACCCCCGTCTCAGCCGCGGTTGGTGGGGATGAGAGAAAGGGTCTTCTCAGTTGTGGCACCCTGGCTTTGGAACTCCCTCCCCAGGGAGATTAGGCTAGCACTCTTCCTGTCCATGTTTCACAAAGAACTAAAGACGGGGATATCAAGTCGCCTTCAGGCTGAGAAAGGTAGTATATAAATACAGTAAATAAATATCTATTCCATTGTGCATTTGATTAGACAATTTCCTGGACAGCTGACTTTAACTATGACCTAAATCCTATTCTTGCTCCTATACTACTATTCTACCCAAAGTCTTATCCAGTTGAAACTGCTCTTATCCTTTTGCTGCTTTATCATATACACACTTTACTTATTAGACCTACCTTTAAATTGTTGTGCACCAGACCATCCTCCTACAATGAGACTTGACTTATACTATTGATCGTTGTTTCTGATGCTTGTTTTAATGTTGCTCATGTTATTTTATATTGATTATTGCATTTTGTACATGTTATATTTTAACTATCAACTAGGCCTCACCCCACGTAAGCTGCCCCAAGTCCCTTCGGGGGGATGGAGGTGGGGTATAAAAATAAAGTTGTTATTATTGTTGTTGTTTAATAAATATTTTTATTAGTGTTTTCCAATAAAATATTACATAAAAAGATGAGAATAAACCAATATTGTAAAAATAAGGGGAAAGGGAGGGTGGTAGGGGGGAAGAAAAAAAGAAAAAAACACCCACACTATTATTATTATTATTGAGGAAGCCCGTTTTGGAGAGGTAATTCCTTTTTTAAAAAAAAATGACAGGGAAGTGTTTTATTGGGGGCTCTCTCCTCAAACTATGGATCATTCCAGTCTTCCCCAAGAGTTCTTTTGATGCCAAACACTGACACGCATCACTGCTTAGGTTTGTTAATGATAAATAAGGCAACAGATACTACACAGTCGAGAAAATTTCTGACCCCCCTCACAGGCATTGTCCTTGCAGTCTCTGGAAACTATTCCTGATTTACAATCCATCATTGAATATATGGGGCACTTGAGTTGGGGTTAACGTTCCCAGGCATTTGATGGAAGGTGAGCTTATAGGGCCTCATTACACTAGAGAAAAAAATTCATTTTAAATCCTGTTTCTACCTCCTGCAGAATTCTGGGGTTTGTAGTTCAGGGAGGAGGCTTTAACAGTCTCACTAAACTACAAATCCCAGAATTCTGCAGGAGGCAGAAACTGGATTTAGAGTCGATTTGTTTCTCTAGTGTGATATCATGGGTCAGAAGCAAACAAAGAAAATGAAAACATGCAAGCATGATCCATCTTCTTCTCATAGGATACACCTATTTATTATTTACAACATTTGTATCCCACCCTTCTCTATGCCAAAGGAGACTCGGAGCAGCCTCATATATTGGCAGCAATTCAAAACCATAAAAACATACAATTAAATAAGCATTTAGATTTAATATACTTTGGCACCAATTTAATTTCATGGCTCAGTGTTATGGAATCTTGGGAGTTGTGGTTTTACATGGTGTGTTTAGGCTTCTCTGCCAAAGAGTACTGGTACCTCTGCCAAAGAGTACTCCAGAATCCCATATCATTGAGCCATAGTAGCAAATGTGGTGCCAATGCTTTAATTCTATAATGTAGACACATACCTAGCTGTGAGAGTTGTGCAAGCAGGTTAGCAACAGAGAAAGATTCACTTCTCTGGTCCATTCTACATCTTCATTTCAATTTGCACTTCAAGCTGCCTAGATACATTTATAACAAGACCACTAAAACAAATGTACTCTTTCTAGAAGATGAGCAGATGTTAGCATCTGACTGTAATGCTAACAAGGACTCCAAAATCCTCGTGGCAGAGGCTCAACTCACTACATTGCGAAAATACATTGATATACGGAAACTAATGCAGATTCCACAATTACTCAGGAAGCACAAGATAAAACATTTCCCTAAACAACCAATTAAGAAATATTGACGGAATGTTGGAGAAATGCACAGAGGAATAGGGAAACCCAAGATCATTTGACAGCAAGTAAAAAAGGGGAGAGTCCCTGACTAGAAGCACAATAATCTGCATGGCAGGATATCAGCTGCCTGTTGTATTGATAAGTAAATGTTCCTGAATTCCCCACAATGGTAAGATTAAGGTTTCTTGGGTTCAATGTTGGAAAAATGATAGAATTACAAATGAATGTATAAATAGTCCTCAAGCAGATTGTTTGGGGACACTTTCACAGAAAAGCTACCCTCTTTTCTAGTGTAGGGGAAAGGCTCCTGACAGTGCTCTGATGCTCAGGTTAAGATCATTGGGGGCGTCTCTGCCCAGCCAGGTTTGCCGAGGACAGCTCTATGCAACATAACTGAAGGAGCAGAGATTCACTGTCAGAACTGTAGATCTAAAACTGGAATGAGTCACAATGTTAGAACAAGAAGACAAAGTTTCTCCTTGCATCACTAATGAGATCATATTACTTCAACTTTTGCAAGAACAATGTATAATGAGTGATTGAGGAAACAGTCAATGTACAAATAGGGTGCAGTTGTTGCAAAGTGGCAGTTCTGTTGCTTCTGTGAAAGGTTCTAGAGCAGTGAGCATCTGTTGTTCTTTTACATTTACTTTTTCTCAGCCTGGCCAAGCTTGGCCCAAGCATTTTTTTAACCAAATAACAAAATTTGGCTACCAGTATTTAAAAAGCTCTAAAATCATAACATTATATAAAGAACAACACTCAAAAACAGGGGACTCCAGACAAGAAACGATCAGAGACAGCTAATCACCTCTCAACAAAGGAATTTCTCGGGCAATAACAAGCCAGATCTTGAAACTGCTAGGCCATTAAATGCTAATCAAGATGAATGAAACATTCATACCTACCTCCAACAGACAAGAGTTCTTTCTCCCACCCTGGACATTCCAGAGATATATAAACCCCAATTTCCTAGTTTCCAACAGACCTCACAATGTCAGAGGATGCCTACCACAGATGCAGGTGAAACATCAGGAGAGAATGCTTTTGGAACATGGCCATACAGCCTGAAAAACTTACAACAACCCAACATATATCCCCCTTCTTGGTTACCTTGATTCTAGGTGTTCCTTTCCCAGAGTACAGAATTTTCCAAAGCTATGGGATCTTAATGTTCTTGGGACGACACCACATTAGCATTATAAAGTGGGTGGGACCTAAAGACTTTAATGCTTTTGGGATGACATTAGCATTTTAAACTGGGTGCTTCCATGCTCCTATTGTATGGCTACCTTTTGTAGAATTCTGGGAAATATAGGACTAGACACCCTTTGTGTAGAGAGCAGATGTCAGGATCCAGTGCTTTGCCTTTATGCTGCAGAGGTTATCCAAACAACACCAGACTAACAACAACAACAACAACAACATTTATTATGGTCAATGACCAGCATCAACAACACCAGAACTTGTATCAAAGCTATTTTACTTGACACATTAATTTAAACACTTTGGCCATTTCAAGGTCCCAGTTCAAAACATAACGATAGTTCACTACCAAAGAATATAAAGTAAAGACTTAACAAGGAGCATACTACAAATGCCAAGATTCAATGATAAATGTCCAAGGAGCAAAAGTCTAAAATGTAATCTTATATCCATGGGTCAGGTCAGAGAAGCCAAAGTTCATGGGTAGTCCAAACACAGTAGTCGAGGGTCAGTCCAGGGTTTCAGTTCATCAAGGTCCACAGCAGGGTGCAAACACAATGAGGTTTGCCAATACAATAATCTTCTTGGTACAAGGCTTACAAGAATTCAGGACATAGGTCTGAATACCATAATCCACCAACCTGGGGAAATCACAGCCAAGTATAACAGATACTTTTCTCCCAAAGAGCAGTTTCTGCTAGGTTCTTTTTATGCAGCTGATCATAGCTGCATCCTCTCTCTTGCAGGCCTCCAACCTTAATTGCTACCTCCTGTAAGTACTTACCTACAGATTACCCTGCCCTTTAGAATTAGGAGGAAGATTAACCTCTTCTGTACCTTCTGAAGCATCGCCACTCTACAGGTCCTGATCCTGCCAAGCCTTCAGTATACTAACCACTAATGGCTAGGCAAGGCATTCTAACCACCATCAAATGCTGGACATGAAAACAGCCTAGGAAACCACCTGAAATATTTAATATGAAGAATGATACAGTATTTCATCACATAATAGTTGCCATCACAAAAATATCACCCACCCCCCTTTTTGGGGAAAACAAAAGTTTTGCCATTATCCACATAATAGTTGCAACCTTAGTTCACTCACCCCCAAAGGGAGCACCTGCATGGATGAGTAATGCTTCACTCACCTGCACAGCCATCTCCTTTCAAGGTGCAGCCACGTAGGTGAGTGATATATTGCCAGCCCACACAAGTGCTTCCTTTGAGGGCACAGATATGTGGACAAGTATAGCATCACCCATCTATGTGTCACAGGGAGTTTTTCACAACGAAAGAAGCATCTCAGATGTGGCTTTTTTCACTGCATGATAGTCAAATGTGGCCGTGACCAGACCTTAGGAAAGTATTAAGCATTTTTTGGTAGCTTTAGCCAAAAAAAGTAACTTTTCCAATCTCTGATGAATAACGCATACTGTTTGACCTAGAAGGGTGTTCATAAGCAATAGTATGTTCACTGACTTGACCATTCCATTTTAAGAGTGCCAGAAAAACCACATGTTCCTATTGATGCACAACAATAAAAGCGCAATGGCTCCTAACATTTGTCCTTCAGTTCCTCTAGCATAAAGCTATATTGAGCAATATTAATTATACTTTCCAGAAATAGATTAATGCTATAATGCCCAGAACATATTTGAAAAGACATCCTTGATGGTAAAACAGACAGAAAAGTGTTTGAAAAGATGTCATGGATGGCAGGCTTAACAGGTGCATTTCTCTGTACTGTCAAGAGCTATTCTCTTTGCCCATTTTTCCCTCATAGCTGTCAGAACAGCAATTAAGAAGAGTACTTGCAATCTGCTATCATCCATTAGAGTTTCGGAATGCGGTGTCATCTCTATGCAGATGATGTTCAAATCTGTCACTCCTTTCCACCTGTTACCAAGGAGGCTGTCCAGACCTTGAACCGGTGCTTGGCTGCTGTGTCAGACTGGATGAGGGCTAGCAAATTGAAATTGAATCCAGACAAGACAGAGGTCCTCCTGGTCAGTCAAAAGGCCAAACAGGGCATACAGAGAAAGGAAGGAAAGAAGACAAGGCAAGAAGGAAAGCAGGAAGGTAGGGAGAAAGGAAGAAAAGGAAGAAATAAAGAAAAGAGATGAGGAAGAAAGGAAAAGGAAGGAGGGAGGGAGATAGGAAGGAAGAACAGAAGGGAGGGAAGGCAAGACGGGAAGGGAGAAAGGGTGGGAAATAGGGAAGGAAGAAAGGGAAGAGGGGAAAGGACAGGGAGGGAGAAAAGAGGAAGCCTCTTCACTGGCTTACCAACAACTCCGAATCCCAGTCCATGCTGCAGCAGTCGCAGTTGGAGCCGCCCCTCCCCCCGGCCATTCTTCTTTCTGTGTGTGTGCCGTGGCGATCGACGGGGGTGGGGGTTGCCGGAGGTGGCGGCCCTGTTCCTTGTCTCTCGTGATCTCACCAACCGGCAAGGCCGCAAGGCAGCCGGAGGGAGGCTTTGCACACCTCCAGGCCACGCATGAAGAAGCCCTCGGCTGGCTTGCGGCCCTGGTGGCGGGGCCTAAGGAGGCAGCCTTGCAACCCCGCCGAAAGAGCCACATGAAATCATGGAAAGAGCCAGGTATGGCTGACGAGCCATAGGTTCCCGACTCCTGATTTAAACTGTCATGATCTGATCACCATGCTGAATATATCCCATATGCATGGGCATATTGGGATAACGATACAAAAGGTTTGCTAGGGTAGACCCTCTCTCACTCAGACTCCCCCCCCCAATCAAACTCAGCCCCTCCCGAATCAAAATCCTGGCTATGGCCCTGCACATAGGCATGGGTTCTAGTCTACACCCACCCACCCAAACCGTGGATTTCCTTGGGGGGGGGAGGGTGGCTACATGCCATCACAATTTCATGAAGCTATGGCATGTAAACGAGACCTTTCTATGCATATACCTACATTCCTTGTGCAGAATAGGAAAAATCATACTGTATATATTTGGAGATAGTGTAACATATAGTGGATTAGTGGAGGAGAAGTTTTGTGTGTTCAAATAGCGGTTGGGGTTGACCACAGAGCTTTGGAGCTGTCCTTTTTTAGATTGTAGCTCCCAAAATCATTTAGTGAGCATTACAACAGGGATCAGTGAGTCATGAGTCTAAAATATTAAATCTTTAGCCCCAAAATATGATATGAATCACATCTATAGCTCCACTCATTAGATAGATATACTCATATTGAAAATCAGCAACAGGTTTATTTCCTGGAGAACAGTTGGGAAAAATAGTGACCTAAAAGGTTGCTTCATATTTCCCCTTCTATAAAGCCTTAAAAAAGAGCTTTTATCCATAATGCACACCACTTCCACACAACTCTAATTGGCTTCGTCCTACAAAATCCTGAGATTAGTAGATTAGTAAAGTTTTATGTATCTGGAGCAAAGGCTCTTATTGCTAAGGAGCACCCCCCACCCCCCTCTATTCATTCAATGTCATTTAGTGACTCACTATGATAATTAATTATAAATTATTTAAAATGGATCTATTTTCAAAGTGGAGTAACCTTGAGATGCAGACCTTTGAGGTCCCTCTAGTATGTGCAGTAAGGCTGGCAGGTCTATTTTCCAGAATCCAAGGTCTTGGAGCTATGACTGAGAGAGACAGGCAGACACTGCTTCGGTTTTATTATTAGCAATAGATTAATTAGTTTCCACCCTCCTCTATGAACTATTGTTTTTGATGTTTTAAATAAATCTGAATGTGACTTCAAGATAATTTACCATGACGTTCAAACAAGTTCAAGATTCTTTGTGAAGATTTGTGTAGGTTAATAAACATAATTGTCCTTGTCAAAATGATATGCTTTCTGTGATTTTACAGTCAATTAATACAAATAGTTATGAAATATGACAAATGCATTTTTAAGCAGCTGAAGGTTATCAAGACCAGGCAGGTAGCCTCATAACAAACCTCTACCGCTAATTGAAAGTGATGACAGTGAAGGTTATGGAAACCTTCTGCAGAGACATAGGATATATGCTGATGTCTTTTGAAAAAGAAATCTTGTTGCTGTGAAAAAAAACTTCATCCATTTCTTAATAAAAGCTGTCGAATCACAATGGCTTCTGTTAATGCTAACACTATAACCTGATCATTCTTCCTATGAGACTATAAAGTTGTCCCTTCACATTTGTAGTTTTCTTTTTTTGTACATTATTCATGGATTTGATTTTTAACTGTTCTTTTTTGGATTGCTAGAGAGAACACCCCTCCAGGAATCTATAGCTCAGCCAATGTGATTCTGTGTTCCAGTTCCAGTGCAAGTTGATTATAAAGTCATGGAAGATCTAGAAAATCGTAGAAAGGTGTTCTCTCAAAGTTAAAAAAAAGCAATCTCTTTATTAGTGGTGTTTCACTTTCATGAAGGTCCTGTGCCCTATCCCCCAGAAATATGAAGGACTGGCTTTATTAATATTAATTCATATAGCCAGTGTAATTTAATTTCTCCTCAAGTGTCCTATGACACTAAAAGCTTCTGCACAACAAAACTGCCTTCTTTCACACATCTACATCTAGATGCAGGTTTTGGTTTGGAACACCAAGAGTCTCGACAGGGTCACTTACTGATGAGGCGGGAAAATCCCCAAGAGCCATCAGAAACCCATTTGGGTCCACAAGTCTCCTGGTCGGACCATTTTAGTGGGTCCACCACCCCTGCAGAGGTGGAAAGGCACAGTAAGCCTAAACCTGATCAGGTAGTGGTTGGTCCATGGCAAAGAAGCTATGGTCAACTCCTCCACCCCGCCACCTTCTTCCCATCTCTTACAGAAAACCAGATCTAGTATGTGTCCTGCACTGTGGGTGGGACCCAATATTAGTTGGGACCGGTCCATGATTGCCATGGCAGCCATGAAGTTCTGAGCTGCACCTGACAGAGTGGTCTCGGCATGGACGTTGAAGTCCCCTAGCACAATATGCTGTTGAGACACACCAGACACAAGAGAAGTATCCCAGGGGAGAGAAGGATATAACAGCAATATAAACATCAAAGAGTACAAGATCTCAGGTTCCAATTCAACATTTATCCATTATACTTAATGTACTTTAAACAAACAATATCCTGTAATGAAAATTATGCATACATGCTGTCTTCTACTACATTCATACACAGCAGATACGGGCGGTAAGCTCACATGCAAGTGAGTAGACGTCGTAAAGAGGCGGAAAGGAGTTCCTGCGTCATCAGAGAGGGACACAGTCCCAGATGTCTCCCAACAGATAATAAAGAATTGTAAATAATAGTCAAGTCCCGGTCAAAAATGCCAGTCTATGTGGTATTCATGTATTAATGGGGAGACAATCCATGGTCGACAAAACCAATATTGATGCGCGCCTTCGTTTCGCCCCCGAAGGGGGCTTCCTCAGGACCAGTGGCCGTGGCCTAGGTAGCGTTGTCTACAGACGTCGTAAGACAGGAACCGCACTGAGGTATAATAAACATATACATTTCTAAGTATCTAAAATTAACTAGGTAGGATTCAAAAGTGGGAAACAGCCAGGGCAATAGGAAATGGATGGGATTTTTTGGTTAGAAAAAAGGAGGATACATACCACTGCATGGAGAAACGCGAGCACCGCAAGTGCTGACAATATCGCTAGGATATCGGGCAGGAGGCGCAAAGGTGCGAGAGAGCCAGGTTTAAGTAAGGATCATACAGGTGTGGTTACACAAGTAATTCACTGATTGATAGTTGATTGTTTAACCCTTGGGGTTCCTCGCATTGTAAATTGATTATCCATTTATTTTCAAGCTGCAGGAGCAGTTGTTTTATATTTTGGTGTGGTTTTGGGTGAGCTTTTTCCAATACCATAACTTTAAAGTTGTCGTGGGAGTAATTGTGAGCTTTGAAGTGTGCATATAGTATGGAATTATCACAGCCCGTTCGAAAACGTGATCTGTGCTCACAAATTCTTGTCCGGAGTTCCCTGGTGGTCTCCCCGACATACAGGCCCCCACAGCAGCCACATATTATACAGTACACGAGATTCTTGGAGTTGCACGTTGCCCATGAATAGATCTTATATGTTTTTTGATTGTATGGACTTGTTATGTAAGTGGAGGTGGAGATGTGTTTGCATATACTACATTTCCCACATGTCTTGGTGCCATTAGAAAGGGGATTGGCTAAAGAGGGATCCATAGTGGAATCTCTGGTGTGCACTAGAAGGTCTGAGATTTTGTGTTCTTTTAAATGCAATTAATGGGGGTCTTTCCAGGCCAGGAATGGAACTGATCAGAGGCCAGAAGTTTCTAACAATCTTTTTTATCTTTTGAGAATGGGGGGTCAAGGTGAGGGGCCAGATGATGTTGGTGGGGGATGCTTTAAACTGGGATTTAAGGAGAGTTTCTCTGGGAGTGTTATTAACCCTATTAAGGGCATTATCTAGTACTCTGGGGGGATACCCTCTTTGTTTTAAGTTATCCAGAAAAATAGTAGCATCCTGCTTAAAGTGATGGTTAAGAGAGGAATTCCTTTTTAATCTTAGTAAAGATGAATATGGTAGATTGTCTTTTAGGGGGTAGGGGTGAAATGAAGAGTAGTGTAGGAGGGAGTTGGTACTAGTAGGTTTAGTGTAGTTTTTTGTCCTAATATATCCCTCATGGGCAAATATTGTGAGATCAAGGAAGTTGACCTCCTCACTACTATATTGGAATGTGAATTGTATTTTGGGGTGCCAGGAATTGCACCACTGCATTAATTCATCTGGGCTGATAGCTCCATCCAATAGGATTATGACATCATGTATCGAAACGAAGGCGCGCTTCAATATTGGTTTCGTCGACCATGGATTGTCTCCCCATTATTACATGAATACCACATAGACTGGCATTTTTGACCGGGACTTGACTATTATTTACAATTCTTTATTATCTGTTGGGAGACATCCGGGACTGTGTCCCTCTCTGATGACGCAGGAACTCCTTTCCGCCTCTTTACGACGTCTACTCACTTGCATGTGAGCTTACCGCCCGTATCTGCTGTGTATGAATGTAGTAGAAGACAGCATGTATGCATAATTTTCATTACAGGATATTGTTTGTTTAAAGTACATTAAGTATAATGAATAAATGTTGAATTGGAACCTGAGATCTTGTACTCTTTGATGTTTATATTGCTGTTATATCCTTCTCTCCCCTGGGATACTTCTCTTGTGTATGCTATTGGTGGGTCAGCCTATTTCATTTGTTAGTTTGTTGAGACACACCAGGCCAGAGACTAATCCGGCTAGCTCAGGTAAGGAGACTGTAGTGCAGCGGGGTGGTCGATACACTAACGGAATCCCTAACCTGTCCTGGTCACCAACCCTCAGACCGACACATTCGAATGTGGTTGACTGTGGGATGGTGCACCTGGTCAGGGGGATGGAATCCTTATAGACCACTGCGGCACCACTTCCCCGCCCTCCAGGTCTTGGCTGGTGCTGTATGGAGTAACCTGGTGAATAAAGCTTATTAATATTAAGAGGAGTGGTGGTTCTCATGAAAATTTTCCTTGATTTGATTCTACTTGGAGAAGGCTCATAGCCATGTTTCTAACTAGGAGGTGCATGTAACTTGGGGACTGCCTGCACTTGGAATCTTCTAGATTGTTCATACCAAAACTCTTTGACTTCTAAAATTGTTGCATATTTTTGTTAGTCCCAACTAGAATAATTGAATGAATTGAATTTTCTTTAGTGTTGATGTCTCTAGCTATCAGTGATTCAATAGGTCTCCTAATGATTTGGGACTAACAGATGGATTTAAGCCAAAGTAACTTCATATTGCTTGACATTATAGCAAGTATGGGAATTGTGTAGCCTTATGTAGCCAATCATGAGAAATGCTGAGAAGTTACATTTGACAACATCTGAAGGTACCCTGCATTGTATGAGAATACAATCTCAACTGCTGTTGTCATTTGCAATCAAGTTGGCTTTGACATAGGGAGATTCTATGATTAAGAGGCCGGTATGAGCACAGTCAACAACAACCCTGCTCATGTCTTGCACACTCAGGGCCGTGGCTTCCATTATTTAATCAATCTGCCTGTAAAACAGCCTTCTTTTTCTACTTCTGTCTACTTACCAATATGAGACCTGACATTGTCTAAGTGTATATCCAGCATTAGCATTTTGTGACATCTTGTCTCAGGTATGATATCCTGAAACAGACTTATCAAGTTCTAATGAGAGTTCAGTGTATATTTGCTCTAGCACCCACACTTTGCAATAATATTGTGGTGTCTTATTGAGAGCCCAGTAAATTCATAATCTGATGAGAAACAAATTTATGTATTGAAATTGGAGTATTCATCCACTTAATTGACCACTGTTTAGAAAGGACTCCCCAGGATTTCGGGAGGAAGGGGGGGGGGTTCCTGGAGATAATATGGGTTGAAGCTGGAAGTTTTGGCATGCAAAGGGTGTACTTTCCCACTTAGCTACAGCGCTTCCTTAAATGTTTCAAGAAGATAGTGGCATGACAGCACCTAAAGGCTTGTTCACACATTCATGTCTATCATTTCATTTATCTCTGCTTGATGACTAGCAGATGGATGTGTCAACTGACTCTGCTGAAAGGCATTCCCTTTGGGTATTGCGTGCAAGTAACTGAGACACTCATACTCTGTATTTTTAGCATTCAATTTCCTGAGTGGTTAAAAAAGTCAGAAACCTTATTTTAAAAGCTGGAAAATTTTTAAATAGACTTTAAGGTACGTGACAACTAGTCTCCCTGAGCAGGACATGCTAAAGCAAAGCTATGGAAAATTACATTGTATTCTACACCTCTAAGGATCCTTCAGTAAGTCCCAGAAGCTCTCCACCAGTATAGTCTCTGACACAATCTCTTATAATAATGAGTTATCTGTAAACTCTGTCAAATGTTTTCAGTTGAGAATTTGATGGCAGAACTGAGAACAAAGAGAAACATTTGCAAATTGGACAGGTTCACCCCACAGATGAAGGGTTGCTAACCCACTGATCTGCTGCACCTAGCAGAAAATATCTGGCTTGCTTTCCTTTCAGTTAAGAGTTCATTTCCTGTCAGATGCTACTAGAAAAAGCAGTATTCTTGATGGAAGCATTCTAGTGGGTGAAAATACCCCCACTATAATATAGCATCCTTCTTGTGGTACTTGAATAGCCAAAATGGCTACCAGCAAATTGAATCTATCCGGAGGAATTGTTCCATTCTTGTTTGCAGTGACATCAATAAACAAAGAAAAAGGCTTAATATTCAAAATGTATGGAGCAATGGTGAGGGAATGTGAATAGGGATTTTTTAAAAATCAGAAATTGATTTATAGTTTTATAGTTTTATATGTATTGTCTCCCCCTACTCCCTATATGTGTAACCCCTATAGCCCCCACCCAAACCCCACCCCTCCTCCGACATCCCCCCAACACTGGCACTGTGGACGGATATACGTTCTTCCGTCATTGCACGAAAAACTCAATAAAGATATTTTTTTTTAAAAAGGAAAAAAAAGAAATTGATTTATAGTTGCAATCCTTCACAGGAATTCTATTTTTCCAAGGTGATGATTCCCCTGTATTTTATTTATGGGCTCAAGACAATTCACCAAACCATTGTTGAAAGGATGACATTTATGTCCAATGATCTCATTAGATGAGGTTTGAGAAGCATCCTAGGATGCTTCCATGCCAGTCCAGTGATGGATGGGCATGCTGTCCATCCCACTATGTTGCTGGACTTCCGGTGGAGGCCCTACTCACAATTGGAGTGGAAGCATTGTACAATGCTTCCCTTCCCTCTGCCTGTGTTGTGCTGGCTTCAATGGAGCCAACATGGATTCTCACTGCTTGGGTGATGGGGGAACCAACATTGCGAGGGAGCGGTGCATGGGGCGATGTATTCTGGAATTTGCAGCCCAAAAAGAACCAAAATCTCAAATGGGGAGATCTGAAAGTGTGAACTTCCTCCCCGGGTCCACTTAAGAAGCATGCCCCAAACTTCTTTTGAGTTGTGTCAATTTCATAAGCTTCATCCCTCCTGCAAATAAGCAGGGCAAGTTGTATCTTGAATAATGTAGTAACCAGGAAAGAGAGCTGATTCCCACAGGGGAAAAGGGGAGCAATTAGGCTAACATACCATTCTGAACACATCTAACTAAATTTCGTCTTGCAACCTAAGCAGAGTTAGCCCTGGTTAATACCTATTTTGGACTCTGCCAGATCTTTAAGTAAGACTAAGAAGCAATTCTCCCTGAAACTCTGGATATCCATTGCTGTGTGTCTCATATGCTATCGTGGGGTTAGATGTACCAAGAACCTGACTCATTATACAACAATTTTTTATGTTTTGGAGAATGTGAGTCCTGTCCTCTGTGAGATGAGTCCTATTCCCCGTGCCTTTCTACAAGGTAAAGTAACACTATCTTGCCTTTGGAAATGTAGGGGAGTGGTGTTTAGTGAAGGGGTTACTGTTATCCTTTGGGATTTTTACAAAGTATCCTGCAGGAACACTTAAAATACTAATGGTTTTGGGGTAAACATTTTTTTAAAATAAACAGTAAAAGTTTATTAACAAAAGTCACAAGCTTACAAAATGCTTTGCAAAATAGCCCAAAGGCACTGCAAGGGTGAGTAAATGAACTCAAACAAACAAAGGACACAACCAGCCAGGTCAGGTGAACAACACAAAGAAAAAAGCAGATTAAACCACTGGAAAACCCGTGTTATTCAGGAACTCATAAACACGGGCAAACAGGAAACAACAATGTTTGGGGTAAACATTTTCTGACATTGCTAAACGTAGCATGCCATTTCACAGTTCTTTCCTATTGATTATACCACCATTCAAAACATGGTGTTTGCTATCAGATGTAACATTTTATCTGTAGTGCTTATTTTCCAAGCCAGAACAGCAAAGAACTACAAAAGCCTCCAAGACTACTTAAGGTTATATTCTGTTTATCCAGGCGATGTCTTGTGTAACTGTAATATTCCAATTGATGTCTTCCAAATGACATTCATCCTTTGTCTGTGACTCTTCTCTTTAGAATTAGGGATGATGATGATGATGATCTCTCTTGAAAAATGTTACATAAAGGCATCAAGTCTGTGGATCTGGAGCATAAATTTACTACCAGCCATAAAATATCGTTGAAAGTACTTCTATTTGCGGCCAAGAAGGGAGTAAGGTTTGAACTGAAATGCTTCTCATCCATTTACTCCTTACCAGAGCCCCCAATGGTGCAATGGGTTAAATCCTTGTGCCGGCAGGACTGCTGACCAACAGGTCAGTGGTTTGAATCCAGGAAGAGCGGGTTAAGCTCCCAGGGTCAGCTCCAGCTCCCCATGTGAGGACATGAGCGAAGCCTCCCACAACGATGGTAAAACATCAAAACATCTTGCAGATGGCCAAATCTCTCACACTAGAAGCGACTTGCAATTTCTCAAGTTGCTCCTGACGTACATAAAAAGATCTTACTCCTTTCTTGGCTACAATTAGAGAAAGTACTTTCAACTATATTTCATGGCTGGTAGTAAATTTGTGTTCCAGGTTTTATGGCAAGTCGGATTAACTCAGAAAAACCTGTGATGCTCACCCGATGTATATGAACATCATGAGGATGGCCAGATGTTAGTTCAGGGTGACTCTGGATGACTTCTAGTCAAAACCATAAACATGTTCGCTTTAAAAGAACTATGTTTCAGAGAAAGTTCAATCCCTTGAATGCATCCTTTAAAGTAGTGCTAATCAAAGTGGTGGTCTATGGAGCATTGCCAGCCTGCTAGCTGTGGTCCAAAGACATTTCTCAGGAAAGAAAGAATTGTAGCCAAGAAACACATATATTGCACTGGTCCCCATATCAGATAAATTAAGATTTAAAGTTCAGACCTGACTTAAATATTTCCTGACACTGCATCAACCTTGGCCATTCTTTCTTGGTTTTTACCAGGCAGGCTAACAGTTTTTCCACACGGGTTTTCTGGAATGGTACTAAGGAACACCCTCCAACATTTTACAAATGAAAATCATGGTATGTGTGGGCAAGCAGCAGCAGACTGTGGTCAGGATGGCAAAAGCTATTAATGAGGAAGAACACACAAGATAAGGGAGGCTATAGCAGTTTGCTTTTTCCTATGTGTACCAGACAAAGAGAGCCAGCAAGGCATAGTGGGTTGAGTGTTAAACTGTGACTCTGGAGACCAAGATTCAAAACCTTTCTCAGCCATGAAGATGTGCTGACTATGAGCAAATCGCACACTCTCAGCCCCCAAACCCCTATGCTCAGTTTATTTTATGGCTCAAGTAGGAAACAATTTGAAGGCACACAACAACAATACCTGACTACACTTTTTAAACTGGACCTTGGTCTCACTAACCTGAGCAATGGTGGAGATGTTTAAATTGCTTTATACCATATACCCAAGTTAATAATAACAACTTTATTCTTATATCCCGCCACGATCTCCCCGAAAGGAACTCGGGACAGATTACAGAAGGCACAAAAACAAACATAAAAGTAAACACAATATAAAATACAGCAAAATAAAACACATGCACATATAGTTCTGATTTTAAAGGATGATGCCTGTTTTAAGTTAATATGATTTGTTTATTTTTCACTTTTATAGATTGTTTAGTTACTTGTGTTGATTCTATTTAAATTGGTTATTGGTTTATTCTTTTATTGTCATTGTTTTAGTTTGATTATTGTTGTGTTATTTACATTGTTGTAAGCCAATCCGAGTCCAATAGAATAATAATTATTATTTTACTTACACAAAAAACAGTATGACACAGCAAACGAGATCTATATGCTGGATTTCGTATCACAAAATCACAATTCAAACACTTCCCAAGCATTTAGGACTGTGTGATATATTTTCAAATGATGTGTGCAGATCCAAGTAAGGTGGCCTTTTGCAGTTGACAGATAGTGATTTTGTCAATGTTTATTGTTTCCAAATGCCGGCTGAGATCTTCTGGCAGGGCAACCAGTGTGTCAATTACCACTGGGACCACCTGTACTAACTAACTAACTAACTAACTAACTAATTTTATTACTTATGAGTCGCCCTCCACAAATGTGCTCCGGGCGACTTACACTGTACTGATTTATGCCAGAGCCTTTGCAGTTCAATTTTGAGATCTTGGCTGACTTTTTCCTGTTGTTTTTCATCAATTCGACTGTCATCTGGTATGGCAACATCAATAATCCAAACTTTTTTTCTTTTCCATAATCATGATGTCTGGTGTATTGTGTTCCAAAACTTTGTCCGTTTGGATTCAAAAGTCCCACAGTATTTTTGCGTGGTCATTTCCACTACCTTTGCAGGTTATGATCCCATCAGTTCTTTACTACTGGCAGGTGGTACTTGTGACATAAGTTCCAATGAATAATTTGAGCCACATAGTTGTGTCTCTGTTTGTAGTCCGTCTGTACAATTTCCTTGCAGCAGCTGAGGATATATCAACGATTTCATCATATTCTTTGCACAGTCTGCATTTTGGGTCATCAACTGATTTATTACTACTACTACTACTACTACTCCTCCTCTCTTCCCCACATTAGTTGAATGCAAACTGTTTTTTTTGCATTTTGAACTCAGTTTGCAGCAAATTAAGTAAGCCCTGAACAATGGAGGGAATTAAAGGAGGAAAGAAAAACTCAGGACGGTTGGAGGATATATCATAAGTGAGAGTTAGAACAGATTTTCTTTTGGTAGAGATAAGTTGGTCTCTCTACACATCCTCACCCTCAGCCCCCAGTGTCATTGTTATCCATCACATTCTCTGTAGAAACCAAAGAAGCCCTGGCCAGAACTTACTGGTTATTTTTTGTACTGCATCTTCCTGAATCCCAGGTCATATTTTCTGAGAATTCTAGAAACATACAGATATAGATATTAGGCCTGGTTGATCCATGGTTCCAAATGATTCAAAAGTACTTACAAAACAAAAGTTCCTTTTGTTTTGTAAGTACTTATGAGCCATTTAGAACCATGGATCAACCAGGCCTAATAGATATGTTTCTAGATCCACATTGTCAAAGTTAATCTGAATATTACTGAATTTACTGCATGTTATTACACTGGCTCTTGTTTTTATAATAGGAACTTTCAGATTATGTTCCAACAGATGCTGCATGATGAGTAGTAATCTCAGTGGCTTCACAAAACTGTCATTACTGTCCTTTCATTTTTGGAAGTCATCAGCACTAATGCTATAATTAGGGGAAAAATCACTTTTACAAAAAAAATTGATCAGCGGTGCTCTGGGAGTAAGTGCATTTTGACTGCTCATTTTGTGATTAATTGTGAGAATTGACCTTTTCATCTGGGAAGTGAAATTACCTGAGCTATTTGAGGAGGCTTATTTGAGGTCCACACATTAGTCAATGGCTGAAAACAACAAACAAAAGTCAAGATTAAGTCAGAAATATATGGAGAAACTTTAAACAACATAGCTATTAAATTATTAGGCTGGTATAATTTTAATATCAGTAAATTAATCTTTAACACTTGTAAACATTGTTGTAAGACATGATGGTACAAGATTGCTGACTGCCTAAGGCAAGAGATCACCAGATTTGCTGTAGCTGCATTGTACCACACTGTGCTCCATAGAGAACAAAGTTGAGCCACCAGTGTGGTTCTCTGCAAATCCAATCAGGCTGAAATGCCTAGGCTTGAAAGACTGATCCTTAAAGTCAGAGATAGAAGAGCACCATCACCATACAAATGATTGGCTCAAACATAATCTTTTTTTGAGATGCTGATTTTTCAAGAGTGATGCTGCCCCATTTAAAAGAATTTAAATGATGTCTCCTGGTCAGTCCAGTCACTCAGTAATGCAGCTCTGTTTTGTTTCAAATTATAGCTCTCGCTGACTAACTACCATTTATGGATTCTCATCCAACCAATTACTAACTCAGACCTGTCATTTAGCACCTCCAGTATTTTATCAGCATCAAAAGGGGAAGGAGAAAAAGCTGTGTGTCATCGGTATACTGATGGTACCTTAATACAAATCTTCAGTGACATTTCCTGGTGATTTCTCATATACTGTAAATGGCCAGGGACAAAATCAAACTGAAGTCTATCATCACCACATCCTGCAATCTGCCAAATGGACATCAGAGCAGGCCTTTGGAATGCAATTGTTTCAGTCCTCAATCCAAACAGGGAGACTAGAAGAATACCATAGTTGACAGTACTGAGGCTCCAAACAATCAATAGGATTGCTCTCCAAATGTCCTGTAAGGGCCCCATCATAAAAGCCAGGTGAAGCATCCCACTTCACCTGGCTTCACAGCAAAAAAAAAGAGCTGCAGCTCCCACTCAGTGACGTTTTCCCTATTACATGGGAGAAGTGTCACCATTCCGCAGAGGATCCGTGCTGGTTCCATTGGAAACAGCACAACACAGGAAGCCTCCCATGTTGTGGGGGAAGAATCCAATGATCTTTCCACCCCAGTTGGGTGCTGGACCTCCTCCAGAAGTCACACGACTTTATGTGATGGCCGGCATAGGGCTCCATCCTCAAGACAGGGTGGAAGTGTTGTAGGATGCTGATTTAGGTGAGTGTGATGAGGTCATGATAATATAAGAATACTAGCTGTACCCGGCACTCGTTGCTGTGCCCTTTTTAGGAGATGCGAGAAAGTGCAATCATCAACGGTGTGCCCTCCTTTAAACTGCAGTTGGATGGAGTGTGGGTCATGGGGGGCATGGTGTGCCAAGTTGGGTCTTTATTGGTCTTGGTTCTGGGCCACAGTGGTCTGTGGGGAATGATGGGTTTTGAAGTACTACAAATCCCATTTTCCATGGTGGTACTTCATGTCCCATCATGCATGGTAGGGGCTCTGTGTGCCAAGGTAGGTTACTGTAAATTCAGGCCATACACAATGTCCCATGAGCTGAGGCCTAGTTATGAACAGCAAGTTAATGAAGCCTTACTGTCAATTCAGGCCATACACAATGTCCAATGAGCTGAGGCCTAGTCGGGAGAATCAAGTTAATGAAATCTTACTGTCAATTCAGAGCGTAAACAGCTTCCCAGTAAGTGAGGGCTAGTTAGGGAAATCAAGTTAATGAAGTCTTACTGTCAATTTAGAGCGTAAACAGCTTCCCAGTAAGTGAGGGCTAGTTAGGGAAATCAAGTTAATGAAGCCTTACTGTCAATTTTGGGCGTGGTCTGTGATTTTTTGGGGTGTAAATTTTCGGTTGGAAGTGATTTGGGTGTTTGTGTTGGGGATTGGCTCAGGCCTTTTCCTTATTCTGTTTTGGCAGTTTATTATGGATCGGAATTTTCATGTTGGCTGGCCAGTGCAGCAGTTATGCAAATCCGCCCTTATTGGCAGCCAATCATGTTGTTCAGAATGTAGAGGCTGGGTGAGTCTTTGGCTGCCCCGGAGGATGCTGGTAAATGTAGTTTTATTTTTACTCGTTGTTTTGGGGGCCTTTTAGGTTTTGGGGTGGAAAGTTTCTTTGCTACAAACGTACCTTGCTTGAGGCCTATTTCTGTTGGCAAGTATTGTGTTTCTGCGTTGTATGGTTTCTTTGTTTGAGGTATACATCACATGACGTGAACCCATTTATATAATAGGTATGAAAATAAACTAATGACTGTGGTTTGAGCACTTTTCCTGCAAAGGAGATATATGTAGATAGACAATACACGGAATTATCTTCTGAATCTAGAAGTGCCCCCTCCCACACACACACACACACACACACACACGAATAATCTCAGTTGTTTCTTTCAAGGAAACTGAAACCACTGTGCCTGCCATGGAGTCATTCATTGCTTCTTTGATCCATTATTGCATCCTGCCACTGCAAGATACTATAAGAAAATAAGGGCAGAGAGTGAGGAACAGATGGTAGTCTGCACCCTTTCAAACAACCTGTCAACATTTAAACACAGGTAAAATTGAAAGTGATGCAGGAAGCACCAACAAGATGACTCTGTGGGAGTGTTTGGGAACAGAAATATATCTAAAACAGCAGTCACATTATAACTGATGCAAACACTTTTATCCACAAATGAAATACTTATCAGGCTACAGTAGCCTGTCAAGGATTCATGTTGCTCTTTCTATGGACCTATGTAAAGCAGATCCCTTCCATCTTTGCAACATCTTTGTTAGATGATACTGCACAGATGCTGGTAGGAAAAAATCATTATTTCCCGTTAGATCTCTTTCATGATCATCTCTAAAGTGAGCTCAGTGTTTGACTGGATTCTACATGTGTGTTTTCCCATTCACTGCCTGTATGAGTCGGCAATCTGGGTGTTTGAACTATAACTCCAATAATCTCAGACCATTCATGACTGTGCTGTATAAAAACTATAGTCCAAACATTTGAAGGACACAAAGTTGTCTGCCCAGTTGTAACACATTGTTCACTTCAGATTTGGGCCATAATGACCTAATTAGGTGCTCTTGTGGAAATTCTCAGTATCTATAGCACAGGGCTGTCCAACTGGCAGCCCCCGGGCCATATACGGCCCCCCAGCCCCTTCCCCACAGCCCCCTACCTTCCTGCAAGATATCTGCCTTTTAAGATTAATTTTTTTAAAAAAAAAATTTGGAATATTTTTTTGGAATATTTTTCGGAATATTTTTTATTTATTTTTTTGCGGCGGGGGGGGGGTGAGGGGCGGGGCAGGTAGGAGGAGCATGCTCTCTTCCTCCTCCTCCTACTTCCCTCCCTCCCTCCCCCCTCTCCCTCTCCCTCCCTCCTTTCTCTCTTTCCCCCTTTCATTCCTTCCCCCTTCTACCACCTGAAGGAAAGAGGGAAGGAGACAGAGAGTGCACGAGTGAGAGGGGGCGTGGCCAGAGCGAAAAAGGGGCGGGGCTGAGTTCGGAGCACAGGGGGTGCTCACCCATTCCCTTTCCGGCTTCCTCCTCTCCTGAGGCTTCGTGCCAAGTTTGGTCCTGATCCATCATTATTTGAGTCCACAGTGCTCTCTGGATGGAGGAGAACTACAACTCCCAAACTCAAGGTTCAGTACTTTCTGTTGCTCTCATGAGAGTTTAGGTTTGATTCAACATGGCTGAGGAATGCTTTGATTGTGTTTTCCCCTTATGGCAGAAGGAGATTGGACTGGATGGCCCTTGGAGGTCTCCTGTTCTAGGAACCCATTGTAATTATTATTATTATTATTATCATCAGAGGCTGAATGGCCATCTGTGAGGAATGCTTTGATTGTGTTTTCCCCTTATGGCAGAAGAAGGTAGGACTGGATGGCCCTTGGAGGTCTCCTATTCTAGGAACCCATTGTAATTAATATTATTATTATTATCATTATCAGAGGCTGAATGGTCATCTGTGAGGAATGCTTTGATTGTATTTTCCCCTTATGGCAGAAGGAGATTGGACTGGATGGCCCTGGATGGCCCTTGGAGGTCTCCTACTCCAGGAACCTGTTGTTGTTGTTGTTATTATTATTATTATTAGCAGAGGCAGAATGAATATTATGCCTTATCATTCAGGGTTATAGGCCTGTGTGGAAGGGCCCTGGCTTCTTATTTGACTTCCTTTCCACACATCTGAATAAAATCCCATGTTATTTGCTTTAAACCAGATTATATGAGTGTGGACTCCGATAATCCAGTTCAAAGCAGGTATTCTGGGTTATATGGCTGTGTGGAAGGGCCCTGAATCCACACTGCAATATAATCCAGTTCAAAGCAGGTTTTGTGGGGTTTCCTGCCTGGATATTCTGAGTTATATGGCTGTGTGAAGGGCCCTGAGTCCACACTGCAATATAATCCAGTTCAAAGCAGGGACTGGGACTTGAGACTGGGATTTTGGTGTTCATCTCTATCTCCAAGTCAAAGCCCCGGTGTCCTCCACAGACACCTCCAAGGCGGGGAGAGGGCGGAGCCAGGGAGGGGGCGGAGCCTGGGTGGGCCCGGGGAGGGGGCGGAGCTGGGGTGGAGCCAGGGAGGGGGTGGAGCCGGGGGCGGAGGCAGACCCTTCGGCCCCCCAGGTCATCAGTAACTGGAATTCCGGCCACAGGTCCGGTAGAAGTTGGACAGCCCTGCTATAGCACATCAGATATGTGGAACTCATCAAGAGATTTCTATCCAGTGATTGTTCAGTTTCTTCCAAGACTTTTTAAAATCATCCACTAAATTATTTCCCAAATTGTGAGAAAGAAACAGGTCTGAGTTACCTTTTGAAACCAGTGCTGGACAGTTCTGGTAATCTCCCCAAACTTGCATGCCCCCTCCCCCAGAAGGCCAAAAAATATATTAGGACATAAATCATCTGCAATGCTGAACATTTTTCATCAGCATCAATTTCACACAAAATCTGTTTCGAAAAGTAGTGCTGTGAATGTATGCACCTCCTAATATAATCAGGAGCTGCAAAATAAGATAAAAATACATGAGTGGATCTCAGCATCACACAAAACAGTTGCCTTTCTCTTGTTATAATTTGCTGTGAGAAACACAAATGTACCATCACCGTTCAATGGGATTAGACTTTGGAGGAGTATGACGTGCGTACATTTTATGGTCTCTGGAGCTACTGATGCATGTAACTCCATTAGTATTAATGGGAGTTGTGTATAATCCTCTCCATGAGAGAACAGCCCTCGAGGTGAGATTAGGCTATGAAACATTTGCAGTAGGATATGAGGGCCAGCAAAGAACTAAGCGAAGAGCACACAGCATGGTGCAAAAACAGAACTGCACTGAATTATTACCAGTTCATCCAACAGCTGCTTAAAGCTTTGCTGGAAGATGCAAGTTGGCTTTTTAAACAAGCAAATGTAAGTCTCTCCAGGCCTGGATCTTACAAAGAAACAGATGGCAAGTTAACATGTTACATGCACCACTATTTCCTAACAAAGATATGCATCCTTTTAATAGCATTGTCATTGGGAATGTCTTGTGTCCATATGCTGAAGACATGACCTGGGATGCAGCTAATATTTTATGCTTAAGGACGTGGGTAAACATTTTTGTTCAATAGGGAATGTCTGCATTTGGTTCAAGGTTGGGGAACTGGAGTTGTAGTACCCTTATGCATGCAGACATGCATCCATGTTTGGGCAGCGCTGTGACCAAAGCACACAAACAGGTGCATCCACATTTGGTTGTGCATTCAGTTGCACTTTTGGGTATGAATTCTGTAGCATAAGTCTCTGTGTGCCATTTTCTTCTCATAAACTATGGACAAACATGCCTACAGAGACCATCAGTGGATATGATTCTCCTATTAAGTGCTACCTGGATTCCATGTATTCCTGGCATGGGGCTACAATGGGTTTTATATAGGAAACTAGATTTTTAATGCCATTTCACACTACTTAATGGTAGAATAGTAATTTTACTTTGGTTGTCATAGAATTATGGGGTGGGCAGACCCTATTGATTTGTGTAAAGCAGATGTGGTCCTAGGCAGTTACCACTTACATCTGAATGTTGCATTCCATGATATTGTTGTTAGTAGCTTTGTTTTGAATAATGTGATTTATACAACTTCCCTTTTTCCTTCTTGAACAGTGCAAATTTATGTAATGCATTTTAATATGTGGGGGATTCAGATGCATTGGGCAATCTAATCATTTTCAGAGTCTCATTTCTTCATAGCAAGAACTCACTGTTCTTGAGGAGTGTTTTAATTCCAATGTTAGAAGAAAATAAGGATGATATGGTGACTCCCTGGCCTGGCATGCCTTATCTGCCTGTTGCAAGATTGGCAATCTCCAATGACAACTGGATATTCCAAAATGAGAAACTTCATTATCAGAGAGGCGGAAAACACCTTTAATGGCAATTGTGAATTTTGGGGGGTGGGGGTGGTTATGGCATTGACTTTGTCAGTCAAGCAACCCAGTAGTGAATTGGTATATCATAAATATATGTTGGTTGCAGTGTGTCAGCTAACTGAAATGTAGCCTTTGGAGTTCATCTTACATTTGGCTTTGGAAAGTATGATGGTTATTTCCCCCCCCCCCCTGAGCTGAATGCAGATGAGATTTCCATATATGAATATTTTTATGAGGATCAAGTGAGTTTCCTCTCATCTTTTTTTTAAAGACAACTACCTGTTGGTGATGCTTTAGCTGGAGATCCTGAACTGAGCAGATGATTGAATTTGATGGCCCATTAAAGACCTTCCACCTTTATGATTTTATCATTCTTTGCACATTTTTTGCCATGTATAGCAAAACTTTCCTCAAGATTGAGTTATGCAGTATAAATATCTACAGGCACTATTGCATACTGATTGTACTATACAACCTTTGCCATTCAATCAGTGGGCAATGCTGCTCATAGATATTTATGCTGCACAACCATATGCAAGATCTTGACCATGGTTTGCAAAGATGTGTCTGTTGAAAGTGCCTTGCTGAGTCCATAAAGCACCTCTGACTTATTTGACATTGACACATAAAAGACACAGCTTCAATATAGTAGATTTCTAACCTAACAAAAGGTTCAACCATTGTGTCCAGAGGTACTATAATTCCTGGTGATTTTTGGAATGTCATAGGGTGCATCTATATCACATATGTCAAACTTAAGGCCCACAGGCCATTATGTGGTCTTCCTATATTTCTCATCATTAGACATCAAGACTAGAGCCGATGGAAGTTGTGATCCGGTAACATCTGGAAAGTTGCAGTTTGTTCTGTTTAATTAGGAAAGTGGAGTTTGAATTTAGATAGAAGGCTTACAGATAGGATGTCTGACTCTAAACTGTCCTTTAACCTTCTCCACCTCAGAGTCACAAGTGCTGTTGGGCAATTTCCATTATCCTGCATGATGGATAATCAAAAGTGCTGGGCCTTGTCTCTCATTCAATAACATCTGGGGACTCAAACTGAAGAACAACCACTATGTAAAATTTTGTTTGTTTGTTTGTTTATTTATTTATTTCTATCTTGCTTTTCTCAAAGCAGCAGTCAAAGAAAGAAATGCTATTCCACATGCAAAGACTATACATGGAAGGGACAGCAAACAGCTAGTAAATAAATGATGGCAATATATGCAGTGTATACAAAATACACTGCATATAGTAAATCTTCTCTAGTAAATACACATCTATAATTTCAATGCAGCATAGGCACAAGAACATGAAACATTCATAACATATCACATGGTAAGTATAAACATCATATATAAAGCAATAAGGCAATGAGGAAGCCCCTACGGGGGTGAAACAAAGGCGTGCGAGACCCTTTCGTCGGCCCGTGGACGACCTTCTTCCACCTATTGATTATTTTCAGTGAGAATTCCCTGATATTGGAATTGATTTTTGATGATTTTGGCTCTATTTTGGCCCTGTTTGGGAGAGGCGTCTGGGACTGTGCCTTTAAGATCCACCATTGACTCTCCTCGTTGGAGCCCGGGCGTCTTGGCTCGCCGCTTGTGTGAGCCTGTTCACCGCTACCATTGCCTTATTGCTTTATATATGATGTTTATACTTACCATGTGATATGTTATGAATGTTTCATGTTCTTGTGCCTATGCCGCATTGAAATTATAGATGTGTATTTACTAGAGAAGACTCCATTATTTTGTATACACTGCATATATTGCCATCGTTTATTTACTAGCTGTTTGCTGTCCCTTCCATTGTATATTTCTCAAAGCAGCATATAAAAAGCAAAAACATAACATACAATAAAAATAAACAGCAAGCATAATAAACATAATTATATATAATTAAAATATTTTAAAACCCACATTGATACATTCAAACAAAGAACACAATTAAACATTCAACAGATTAAGATAGTTTTTTTTTTTAAAAAACCCCATCTAGAATCAGTTTATTTATAGTTATAGTTGGTCCTCTGCATCCATGGATTCTCTGTCCATGGATTCAACAGCCCTTTGAAGGCAACCATAAGGCTGATGTGGCCCTCAATGAAAACAGTTTGATACACCGGATCTAAACAGTAGAATTAATGTAAGTTGCCACCATTGTAACTGCTATGGAATCCTGGAGGTTATCGATTTACAAGATATTTAGCCTTCTCCAACAAAGGTACTGGTGCATCACCAAACTATAAATCCCAAGGTTCCCTCAAATTAAGCCATGGCAGATAAAGTGATGTATTCTACAGTGGAGATGCACCCCTAGTTATTCAGGTAAGAAACTTAAAATTTCAAAAGACTAGATTCTAGCAACAGATATTGAATGAGAAACATTTTTTGTTGATTTGATATCTGTTCAAGCAGGGCCGTAGCCAGGATTTTGATTCAGGGGGGGGGGGCTGAGTTTGGTTTGGGGGGGGGCTGAGACTGGGTGGAAGAGGGTCTACCCTAGCAAACCTTTTGTATTGTTATCCCAATAACCCCATTAATGTGGGATATAATGAGCATGGTGATCAGATCATGATATGAATAAAGATAACAGTTTAAATAATGTACCAGTAAGGCCTTTTCGCGGACCACCCTTAGAATTTGGGGGGGGGCCTGAAGCCCCCTTAGCCCCCCCCTGGCTACATGCCTGTGTTCAAGTGACAAAAAGCTACAGGAAGATGCATAAGAGCAAGCATAGAAGATGGTTGTTGAGTATATGATAACAGAGGCAAAAACTAGTGCTATCACAAGTTTAATAGACTCCACCAAAACACTTTTAATATTGCTACGTTGGGAAAGAAAACTAGCCAATTGGATTGAGGACCAGGAAAATGGTTCGGTTCTGTGTTATGTTACTTCAACATTTTCAAAAAATCTCTGGGATGGAAGACCCCCAGGAAAACTATTCATTGTTGTTAGAAGCATCACTAGCAAAACAACACCTATCCACTTGCTTCAAATCTTTCTCATCCAGGTATTTTGCTGGAAGACCCAGAGATACCAGGATACTAGCTGGCATCCTGTTCGTAATTTACACACACACACACACACACACACACACACACACACACACACACACACAAGACTCTTTTTGAAGGAGAGTTATATCATTGCCTTTGCCATCTGTGAAAAAAACCTTCCATAACTGCTCATTCTTAGGCTCCTTCTACACTGCCATATAATCCAGATTACCAAAACAGATAATCAAAATTATTTGTTTGAACCACATTATATGAGCCTACACTGTCATATAATCCAGTTGAAAGCAGATAAACTGGATTATATATGGCAGTGTGGAAGGGGCCTTAGAGCAGTTATAGGTGGGGAAAGGTGATTAACACGATGAAGATCTGGCTGCTCTGTTCTCCTGGGGGAAGGAAAAGGTAGGTGCACATCATTTGGAAATACATCTTCCCCCCACCCACGCCCTGTCACCGTTTTTACAGGCACGGGCAATTGAGCTGAGATCAGCCGCTTCTCTGTGATCTGAATTGCTTCCCCCTCACTTCTTTATTCACTGGTAAATGACAGCAGAAAGTGCTATACACATATATAGGATGTCAACCTCTCTCTGTGTTCATGATGTTCAGATTCAGGTCTGATCTGCTTCAGTTTTGTCTTGGGCATATCCTACGTCCATCTGAATCAGCTTGATTCAGTTTGGGATTTGAATCTGTGCAAAGCATAGCTAAACTATGAACATACAATACTATTTTTGTCGTGTTACTTTCCAACTGAGGCATACAATTGAAGTAATGAAGGCATGAAGGGCTGAAGTAATAGAAGCCAGAGTTCTTTCAAGTACGAGGAAAGGTGTGCCAAAACTATTAGGAATTGACCTGACAAATCATTCTATGCAGCTTTTTTTTGTCTATAAAACAGGGACATGAAAGCAATGGAACTCATTGCTGTTTTATAAATAGGCTGCATGGTGTTGAAAAAAGACAGATTATCCAAGATTTATATAACACTGTGTGAAATGGGCAAACTGAACAGCACACTCCCTACAAACATATTCCTTTCAGTAATAATAATGGAGACATTTTATTCTCTTGTCCTATAAAATGAGAAAAGAATTGAAATGGGAGAGCATTCTTTTGAGAAACATGTATTCCTGCAGATTGTTGAATACCCATCCACCGTTTACTCCTCAGAGAGGGGGACATAAGAACAAAGGGACTGGCGCAGCTGGCTGGGAGTCAGCTAAGATCACTACTGACTGAAAGGTCATGAGTTTGAAGCCAGCCTGGGTCGGAGTGAGCTCCCAACCAAAATTGTGTAGCTTGTTGTTGACCTTTGCAGCCCGAAAGACAGTTGCATCTGTCAAGTAGGAAATTTAGGTACTACTTTGTGGGTAGGCTAATTTAACTGATTTACAAGGCCATAAAATCTCCAGGAAGTATGCAAAGAATGAGGAAGCGACAGCTCCCCTGGTTGCCAGAAGCTGGAATGTTAAATAGCCTCTGAGTATCTGTCTATATATGCTGTGTGTCTATGGCATTGAATGTTTGCCATGTATATGTACATTGTAATCTGCCCTAAGTCCTCTGCGGGGTGAGAAGGGCAGAATATAAATATTGTAAATAAATAAATAAATAAAACTATGTGACCATTATTCAGGGAAAAGGAGTGGGTCCCCTGCATACTAGGCTGGCAGGCAATCTGTCACTTCTTTAATGCCATGAGGGTGATTATATGCTTCCTACCCTTAAAGTTTGGGAAGCAAATCCCAGCAATATAGAAGAATATTTTCCAGCTCCGTCACCTTGTCCCACAAAATCAATGTTGCTTTGGTTGCCCTTAGTGATGATGTTCTATAGCCCGATCTAACTAGCTGCACCATATTATGTCATCTTGCACAGCCTGTGATCCCCTGACTGGTAGTGAACATGCAGTGCAATAGAAATGATGTATACTAAGGAGGAAGAATCAGGATTGGAAGAGAGAATGGGTACAACCAGCTATTAAAAATAGAGTTTCTGTGAGAGTTTTCTGAGCTTTTATGTGCACATGAATAGAGCTATAATAAGCAGTTGTCAAAGGCCCTTTCTACACTGCCAGATAACCCAGTTTATCAATGCAGAAAATCCATATTTATCTGATTTGAACTGAATTATCTTAGGCTCCTTCCACACAGCTGAATAAAATCCTACATTTTCAGCTTTGAACCGGAATATTTGGCAATATAGATTCAGATAACCCAGTTCAAATGAGATATTGAGAGATGTTCTGATTTGATATTCTGAGTTATATTGCTGTATGGAAGGGCCTTTTAGGGTCAGAATACCAAGGCAGAAAATCCCACAATATCTGCTTTGAACTGGAATATCTGAATCCACACTGCCATATAATATTCCAGTTCAAAGCAGAAAATGTGGGATTTGATTCAGCTGTGTGGAAAGGGCCTTAGTTCAAAACAGACAATGTGGATGTTATTGTTGGGCTTGTGGCTTCTTTGGATACAAGGGCTTCTTTGCAAAGGGATGGGAATTTTTCATGAGCTCAGTTCTCTGGGAATCAGTCTGTTGAAACAGAGTAGATAAGTTAGCACCTGCGTTGATAGTTACAGCCGGCAGAGAAGGAATTTTAATTGGCAAGTTCCAAGGCCGCTGCTCTGGGCCTGGAAAGCTAATTAGTGGATATCGAAAGGGATTGCTTTTTGTATATTAGTCAGCTAGCTTGGAAAAAAGTCAGATTCAGCCAACGTCGGTCTTGACCAGAGCTTTGCATTGGATTTGCATTCATGTTCTTGGACTTAAGTTTTCTGCTTTGCCTTTGGAAATTCTAGTCTGAGTTTTTGGGACTTGGATTCTCTTGGACTCTCTTGGACTCTATTGGATTTATATTTCCTGAATTGCTTTTGGCTCCTGAAACCATCCTGCTTGGATTATAGAAGTGTTTTCATTTTATCTTTTTATTCTTCATTGCATTGCTGATATTACCTGCTTTTAATAAATGACTATATTTCAAGTTCTGGTGTTGTGTGATTATATCTAGAGGGTCCAGGACTCCTGGAGTGCGACAGTTATACAGCTGTATAGAAGAGGCCAAAGACTATTTAAAGAAATCACAGCTCAGTGAAATCCATATTTAGATCTCAATTTAGATTCACCTAACCATGAATTAAAGTCGATGAGTTGTAGACCATGGCACTGTACTTGCATTTCCACCATATTCCCTTTTTTCCTCCAGAAACAATAGTTGGATGGGGCTGTAAATTCCAAAATGGATATGAAGCTTATAAATCAACTAGAAACCAATAAATTGGTCACTCTTCTCTGGAAAGTAAAAGGAGGGTGACATAGACTTCTGTCTGACTAACAGGCCCCTTTTATACTGCCATATACAACCCAGATTATCTGATTTGAACTTGATTATATGACAATGTAGACTCATATAATCCAGTACGAAGCAGATAATCTGGATTATATGGCAGTGTAGAAGAGCACCCAGTTCCTTCTGGGATTGTTCCTGGGCAAAGGAAGGCATCAATGACAAGTTAAAGTAGGGGTGTGTAACTACATAGGATGGGGAGGATACGTTGGCAATCCATCACCCACACCTTGACACCCCCCATACACACATGTGTGCGCGCACACACACACATCCAAATTTGTACAACATATAACATGAAAAAACTGTTTATTTAACAAATGTCTTAAGGGCTCCCAAACAACCCAGGATGGACCAAAACTGCGAAAGAATGCATTTTCCTCTCCACCCATATCTTCCTGGGTGTCTGGGGAGCAATTTTATGCAGAAAACATACTAATAGCAAAAATAACCTCAAAACTCAGGATTCACGGGACTGACTTTCTCAATCTATAATGTGGAAAATGAGGAGAACAGGAATCCTAACTCATTGTCTTAAATATTTATTTATTTATTTATGTATTTATGACATTTTTATACCACCCTTCTCAGCCCAAGGACAACCCAGGGCGGTTTACAGTTGGTAATAATTCAATGCCACAACACAATAACAATTAAAAACAACTAAAAGAGCATTAAGCAATTAATATACAGTATAAAATTAACATTTAAAATATTACAAAATATTAAAAACCATACAGCCTAAAAACATTAGTGGGCCAATTGCACCCACAGAAACTTCAACTGAGACTGGTAAGGCTCTTCTTATTTCTTGAACCCTTGGATGATTCCCTATTGACTACAATAAGAAGAATACCACACCACCATTGTCATCATCTGTGAGGCAGAATAGCAGGTATTCTAATGCTAATTAATTATCTGTAAACTCTTTCTTTGCTTTTTTTTTTTTTAAAAAAGAGGGATGTTTTTGAATTTTTTCAGTGAGACTATCAAGGCCTTACTACATTGCAGGTACAGCCTTCGCTCAATGCATAATATTATCACCATCTGTTGTGTACTATTGTCTAGAACATGATCAATCAGAAAACTGTGCCTCTGTTTCTGACTCTCCCACGAACTTACTTAACTCCCCATCCCCACCTCAGTTTATAGAGAATTTGAAAAATGTGGAGTCATCAAAAATGTATTAAATGTGGAAACAAAGCTGTTGTTGATTTTTCAAAAATCAAACTTTTAAGGCTTCCAAAATGATCTAAAATCTCGTTATTGGCCAATTCCACCTTTGATTCCCTCACATCTAAGTCTCTTTTTGAAACATTTCTCACCCACCTTGGAAGAATAATATATTTACCCTTCAACTGACCATAAAGTTTGCACAGCGTTCAGAACAAGACTACAGGGAATTTGTCACGCAAATACTATGTAAATTAAGGAGCTTGGAATATAAATCATTGGAATTTAACGGTCAAAGGGTCAGTAGTCTTATTTTCCCAGTATGTTACAATTTTGATCACCTAGTTTCAGTTTGTGCATGTGTGCATGCACATGCACATGTGAACACACTATTTAATATCAGCTTCCAGGCATAGTTGAGATGCAGTTTGATTGCAAAATGAAAGATTAAGTTTGGACTCAGCTTCTTTACTTAGGTTTCATAGTGGAAAAGATCCCCGAGTAATGCCCATATTTCTTCCAGATTGCATATCAATCCAAAATGACTGAACAAATGCTTTTTGTAATAAAATGCCAGCAAGTACATTTCATGCCTTGCCATATGCTTTGTAACTTGCTCTGGGCGCGTATGTATGTAGGCACACACATGTGGCTGCCTGCCACGGCTGTCCTGTGGAGTGTCTTTGTCAAAATAATCCTTTCCTCCTACTCCAGCTTCATAAAGATCGGCAATCAAAAAATAAGCCCGACTGTAGAATGACTTCAGGCATAACTGCAAAAAACTGTCAAAAACATAGTAGGTAATTCAATGTCAGCAGCAAACCTTTTCTTTCAAAAATGAAAATGGGAAGCACAAACCCATCATTGCACATTCTATTTTCACTTTCTTTCAGTGAATTATACAGTTCAGTAGACTCAGACCAGAATAGTAAATTTAAATAAATATGGTGTCGAATGTTGTTAACATGATTCCATGGTTTTCATTATTCCTGCACTTGCCACATATAAGCATGAGGTAATAACCCTTGGATTTTGCTGGGGGAAGTCCAGAAAATAGTGTTCATCACTTCCCAGGCATAATTGCAGAAACAAAAGTAAAATGAAATGATTTCCCCTATGAAGCAGTCCTTGGTGTTCTTGATTTCTCTTCCCATATTTGCCACAAGTCATTTTAGTGATTACCACACCAGAGCTACAGGGGTTAAAGGCCTTGTCCTGACCGCTTTCTTTTCCTTCCTTTCTCTAGACACAACCCAACAACATATGGTCAGCTGTAAACTTTGAATCATACCATGATATAGTAGTTTCAGTGTTGACCTAGGACACTAGACCAGGATTTGAAGTGCTACTTGGCCATAGAAATGCATTCAGTGGAAGGCAAGGGAAAACCCTTTCAGAACAAATTCTGACAAATCCTACTGTTTTAGGTTCTTGTACTGTTTCTTTTAGGCTGAATGGGCCCATACGATGCTGACGCTTGGCACCTGTGAATTGGCGGCAGTTAGTTTTATCTACTTTTTAAGAAAAATGTATTGTTTTGATTTTAACATTTGTTTTATACTTTTGTACTGCTTTTACCAGTTGTATGTTAGATCTGCACCCTGGAGTGCTTTGTAAGCTGCCCCTCCCCAGGGATATGGTGGGTGGAATATAAATAAAGTTTTTTTATTATTTGAAACACAACAAAATAAGTACACAGCAAACAAGATCACTATGCTGACTGTTGTGGATCACACACTGGACACTTCCAAAGTGTCTAGGACTATGTGATGTATTGGTGAATAATGTGTGCAGATCCCAGTAGGGCGACCTTTTGCAGCTGTCAGATAGTAATTTTGTCAGTACTGCTTATGTTTAAGTGCAGGCCAAGGTCTTTAGGCACTGCACTCAGTGTGCTGATCACCACTGAGACCACCTTTACTGGTTTGTGCCAGAGTCATATTATTATCATTTTATTGACATAAAAACACCGTATCACAGCAAATGAGATCTATATGCTGGATTTCATATCACAAAATCACAAGTCAAACACTTTCCAAGCATCTAGGACTGTGTGACGTATTTTTGAATGATGTGTGCAAATCCAAATAAGGTGGCCTTTATTATTATTATTATTATTTCTGTAGCTACATTTAACCTGGATTGTTTTGCTATTAAATAAATACATTTTTAAAAATAATTTTTATTAGAGTTTTGAAATACAGATACAGGTCCTTCTCAAAAAAATAGCATCTAGTGCTAAAGTTCATTATTTTCCATAATGTAATGATAAAAATTAAACTTTCATATATTTTAGATTCATTGTACACCAACTGAAATATTTCAGGTCTTTTTTTGTTTTAATACTGATGATTTCGGCATACAGCTCCTGAAAACCCAAAAATCCTATCTCAAAAAATTAGCATATTTCATCCGACCAATAAAATAAAAGTGTTTTTCAAAAAAAAGAGTCAACCTTCAAATAATTATGTTCAGTTGTGCAATCAATACTTGGTCAGGAATCCTTTTTCAGAAATGACTGCTTCAATGCGGCGTGGCATGGAGGCAATCAGCCTGTCGTAGTGCTGAGGTGTTATGGAGGCCCAGGATGCTTCGATAGCGGCCTTAAGCTCATCCAGAGTGTTGGGTCTTGCGTCTCTCCACTTTCTCTTCACAATATCCCACAGATTCCCTATGGGGTTCAGGTCAGGATAGTTGGCAGGCCAATTGAGCACAGTAATACCATGGTCGGTAAAACATTTACCAGTGGTTTTGGCACTGTGAGCAGGTGCCAGGTCGTACTGAAAAATGAAATCTTCATCTCCATAAAGCTTTTCAGCCGACGGAAGCATAAAGTGCTCCAAAATCTCCTGATAGCTAGCTGCATTGACCCTGCCCTTGATAAAACACAGTGGGCCAACACCCGCAGCTGACATGGCACCCCACACCATCACTGACTGTGGGTACTTGACACTGGACTTCAGGCATTTCGGCATTTCCTTCTCCCCAGTCTTCCTCCAGACTCTGGCGCCTTGATTTCCGAATGACATGCAAAATTTGCTTTCATCAGAAAAAAAGTACTTGGGCCCACTTAGCAACAGTCCAGTGCTTCTTCTCTGTTGCCCAGGTCAGGCGCTTCTGCCGCTGTTTCTGGTTCAAAAGTGGCTTGACCTGGGGAATGCAGCACCTGTAGCCCATTTCCTGCACACGCCTGTGCATGGTGGCTCTTGATGTTTCCACTCCAGACTCAGTGCACTGCTTCCGCAGGTCCCCCAAGGTCTGGAATCGGTCCTTCTCCACAATCTTCCTCAGGGTCCGGTCACCTCTTCTCGTTGTGCAGCATTTTCTGCCACATTTTTTCCTTCCCACAGACTTCCCATTGAGGTGCCTTGATACAGCACTCTGGGAACAGCCTATTTGTTCAGAAATGTCTTTCTGGGTCTTACCCTCTTGCTTGAGGGTGTCAATGATGGCCTTCTGGACAGCAGTCAGGTCGGCAGTCTTACCCATGATGGCGGTTTGGAATAATGAACCAGGCTGGGAGTTTTTTAAAGCCTCAGGAATCTTTTGCAGGTGTTTAGAGTTAATTAGTTGATTCAGATGATTAGGTTAATAGCTCATTTAGAGGACCTTTTCCTGATATGCTAATTTTTTGAGATAGGATTTTTGGGTTTTCAGGAGCTGTATGCCAAAATCATCAGTATTAAAACAAAAAAAGACCTGAAATATTTCAGTTGGTGTGCAATAAATCTATAATATATGAAAGTTTAATTTTTATCATTACATTATGGAAAATAATGAACTTTAGCATTATATGCTAATTTTTTGAGAAGGACCTGTATATAAAAAGAGAGAAAAGGGACATAGGGAAGGAAAGACTCAGGTATCTGGGGCAGAGTATAATGGTAATGGGAAGGGAAAAAGAAGTGGGTGCTTTCGGGTTAGGAATTATTAGGGAGTCTTGGGAGGTAAGTAGGGGGGTAGGATAGTGAGGAAAGATAGAGTTTTGTTGACTTCCATGTTCTTTCCTCGGTGGTTGGTTTTATTAACTATTTCAGCCCATTTATAATATTAACTTCTATAGTCACTTCTTTCTTTCATGTCCTTCTTCCTTATATTCTTGTTCTTTTAGCAGTTCCATATAGTTCTTAGGGATTCTGCCGAGTCTTCATATATTCTTTGAATAATGTCCAATCTGTTCCTTTTAATGCTTTACTCTCTCAATCTTTCAGATAAAAGGTAAGCGTATCCATGTCCATTATTCCCCATACTTTACTCTCCCATTCTTCTTCTGTTGGTATTTCTTTGCATTTCCATTTCCTGGCATAGGCTATTCTTGCTGCTGTAATCATGTATGTAAATAATTTGTCCATATTCTTGTCTGGTATTGCTTCTTCATCCGTTATTCCTAGTAAAAAAATATTCTGGTTTTAATTCTATAGCAATGTGGAGAATTCTTTGGATACGGTCCTGTATTGATTTCCAATACTTCGCTTTTTGACATGTCCGCCACATATGAAAAAAAGTTCCGGTTTCTGCTTCACATTTCCAACATTTGTTCTGTGATTCTTTATACATTAGACCTAGCTTCTGTGGTTATACCATCGGAAGAACATCTTGTACCAATTTTCTTTTAAATCAATTGCATATGTATATTTTAATTTCACCTTCCATATTTGTTCCCATTCTCTTAAATTTATTGATCTTCCAATATTTCTGGCCCATCTGACCATACACTGTTTTACTAGCTCCGTCTCAGTGGACCATTCCAATAATTTAGAATATATTTTTGTTATTATTTTTCTTTCATTTATTAATAAAACTATCCAGAAGTCTTCTTTTTCAGCAAATCCTATCTGTTCATTTTTTTTTGGGAAATATTCCTTTATTTGTAGGAATTGAAGCCAAGTTAAATTCTTGTATTGATCCTGTAAATCTTCCTTTGTTTTAAGATGTCTCTTCCCTTCTCTTTTCATTGTTAAATCTTCATATGTTGGCCATTCTTTCCAGCCTGGAAAAAAACAAAGAGAGCAAAACAGATCTCTGGGTTAATCTATATTATATCTTTGAACCCAAATCAAATGAATAATGGCGATGCTCTCATGACAAACACTCAGTAAGGAAGAATATTACATATACATCATATAAATCACACAATAAACCGGTTCAGGGAGGACAAACCGGATCATATACAGCAACAGTCAATACCGTTCAAAGTTCAACGCAAACAAAATCCTTGAGCACTGGAGAGAGTTTGGAAGATTGAAAAGGGGAGAGCATGAGATGCAATGATTGATGGCAGCTGTAAATCACAAGATGAATTCTCAAAATTCTCCTTGAGTTTTGCATTTTTTGTTGCCTCCACATTCACTCCTTCCATTATTCCGAAGCTCTTTTGTGGCATTTTCATACACCTGTATTAGGACCCTCTCAAATATTTGCTAAAAGCTCCTGGGGCATGATTTGCCAAGGTGATCCAATGGTATGAATGTTACATTTTCGCCTCTCTGTTTTTGAAAAAAAGAAGAGATTCATAGAGTTAGAGTGCAAAAGTGAAAGAAAGGGAAATGTGTTGCTCCAATATATCTTAGAATTAAAACTGTTGTAATACTTTAATTCCACTTTAACACCTATAGCTCCATCCTATGGAATTCTGAGATTAGTTTCATGGAGTATTCAAAATTCTCTGCCAGAGTTTCAGTGCTTAATGCAGGAGAGTACAGCTTTCCAAATAACAAATCCCAGTGTTTTATATGATAGATCCATGGCATTTAAAATGGTATTAAATGGTTGTAACTTTGTGTGTGAATAGATTTTGAGGGTAGCTATCCCAGCTGACATTGGTACTGATAACCGTCTTGTACATTTACCCCACCTGGAGTAGTCTACAGAGACCCATGGTAGCATTTTATGTGAGGCAGCTTTTATTTCATCCAGCTGGATCACGCAGTAATAACAAGAGAACTCTACAGGATTCCTGAGATCTCATCTCAATCAGCATCTTGATTCCCACAGTGGCAAAATGGGGGTCTCATAGCATCTGTCAGGCAGCATTGAAAATTGACTATATTGCTTTATCACATATGTCTGTTGTCATGCAGCAATTGTAGTATCTAAGCAAACAGAAACATGCCAGTATGGAAACAATAATTTTCACTCCATATCTCAAATAGCATTATGTAGTCACTTCAGTGATGCATGATTCCACAATCAGTCATCCATATTGCTTTGCCCAATCACACCCTCCGAATCATTGTCCACCATAAACAGCGCATGCATGCCACTTAACATTTCCTTTTATACAACAATTGCACAATTGCAGAGTTTCAACACTTCTTAGAAATGGAGGATGACCCGCCTGGGTCATACAGTATTTTCCTGTGACCCCAATAAACTATTTTTGATATTATTGTACATGCCTGTGTGGAACTGAATGCTTATGGGACCATCTGCTGTCACCGCCCACGGCATTGATGCTTTTGGAACTCTTTCCCCTCACTCCCCTCACGTCAGGATTCGCCTGGGACCTCCCTCCACCACGTCATTCCGCTCCACACAAGGGGAACGCCTGACATCTATTTGCAGCGTCTGAACTATCATCCCACGTCATCTAGGAGAGACGTGGAAGCGGCTTGGCCTCATCCTTGCCGTACAACTTGGCGCTCCGTTTGCACAGCGCCCGCATTTCCTCCCCTTCCTTCCTCCCCTTCCGTCGGCTAACAGCACCCTGAGCGACTTCCTGCTTCCAGGGGATGGCGGCAGGGTTTTGCGGGATTTCCACGCCGGAGGAGGATATTCATGAGGACGGCATCGGGGAACCACGTCATTGTATACCGGGGCCTATGTGGTTGTTATTGCGTCTGTATGATTCTTTGATATTCAAAATGCATTGGATCCAGCTTGTTCAAGTTAATTTACATTCATTGTCGATATGCATATCATTTAGAGGGCTTGAGACAATTCATGTATAACCTCCTAGGGCCTTTCTCACCAGAGCATAGCTCCCTCTGAACAGATTTTGGTGCCACTTGCGCCAGCTGGTGCAGCACTTTGAAATTACGCCCCCTTTAAGCAAACCTCCCGCCACCTCCAAGGTCCCCATTCCTACTGGCTGGAAAGCTCTGCTGTGCTCTGAAGGTCTCCTCGGGAGTCAGGAGGCTTGGGGAGAGCGCAGCGGGTGCAAACTCGCTCCAAAGGCACACACGAGAGAGAGAGGGGGGGAGAGAGAGAGGAGAGAGAGAGAGAGAGAGACGGAGGGGGCGGAGCAGAGACTTTGCTGGGAGAAGGAGCGAGGAGGGGCATGAGAAAGGGAGAAAGAGGGGCGCAGACTGGTTTTTGAGGGTTTTTTGGTTCATGATCTGCGCCCCCCCCCGGCTTGCGCCCCTAGGCCATGGCCTCATTGGCCTTATGGGTAATCCGGGCATGGATGGGAGTGGAAACATCATTGTTCCTACACATCATGATAGCTTCTTTGTCTGGACACCAGAAATAGAGTGACTGGTGAGTTCTGACAGTGAGGACAAGTGGTTGTACATTGATAATTGATTTTCCTCCTTTTCTTTAACATCTCTCCTCATCTTTTGTGACATATTTAATATTTGTCATGGTTTAATCTACGAATAATAACTCCGCCTCCCGGTGTATGCGTGTTAACACTCAAAAATCTAGTTTTTCCTCCACTGAGGGATTTCTGCAGAGTGCTTTGGGTCTGTGGAAAAAATACTGTAGATGAATATTTGTTCCTTCCTGTAGCAAAGAGAAGACTACTTTAATTATCCTTGCAAGGATGAAATTGTCAAGGATTTACATCCCTAGTTTCAGGAAATGGCTTGTTCTGGCTCAGTATGATTGATTAGACATGCTTCGTTTCCAATTCCAAACCCAAACCATTCCAAACCTATTCTGAATACACATGCTTTACTATACTTCCAGTCAATACCAAGAAGAGATATGCAGCTAGGGGCATACATTTTACATTATATTGGGAACATGGAAGAAACATGCAAAGGTGAGAAAAATGAGGGATGTTTGTGTTTGGAATTTTTCCAACATCTTCCTTTTCATTGCCATCTCATTTTAAAATGAGTGTGAAGCCCTATAATTTTGATCAGAGCAACGTTATTGTCTGTGTGATTGTTTCTTCATTGTGTGTCATTTTAGATGGGTGCTTTATTGCTTTAACTTGCATTATTTTAAACCACGTTATCCTTTTTAAGGGCATGTTTAAAGTTGTTTTAGTATTCTTAATAGCTGGATTCTATTTTGTTGTAGATGTTTTGAATGCTTTTAATAATACCCTTTTAATTCATAAGCTTCCTTAATCTTGGGGAAAAGACAGTTCCTCTCTCATTCTAATAAAGGTGAAAATATGTTTTTAATATTTATCCATCTATCTATGTTTGTATGTATTTTTCGTGATGGCTCTCACTGTGATTCTCACCAATGATGTATCAGGATCAACCTTGGCAAACAGACCCCTCATAGCCAACAGAACATATGAAGTGGGAATTGACCCTGGATTTTGGGAGCTATCATTCACTCATATCCAGAGAGCACTCTGAACCCAGCCAACTATGGATCTGGGCCAAACCTGGCACACATACCCAACATGACCAACTTTGAACATAATAAAAAGTACAGTTTGAGCGTAATTGAACCACAATCTTGTGAACTGCAGTTCACCCATATCACTATGCATTTTCTTATGGGTCCATTCATTTTTAAAAGCAAACAATTAGTATTTCTTATAAATAGTATTATGAAAGATCTAATCCAGGCATTTCCATGTGCCTAAACTAGTATATAATAAAAGTAAAAATATATTTGTATGTGGGTGGTTGTGACATCCAGAGATCAAGCATTATGAACCCCACTGGCGATGGATCTGAACCAAACTTATTTATTTATTTATTTATAAATTCGATTTGGTAGACCGCTCTCTCTGGAGCCCAGAGCGGTTTACAGCATAAAATCAATAAAACATCAATAAACAGATAAAAGACGTATACCCAAAAGCCCCCCTCCCCACAAATGATCCCGGCAAGCAATAATACGCAGAGGCAATACATGGCAGGATGGTATGTTGGCAGCTGGCAACTAAGGAGGCATCAGTTGGGACCAAATGCCTGCCTATATAGCCAAGTCTTCACAGACTTGCGGAAGGCCAACAAACCCCGTAGTGCTCGTATCTCCTCCGGCAGAGAATTCCAGAGGGTCGGAGCGGCCACTGTAAATGCTCTCTGCCGGGTGCTCGACAGCCTACAGATCTTAATACTAGGGACCTCTAGTAGATTAAGCCCCTCTGAGCGCAGTGATCTTCTGGGTTTGTATGGGGTAAGACGCTCCCTCAAGTACACTGGCCCCAAACCATATAAGGCCTTGAAAGTTAGAACTAACACCTTGAAGGAGACCCGGAATTCAATGGGAAGCCAGTGCAGTGCGCGCAGGAGTGGGGTCACATGCGCAGATCTTGGGGCTCCCGACAGCAGGCGCTGCTGCGTTCTGCACCAGCTTAAGTTTCCGGATCGCCGACAAGGGTAGGCCAATGTACAGCGCATTACAGTAATCAAGCCTCGAGATGACCGTGGCTTGGATCACCGTGGCCAGGTCGCAGCGGGAGAGGTAAGGAGCCAGACGTTTCGCCTGTCGCAGATGGTAGAACGCTGTCTTGCAAGCGCAGGAAATCTGCGCTTCCATCGACAGTTGGGTGTCTAGCTGGACCCCAAGGCTCTTAACTAGGGGCTGTGGGCGAAGTGCCACACCATCAAACGTCGGCAACTGGGTCTCTACCCCCTCCGGGCGGCCCAGCCACAGGATCTCCGTCTTCGTCGGGTTCACCTTCAACTTACTGGCTCGCAGCCATCCAGTTACGGCTTCTAGGCAGAGATGGAAATTATCGGGTACAGATTCCACCCCGGGGTCCATCCTCAGAATGAGCTGGGTGTCATCAGCGTACTGGTGACATTCCAGCCCAAAACTCCGTACCAATTGGGCGAGTGGTCGCATGTAGATGTTAAATAACAGCGGGGAGAGAATGGCCCCCTGAGGGACCCCACAATGTAAGGGGGAGCCCTCAGAGGCCACCCCTCCCCACTTCACTCGCTGCAGGCGGTTTTGGAGGAAGGAGGACAGCCAGTTGAGGGCTGTCCCCCTCACCCCCGCCACCGCCAGGCGGTGTGTCAAAAGTTGGTAATCGACAGTATCAAACGCTGCCGTGAGGTCCAATAACACGAGCAGCGCCGATCCGCCTCGATCCAAGTGGCAACGGAGTAGGTCTGTGATGGAGACCAGGACGGTCTCTGTCCCATGGCCTGAACGGAAGCCGGACTGGAAGGGGTCAAGCCAGGATGCATCATCCAGGAATGTCTGCAGCTGGTCCATTGCTGCCCTCTCAATTACCTTGCCCAGGTACGGTAAATTGGACACTGGGCGGTAATTGGAGGGAGCTGCGGGATCTAACCCGGGCTTCTTCAGCAATGGACTAACCACCGCCTCTTTTAACTCCTCTGGAAAAGCTCCTTGCTCAAGGGAGCAGTTGACTATATTCAACAGAGGGCCTCGTAACCTCTCCACGCAAGCTCGAATCAGCGTGGAGGGCACGGGTCGAGGGAGCAGGTGGTTGGTCGAAGAGCTGCGACAATCTTGTCAACATCCTCTGCGTCCAGTGGCCGAAACCGGTCGAAGGTGGACCCGCGGAGGGCCACGGAGTCTCAAGCTCCTGTACTGTATCAACCGTGGCAGGGAGGTCCGGGCGGAGCGTCGCAATCTTGTCTGCGAAATGATTCTGGAAAGCCTCGGCGGAAAGGGCCCGATCATCATTTTTTGGGATGGTAGGGACCATCGTCAACTGCCGAATTATCCTGAACAATTGGGCCGGGCGTGAATCTGCAGACGCTATCAAGGAGGCATAATGAGAATTTTTCGCCTCCTCACCGCATGCTCATAAGCCTCACTAAAGAGCTTATAAGCTGATTGCCAGCCTTCCTCCACATGCGCTCCAGCCGATCTTCATGGTTCTAAGATCTTTGGTGAACCATGGAGAGCAACGCTTGCGGGGTTTGAGAGGGCGCTTAGGGGCAATCTCGTCGAGAGCCGTGGATAACTTACAGTTCCAGGTGGTGACTAGCTCCTCGAGCGAGACGCTGACAGGCTCCAAATCCCTCAGGGCATTCAGGAACCTGGTTGGTTCCATAAGTCCCTTCGGGCGAACCCAAATTGGTTCGGCACCCTTGCCGGGGGGTGGTGGCGTCTCAACCCGGACTCTTAGAGCACAGTGATCCGACCATGGCACCTCGGTTACAGAGGTGACGGACACTTGGACACCTGCAGAGAAGATCAGATCGAGAGTGTGTCCAGCCCGATGTGTGGGGCCCGAGTTTAAGAGGGAGAGGCCCAGTGCCGCCATGGTCGACACAAGGTCCCCCGCTGCAGATGGAAGGGAGACTGTGTCGGCGTGGACATTGAAGTCCCCAGAACTATAAGTCTGGGGAAACCTCAATGCCCACTCAGCCACAGTCTCCAGCAGCAGGGAGAGACTCCTCGCTGGTGCGCTAGGTGCTCGGTACACCAGCAAGAAGGCTACACTCTCCGGGGCTCCCCACATCAGGCCGACACTTTCAATCCTGTCTGTTTCCAGTGCAGGGACCGCTCTAAGATGTAACAGGTCACGGGAGAGGATAGCCACTCCCCCCCCCCGCCTCCCATTCCTATTCTGGTGAGTAACAACATAATCAGGGTATGCTAGCTCGTGCAGGCAGGTTTCATCGCCATCGTTGATCCAGGTTTCGGTTATGCAGCAGAGATCCACTCGCTGCTCTAAAAAGAAATCCTTGAGAGTAGCAGTTTTGTTCCTAACAGAGCGCGCGTTAACTAACACACAAACCTATCATGACCGACTTGAAATATTGGTGGGATTCAGGGAGGGGGATTAACATAGGATGATGGGAGTTGCAGTTCACCCCACATCCAGATATCACTGTGAATCCCACCGGTGATGGATCATGGACCAAATTTGGCACACAACCCCACCTTGACCGACTTTACGTATGGGCAGGGTTTGGGGAGAATTGACCTAAGATGATAGGAGTGGTAATTTCCCATATACTTATGCATTTTCTGATGAGTCCATAGAATAGAAAACAAATAATGACCTTTTCTAATAAATAGCATTACAAATTACCTAAGTCAGGCATCACTGGGTACCTAAGCTAGTAAATAAATAAACATGAAAGTGATGGTAACAAACAGGGGCGGACGAAGGTAATTTTAAATGGTAAGCGAACATTATTTTGGCGCATTATTTTGGCCCCCCCAAATTGCTTGATAACAAAAGGTATAAGGTATTATGTATTTATTTATTTGCAACATGGAGTTTGGGGAAAACAGACCTTAACATTTGAGAGTGGTAGTTGCTGGGATTTATAATTCACCTACAATCAAAGAGGATTCTGAACTCCACCAATGATGGAACTAAACCAAACGTGGCACACAGGACTCCCATGACCAACAGAAAGCACTAAAAGTGTTTTGTGGACACGTTGACCTTGAGTTTGGAAGTTGTAGTTTACCTTCCATCCAGAGAGCACTGTGGACTCAAACAGTGATAGATCTGGACCAAACTTGGCATGAATACTCAATATGCCCAAATATGAACACAGATGGAGTTTGGGGGAAATAGACATTGACATTTGAGAGTTGTAGTTTCTGGGATTTATAGTTCACCTACTACAGTCAAAGAGTATTCTGAACCCCATCAAAGACAGAATTGGGGCAAGCTTCCCACACAGAACCCTCATGACCAACTGAAAATACTTAAAGCCATCCAGTCCAACATGTTTCTCACCTTCCTTCTCTATCTTCTCTTCTCCCCAATTTAAAATTATATTATATTGTGTTATTTCATTATTATATTAATAAGAACAATAAACCCAAGATCTCCCCAATTTAAAATTATATTATATTTTGTTATTTCATTATTATATTAATATTAATAACAACAATAAACCCCAGATCTCCCCAATTTAAAATTATATTATATTGTGTTATTTCATTATTATATTAATAAGAACAATAAACCCAAGATCTCCCCAATTTAAAATTATATTATATTGTGTTATTTCATTATTATATTAATAAGAACAACCCCAGATCTCCCCAATTTAAAATTATATTAAATTGTTATTTCATTATTATATTAATAAGAACAATAAACCCCAGATCTCCCCAATTAAAAATTATATTATATTGTGTTATTTCATTATTATATTAATAAGAACAATAAACCCCAGATCTCCCCAATTTAAAATTATATTATATTGTGTTATTTCATTATTATATTAATAAGAACAATAAACCCCAGATCTCCCCAATTTAAAATTATATTATATTTTGTTATTTCATTATTATATTAATATTAATAACAACCCCAGATCTCCCCAATTTAAAATTATATTATATTGTGTTATTTCATTATTATATTAATAAGAACAATAAACCCAAGATCTCCCCAATTTAAAATTATATTATATTGTGTTATTTCATTATTATATTAATAAGAACAACCCCAGATCTCCCCAATTTAAAATTATATTAAATTGTTATTTCATTATTATATTAATAAGAACAATAAACCCCAGATCTCCCCAATTTAAAATTATATTATATTGTGTTATTTCATTATTATATTAATAAGAACAATAAAACCCCAGATCTCCCCAATTTAAAATTATATTATATTGTGTTATTTCATTATTATATTAATAAGAACAATAAACCCCAGATCTCCCCAATTTAAAATTATATTATATTTTGTTATTTCATTATTATATTAATATTAATAACAATAAACCCCAGATCTCCCCAATTTAAAATTATATTATATTGTGTTATTTCATTATTATATTAATAAGAACAATAAACCCAAGATCTCCCCAATTTAAAATTATATTATATTGTGTTATTTCATTATTATATTAATAAGAACAACCCCAGATCTCCCCAATTTAAAATTATATTAAATTGTTATTTCATTATTATATTAATAAGAACAATAAACCCCAGATCTCCCCAATTTAAAATTATATTATATTGTGTTATTTCATTATTATATTAATAAGAACAATAAACCCCAGATCTCCCCAATTTAAAATTATATTATATTGTGTTATTTCATTATTATACTAATATTAATAAGAACAATAAACCCCAGATCTCCCCAATTTAAAATTATATTATATTGTGTTATTTCATTATTATATTAATAAGAACAATAAACCCCAGATCTCCCCAATTTAAAATTATATTATATTTTGTTATTTCATTATTATATTAATATTAATAACAACAATAAACCCCAGATCTCCCCAGTTTAAAATTATATTATATTGTGTTATTTCATTATTATACTAATATTAATAAGAACAATAAACCCCAGATCTCCCCAATTTAAAATTATATTATATTGTGTTATTTCATTATTATATTAATAAGAACAATAAACCCCAGATCTCCGCAATTTAAAATTATATTATATTTTGTTATTTCATTATTATATTAATATTAATAACAACAATAAACCCCAGATCTCCCCAGTTTAAAATTATATTATATTGTCTTATTTCATTATTATATTAATAAGAACAATAAACCCCAGATCTCCCCAATTTAAAATTATATTACATTATATACTAATAATAAAAGCCCCTTCTTCTCTCTGCCTGTGTTCCTTCAAGGCAAGCTCAGGAGGAAAGAAACTCCACTGACCGGCTGTGCAATGCTTCAGAATTATTCTGCTGCCTGCCTGCCTGCCTGCCTGGCTCATCCGGACCGAGTCCTTCCTGCGGCCGGCTTCTCAGTCTCTGCCCAGCCTCGTCGTGCTGCTAGCGCGGCAGGTGAGGTGAGCCTCCTCGAGTCCTCCTCGAGGAGGTTTTTGCACGTGCGCAGTTGCTTCTTGGAGCAACTGCGCATGCGCACAAGCGGCAAACAGCCCCAAGGACGCTGTGGCCCACGGCTGCCTGCTTTTGAGACTTGCCTGCCGCTTGTGCGCGTGCGTATGGGCACTCCACGTGCGTATGTATGCTCCGCATTCCGCCGCCTGCCGCGTGGAGCGCCCATGCGCACAAGCAGCGCCGGCAAGGCAAGACCCAAAAGTAGGCAGCCGCAGCGCTGCCTGCGGCCGGGTCAGCGACGCGGCGGTAGGATGCTGGCAGCCGGCGGAACACCGCCCGCCGCGTGGAGTGCCCATGCTGTCTGGCCTGCAGATGGCGCTCTACGCAATTGCTTCCTCCGCGTAATGGTTGCGCCGGCCCTGGTAACAAATACCACCCCCATCACCACTTCCATGCTGGAGAAAAACACAAGAGAGCCTGCATAATGTAGTAGTTTGAGCAGTAGACTAGAATTCTGGAGATCAGGGTTCAATTCCCTACTTAGCCATAGAAACCAGGAGGTTTCACACACTCTTGGCCCCAGGAAACCCTGTGATAGAATCACCTTAGATTAATCATAAATCAGAAATTATTTGAATGCACACAATGACAAATTATGCTTATCTCACCCTCTAAGTAAGTTAATAGCAATTTAGATGTGATTTACGGAAAATATGAGCATATTGATTCCCAGTGCAATAATAATTTGTCAGTGCAATAATGAACAATGACAATTGAAATGGCTCATAGAATATGCTTTTCGACTGTGTGATTTTAAGTAATTATTTTAAGTGATATGTTTTAATTATGTGCTTTTAAATTATGTGTTTTTATATGTATTCCAAGCATCAAATTGGGCCTTTGCTGTTTGCAGTCCTGAGTCCCCTTTGGAGTGAGAAAGGTGGGATATAAATATAGTAAACAAACAAACAAATTGTGTATTGTAGAATGGGGATTTTACCATTCTTGGAAGTTTAAAAAAGCCAGGGTATCCCATTACAGCCTAATAACATTTCTCTTTTCAAACTCAATTTCTATTATTCTACTTTCCTTCTTCAACATTGCTCCCTTTGCTGCTATTGCCAAAATTAATTCTATGTTCCATTAGCCCAGAAGACACTAAAGTGCTATAAATATACTGAATTTGTACTTGGTGCAATGGTCCAAGAAAATCAAGGCTAGCAAGGCAGCACTGAGTATTGCTATAGAAGGCATTTCGTATGCAAGAAACAGCCCAGCAACCTTGCTTCTGGTATACTCTGCTCAAATCTCCATCATAGAAGGACTTGCCAGAACCTGTACCCTGACTAGCTCTCAAATGTTGCAAAATAATTTACCCTTTTCCTTGAGTTGTAAAAGACAGCATATAAAAATTGCATACCATACAAATGAGGCTGTGCAGGCTGCTTAAAGCATAAAATGTTTATTTAGGAGGACATTACTCCCCAGTGGCAGGGTTGTAAAGGAGTTTTAGAAGTCTTTCCAAGTCTGTGGGTTGATTTTTTTAAAGTGCACAACACTTTTTCCCCTATTCGGGGAATTTTATATTGCTCATACTGCTTCCTTGTCTCAATGTGCTCTTTTATTTTTTCCTCTATGAAGTTTTTCTACTGTGCCAACTGCAGACCAAACAATTTGCTTCTGCATAGTTTAGTGGCATCAATTAACGGTTGAAACGGTAAAATCAATTTTTCTAAAGTGGGAATAAAGCCCGAGCTTTTCAGTCACAAGGTTATGAATCTTTCCTTGATAAGAGTCCAATTCTAAGAAATCCAATTTAGAGCTCAGACATTAAGAGATTGTCATGGGTTATAAGCTAATGGTAAGATTGCAGACTCATCAAGACTTTCATGAAGAAGGATGTGGTGGCACATCATGCCATTCTCTACTTTTAATCTTTTTCTCCTAACTGTAGAAATTGAACACATTTGAAACTAGTTAGCTTGGCTGCTTGGAGTGTTCCTGAGATACGTGTAAATGTCTTTCTAAATAGTACATCTGAATTTTCAGGATGGTTAAACATTAGATATAATGATGGAGTGTGGAGGAATCTAAAGATTCAATTGAAGCTGCATTCTGAGCAAAGCAGAATGAAGTTTAAAATTCTCATTTCACTATAATCTATAGACCTGTAGGCTCTGTCACTGAATCTCAGGTTTGGCTCTCATCTTACTCCCTCCCATGGCCAGAGAATGCTAAAGTAGTGTGTGTAGATAGATAGATAGATAATAGATAGATAGGACCATTAGTATCTATTGGGATTTGGTTCCAGGAACCCTGTGGATACCCAAATGGATGGATGCTCAAAACCTATTATAAACAATCAGGTGGCAAAATGAGGTGCTTTATATAATATGGCAAAACCCAGGTTTGCATTTTGGAGATGATAGGTAGGTAGGTAAGTAAGTAAGTGGATAGGTAGGTAGGTAGGTAGTGGGGATATGCAATATTTTAGTCATCATAAGTTGGATCAAATTTGTTAAATTCATTCTTATGATGCAATATCCGATGCACAGGCAATGCCTGTGCTAAAATCTTAAGAATTGAAACTTACCCAAGACTTTTTTGTTTGAATTTTGTCAACCTCAGAAGCCTCCCAAAGCCAGTTTCATTTTCAGTGCAAACAAGCAAAGCCAAGCCAAAAAAGCTGCAATTTCTCTTTAAATTAATGGCCTCTCACCATTAGGAGAGGGAAACAGTAGGGAGAAAGCAGTGTTCGTTAGGAAAGAGACTGAGAAAGGACAGAATTCTGGAAAATGTATGGAAAAGTGAGGAGCCCTATGCCAGAAAATTCAAAAGGCCCTGCCCTAAACTACATTTCCCAGAATTGTGATCAGCATTAGAAAGCCCCAGTCAGGATAGGGGTGAGCTATTTTCCTTCCATAGCAGCAGCCAGCCAGAGTTCCAATAAATTGTTGAATCTGCAAAGAGGAGTACTGATACTTCTGGTACGTAAAACTCTGTGCTGAGCTGGAAAGAAATCCCTGAAGTTCTATTGGTTAATGTGGGGGACATTCAATTAGATAGCTGTTGTGGCTTTTTTTAAAAGCTTTAAAAATGATTTTGTCAAAACTTTACAAAATTTGAAAAAGAGAATGTTTTCAAATTTCTTTTTCTTCTCTTCTTTTTCTATCCCTTATATCTTCTCTCTTAAGACACTCTACAAGATGTAGGACGTCTTATCTTCTATACTTTAAAAGTGATCTCATCTGTTTGTGTAATTTTATTATATGCTGGGTTTTTTTGTTCTTTGTCTCTTGGAAACTCAATAAAACTATTTATTAAAAAACTTTTTAAAATTCCCTAAAATCAATAGATGTATGAATCTTTCTGACAGTTGGGGAAAATGCTCCCCTGTTATCTTGTGTCATTGTATAAAAATTCAAGGAGATAGATCTTGTATGTTTGTTTAAAATGTTGTTCAGAAAAAGTTAAAAAATTCCCCAAAATTCTGTGTTTAAGTGAAACATTCTGAAACTTGATGGCCTACTGATGGTAAATGGGTTCTACCATTGTAGCAAGTTTTACCCAAATAGCTGCACAAATGACAGAGAAAGGAGCCCCTGAAGTTTCCCACTTGCACAATTACTATAATGAAAAAGTAGCAAAATTTCTTTACTGTCGTTATAGTAATAAAATTTTACTAACTGTACTTTAGAAACACTTTAAAAATGAAATGCCAGCACCCCCTAATCCTGTAACAACTTTAGAAACATTTTTATTGATTTTACATGCCTAATAGATATACAGATAGATCAATAGATAGATAGATAGATAGATGTGGAATATGTTATGTTCAAGAAGTTGATGCTCAAATATGTGGATATTGAGGCCAATCATATACTTAAAGATTGGATATTATACTCTATTGGTGTAAATGAGGATTTTAATTCACAAAAGCTCATCCTAAAAAATATGTTTGTTAAAGTTTATTTTCTTTTATTTTTTTCTTTTCATGGTGAAGTTTACTCATCCAGTTATTTTTTTTCTATTTGATGAGCCCTATATTCTCTAATATTTTAAAAATGAAAACCAGAATATATGTGGCCAAGCTACATCTGAGCATGGTCATGATTGCAAGAAATTTAAGGAGAAAAAGCACAAACAACAGGAGTCTGCAGAAGTTGCTTTTGTCTGGGTCTACAGAAAAAGACCATTTTCCACCCCTTATCCCTCCTGAGTTATCTGAGAGCAAACTACTTTTGCATTTTGAACTCCGTTTTCACCATCCAAAGTAAACCCAAGAGGGAAGGAGAAAAGAGGGAAGAACAAGACCGAGACAAAGGGGCATTTTTAAAGTGTCTGAAAAAGTGGGATGTCAGAGGATTGGGATCGTCCTTTACAAATCAGGACAATTGAAAAATATATCATTCTTTTTTTGGTGAGCCCTGGAATTTGCCCTGTGAGGGCTATGGTTTGTTTTTTTTGGGTCAATGTATGCCTTTCCATAGTTTCCAACCTATGGTGCCCTTAAGGTGAAGCTATCACAAAGTTTTATCGTCCAGATGTGGTCAGAAGAGTTTTTACTATTACCTTCCTCTGAGAATGAGAGAGTATGACTTGTCCAAGACCACCAAGTGGGGTTCCATGATCAATTAATTTCATCTGGATTTTTTTAGAAATCACACAAAAATGGGAAAATGCATCTGAATGGGCTTATGGATAAATACCGCAGATCAGGAATAAATCAACCAACTCATCCTTATTGTAGCAATATTACTTTGTATTGTTAAAGTTCATACTCATTAAGATGCATCTGTTTTTAAAATGACTCAATTGTACTATTCCAGAGCATAAAACAATCTCTGGAAGCTTTGCTGCATGAGTTTTTCCCCCCTACACCTAAAGATGAGTAAGGAGTGAGTCTGCTTGCCTTTATTAGGATTCTTTGCTGAACAGAGAAAAGATGGGATGAAGTAATCGCATCCATGAGACTATTAAATTGTTGTCAGGCAAATGGAAACTATTTGCAAAAGAAATAGAACTCATTCAGCAAAGCATTCAATTTTATATGGCAGTGATTTCATTAAACCAAGACCAAAAATACTGTTTTAGTTAAGGTTTGTGAGGAAACTAATAGGGCAAAGACCAGAGAGCAGGAAAATTTGGGAATGTGGTTTTAAAGAGTGACTCATGGAAATCTAGAGAATTATTCACGTAACCAGAGATGGTCAGGAAAACGAATGAAGGAGAGCAGGAAAGCTTGGCAAGAACAAATGACATATTCGGCTTGAGGGGTTTGCTATGCTGTGAAGTGCTGCTATTATTTTGTGCAAGATGTTTTGCTTCCCAATTAAACTTTTCATTATAGGGTGATTTCATAGCCTTTTTTAAATCCCAGGGGAAGAGGGAACTTGCTTTCCCTTAGCTGTTGCTTCTAGAAGCCTACAGGGAAGTCATTTGGCTAATATCAGTAGGGCTTGTGGCTTTCATTAAGGGACCCTCACTTCTTTCATTCTCATAAATTGAGCACTGTTGCAAAAGTTGGCACTGCTGGTGGCATCTTCTCATCTGATTTTGGAACTCTGTTAAAATGACAAGAATCTAATACCCCACAACGTTCGTTCCCATTTAACTACTTGCAGTCCCAAAGTTACAAACATCTGACTTACAAATAACTCGTGTTAAGAATGGGGGTGAGAAGTGGAAGAAATCTACCCATAGGAAGGGAAATTCATTCCTAAGAGTTATCATGGGGAAAAGGTGTCTCCGCTAAAGCTTCATTGCCAATCCTAGCTGCCACAAGAAGCCAAATCTTTCAAAATATACTTACCATAGGGCCCAAAAGTGAAGTGAAAACTTCTGAACCAAGGGCACAGATGGCAAAACAAACAACACCGGGGTGTTAACCCATTCCTATGCACTTCTGCCTGGTTGTTAAGTCTCCATTATTCCACATTGGAATGGGGTCCTACTGTGTTACAGTTTCATGTAAAGTTGTATTCCATTTCCCAAGATAGGTTGTGTGCGGTGTACCCTAGGACGTAACGTGGCCTTCAAACCTGTCACCATGCCACCCATAGTTCAAACTTGGTGGGTTTTTCTTAAACAAAAGGTTTCCTGTGTACTCCATAAGGTGGGGGGGCATTTCACCCCCTAAATTCCTTCTCTTTAAGTCATTTTATTTGGAAAAAAGCTGAGAAAAAAACTTTCCCCCCCAAAGCCACAGTGATCTGGGGTCACTTCCTTTCTTGTGCCAAAAAGGTATTACTGCCCTGCAATCTCCATGTGTGATCTAGAAGATGTGAGGGCATATTTAATTCTAGTTGAAAAAAAGCCTGAGATTGGATAAGACATTATGAAATTAGGCTCTCTGTAGTGGTTGAACATGCAGCCCCTATACACTGGGAAAATTCCTGTATGCATTCACATATGTATCATATAGTGTATGAGACTGATGCCTCAGCCAATCCTCACCAGGCAGCAGCCACTGCAAGTGACAGCCTGTTCTCACTGTCACAGCTATTCCCTGCCCCTCCCATTAGTAATATATAGTTCAATCCCTAAATCAGAGTCCCTGCCGCACTTCCCCCTCATACCAGTTTGCTCATGGGAGGAAGGCAGAAACATCAGTCAGCTGCTTCCCAGTTGTCAGAGGCACAGATCCTTGTTGTTCACAGTGATTGGTGTTTGCTGGTATGTGAGGTCTGGGGACTTTCACAGTCTCTACATATTCATTAAACTAGTGAACATATAAGGATCATGAACATGAGCCATTCATAATTGTTTAACTCTAGGTTACATATGTCAGAGTGTGATTTTCAAATGTTTCTGCAATTCAACCATTGTAGAAGATGCTGTGTTGTGTAACCAGGCATGTATAGAGTTAAAACAGCACAAGTGGTGTCCAGCACTGGTTTGACCTTCAGCTGTGTAAACATACTGATAAGGGAGACACTGAGCTGCTTGAGTCAGTCGCCATGCTGATCCTGCTGTGAGGTGCAGACTGCTGAATTGCTCTGTGTGAGAATGTTTACTTTGGTCACTTAATCAATAAAAGAACTTTCTAAGTTCAGACCTGGCTTCGCTTCATCACTGGCGTGCGGACAACATATTCGTTACTGCCTTAGTGAATTCCAGCCTTTTAAAAAAAGTAACAATGTATTGTTTGAGTACATCTTCACGAAGTCTGGCGTATGTATCATATCTGTGGAATGTGTCACTGACCAGAATTTGATGTCAGAAACTTAAGCCTATGATGCTTGAACAATGGATTTGATGAAATAGAAAAACAATAATATAAAAATATTTTACCAGTGATTGAAATGTCTAATCTTTAGCATAATTTATCTAGAGACCAGTTTTACCTCATTACCAAAAGTTGTGAATCTTCTGGTGCAACTCTTGTTCATTTAGGTGTACTTAGGCATGACAACATTCTCAATAAACATCATCCGGTGTGATGTTACCAATATAAAATTTCTCCCAGCATAAATCTGGTAGCACCGTTTATCTGAGAACAGTTACTCCAAAGACAATATAATATTTTATAACAAACATTTATATTCCAGTTTGTAACAAAGTAATCCATCATATAAACAAATGAATTGGTCATACACTAAATAAATATCTCTAAATACTAAGAACTAACATATTGTTTCTCTCATACAGGACCCGATCCGGCAAGTCCTCTATACACAGACCCCCTCTGCAGTCACCAAGTTAAATTCCATCTTCTTTGATGTAATTTAGTCTCAACAAGCAATTTTAATTTAGTTCCAGGCTGAGTGCAAAAAAGACTCAACAATTTATGCAGAAGTTGTCAGGTTTCCAGGATTCTTTTCTTCTTCTTCTTCTACTGCTGCAATGGCCAGTTTAAGTTTACTTTCTTCCCACAATGTACACAGTTAAGTGACATTTTTAAAACATAGATTAAGTTGCAAATAACATCTGAAGTTTCAAACATCAGTCATGTTTGGCTGGATAAGGTCAAGTGTGACAACAAAATAAGAACAGATGTACTCTGGACAGGAAAGATTTTGGTTTCCACAAGCATTTCTGTTATGTTGCTTTCACTTTATCAGTAAACAAGGAGCAAAAGAATTTAGAGAGACAAATACAATTTTTGGGTTCTTCAAACATCCCAAATATTTCGAAAATCACGAGAACTGATTATTTCTACACCCTATGATAAAATGTTGCATTTAGATTTGATTTCTGTTGAGGGTAGACTTTTTTGGCATAGTACATCCCCCTCACAACCCTCAGGCACCCATTATGTACATAAAGATTTGGAAAAGTGGCTGAAACGGATTTACTCCTTAGGTTAAGAGTAGAACAAGGGCACAAATTACAGATGCCAGTTCATTCATTACAGCATCAATCTAGTTTCACTAACGATTCTTCTACACTGCCAAATAAAATCCAGATTATCTGCTTTGAACTGGATTATATGGCTGTGTTGACTCATATAATCCAGTTCAAAGCAGATGTGGATTTTCTGATTTGATAATCTGGATTATATGGCAGTGCAGAAGGAACCTAAGGTACATAGAGAAGGTACATAGAGAACCTGGCAGCATCATTGTAACTAATTCAAATACCCTGCAACATTTGAACACAATATTGAAAATGAGAGGAACTGTAAATATCTGGTACCATTGGGAACAATTTGCTATACTTAGTTTTGAATAAAACTAATTACATTTGCAATGGAATCTGTTCATGCATAAATGGCTATAGTGTGATTGTGCATAAGGGTATGGTTCACTACATGGAAATGATGCAGGACCAGGGAATAACAAAAAAAGATCAATATGGCAGTGGTAAAATACTGAAGAGCGGGATCACAGATCCCCAATGCTATGAAAAGAAAGAATGCTTAAAATATGGAAGGAAAATCTTTTGGATTTTGTTCAGAGGAAATACTGTTCCATCCTCAGTTTTCAAATCTACCCACATCTTTCTTCAACACAAGTATCACTGCTTTAGGGAATGACTTCCTATTTGCAAACTGTGCTGGCTTGGAAACTACATTCGGAGGAATAATTTCCAGCAGAGTTGGTGCAAGAAATTTCACTGCCTAAGGCAAAGGCAAAGTAGCAAGACCCTTGTTAAGATGCTCAAGTTGACAAGATTGGCAGCTGAACCTTATTTCAAGTGCTTACAGGACTCTGAAAGCAGCAGGAGACAGTGAAGGCCACAGTACCTGACCAGCTATGTTCTCCAACACTTCATTGGCATGTTAAACAGGCAGCATCTACTGCTTGAAGCAGGCAATTGATTCTGCTTAACTGCAGAGGTAAACCTAACAGTTTTTTAAAGTTCTGCAGAACAAATGCTTTGATGTCTACAGCTAAAAGTCAGATATCCATTTGTTAAGAGTAAGGCCCACTATATTATATGAATTTACTTCTGTGTAGGATGTATAGAATTGCATTTGAATACACCCCACCAGTTTAGCTAATTCAAGGGCCCACATTGAAGGTTTATGGAACTAATTTCAGAGATGATCACAAGCCCCAAGAAGTCATAAATGTGTTCAATCAACCAACGAGGAAAAGAACAGGTTACTTTTACATCCGGATGTGTGGTTCTCTTCAATGGAGAATGATGAGTTCGAATTGAAAGATCTTCCCTGTGTATGGAAACCCTCCATCTGATGGGGATTCTCATTTTTGAAGGTTTCTGGTTGTAAAGAGTATGAACACATAGGGAAAAGATCTCTTATTCAAATTCCTCATTATCCACATAAAGAGAGTGACAGAATGGGGTTGGCGGGAGGCAGGACTAGTGCAGTTCCCTCTCTGTGAGTTGACAGAACACACTTAGAATATGACTGCATGGGGCTTTAGTTAGGAGATAAAGTATCACTTATTTCAACTTGTGTTGTAAGACTTTCTTCCCTTAAAAATAATGAATATTATTTCCTTGCTATTTCTGTGTAATTCTGACTGTATTATGCCATATTTGTATTGGGGTGTGTGATATGATGATTTTTTTTGTGTGCAAAAATTCAATCAAAAAGAACTTAAGGAAGAAGCCATTATCTGTACTGCAACATGCTTACAATCTGAAATGACCATACCATTAACTTTTATCAAAAAGAAAAAAAACACTGACATTTTGGTTTCGAATGTAATTGCTCTTTCAGTACTCCTTCAATACACTTTAGGACATTTGGGGACTCTTCAGAGAGAGGTCTTAACATCATCCATTTCTTATAAATCATCACTAATATAAATATATTGGCAGGAACTTTGACCAGCAATAGTAATTTCATAGTTAAATAATTACATTTTCTCTTAACAATGACTAAGTCAGAGTATCAATATCAATGCACAATTATAAAAAAGACAATATTAAGTACCCTTTTATTTCCCTTTGTATCAAGTGCAGTCTTTATGAAAGGAACAAAATAGAAAATTATTTATATATTAGAGGCTCATTCTACACGGAGACAAAGCAACATATTGCTGTCTCCTGGGAAAAAGAGAATATGGGATGTCTGTATTTTTGTTATAAATAACCACGTTCTGTTATGATTTCTTCTTGCTAGTAAGTTAAGGACATTGGTTCAGAAACCTTTTCCACATACGCAAATATCTGACTAAGTCATGTTTCCTAAAGAAAACATAGTCCAGTTGCATTTAGTGTAGACAGTTATTGAGGAGGTCATTTTAACACAACATTTAATGTTCTTGGTAGCCAGTACCATTGCACTTTAAAAAGAAAATCCTCAGTTTGTGTGTGTTTTCCTCTCTTTTTTCCTAAAAAATAGAGATATAGTCAGTCATCTGTAAAAAAAATTGTAAAGATGGAGAGTAATACTGTTTTATTTTAGTCCTCATATAAATTATAAAACCCAAGGTTGCTGGAGTCTCTTTCCCAGAGGAAGCATAAAGCACTTTTGTGGTACCTTCAGCAGAAAATATCTGTATCACATTAAGTTTGACAAACACAATCAAGATTGATATTGCATCCTGAAGCCCGAAGAGAACATTCTTCTGATGTGGTCCGCATGATGGATGTGCTCTGTGGGATTGCTTGATTGCCATGGTTTCACTCAAGTTTATAGATCAAAGTGAACAGAAAGACACCACACCTCTCAATTCAGTAGGAATCTGTAATGTTCCTGACAGCAGACTCTGTTCATTTGAGGTCACAGACACATCCTTTGGAAGACAAGGGGGAGTTTAAGACTGCAACAACAACCACAACAAAAGCAGTAATGAGGTAACCTCCCTCAGGAAGGCAAAATAAGTTAGAATGTCAGGAGATAGTTCGATTGTACCTGACACCTAAATGTTTTTCAAGCCAAATTTCTGCTAGTTGGGTAGCAGAGGCAAATGTACTTGCTTTGGATCCCAAACACATCTTGTATTGTTTAGGATCTAGGTTGGGATCACAATGAACTGGATGGAAAACATGCACAACACCCACTTCTTGGCTTCGAAAGGCCTTCAGTCCAGAGATTATTACTTTAGTAAAGAGGTCCACATCCTCAAGACCCCAGCCTTGTATTGAGGTATCAAATCCACCAACATTCACAAGGTCACTTTTGTAAATACAGGTGATTCCAAAACCATAGTCTCTCCAAAATCCAGTTTTCTTTGTGAAAACAAAATTACTGTCTGCTGGAGGGTTGCCTCCATATGTTACTTTGGGGTCATATTGACTAAAAATTATAGGATAATAAACCTGTTGCCCTTGAATGGTGTTGGCTCTACACCGCTGGAGAAAATCAGGGGTGAATATTAGGTCAACATCACAGAATAGAAGCAAAGTGTCATTGTCAAACTGAGAAGAAGCTGTTTCAAGACCCAAACCTCTAGAGAAAGGTCCTGTCATAGGAATAATGGTCATATCTGCCATGGGATATTTACTGCGATACTTACTGATTAACTCTGTGTGTTTACTGGAGTCCTGACCAGTCTCAGAGTTAAAGAGGATAATTGCCAGCTTTACATTTTGCTTAGAGATAAGGCAAGTCTTTTCAAAGTTCTCCATAAATCTCTGGAAAGTATCATATCTCCCCGTGAGAGGCACAAGAATGTGAATCTTCTTGTCACTGCTTCCCTCTATATCTTTGGTGCCTTGGAATGATGAAAAAATCTTCAGGGAGTTTGAAAGAAAGGAGAAGGACTGCATGTCACTATTCACATTTTCGAGGAGACTTCTTACATCCAGTTCTTCTTCTTCTCTAAAAAATGGTTTACTAAATAACTGCTGAAGGTAGGCATGCCGTCGAACTGGAACAGTAACTTTTCTTCCTTTATGCCTTTTATATAAAAGAAGCAAATCCAGAATGTATTCTACACCATGGAGAGGGTCAACCCTGCGGTACCCATACTGTATTTCATTGAAGTCAATGAGCCTTCCTCTAGATTTAGAGTTCTCATTGATCACTTCCATTACTTGCATGACAGTGTCATCAAGTGCTGCCCGCATGATGCTGTTAATGTTCTGTCTAGGTGGTTGATTCTCAGCCACAGAATATAGAAGCTTTTCAGTTAGGAAGTCCCATTCAATTACTTCATTCCTGTCCCGTGGCTGAAAGCGATTGAAAGATGGCACCATTCCCAGAAGCTGATCGTCTTTGCTCATTTCATCACTACTGAGCTTGCTCATGAGGACACTTTCCCTATGAAGCTGAATGGTGCGGTAGCGTAATTCTGAAATTTTACGAGTCAATATATAATTGTGAAGCCTATACTGATAGGCTGGTCTTTTATTTGGATGAAGTGTAATTGCATTGTGAATTTTGCTGTTGTGAAGATCTTGTATGTAACCCTTTCTGTTGTGTTCATAGTTTTCATGGAACAACTGCTGCATCTAGAAAACAAGAGAGTAAACACTATTAGGTGGATCTAAACAAAGAGAAATTAAGTAAACACTAGCTAAATCACATTATTAGAATGTAATTTTATGTTTCTTCAGGAGATCAAATATAATCTTCCTCCCCCAACAATATATCTTCCATTTCTATTACTCGTGTAAGACAGAGAAGTTTGGCTGGAAAACATAAGCAGAGTGTAAAAGAGAAGGGTAAGAAGAGAACTTTTACCCTAATAAAAGTTTCAAGAGCCATCTAGTCAGTTCTTAAAATGGGAAACCAATATTCCAAGCACATTTTAATTAAATTTCCATGGTCCGTCTCGCCCAGATGCTGAGAACAGCATTTTAGAATTTCAGAATTAATCCCAGGATCTTTCCTATGCAACATGCATACTTGACCTCTGTATTAAAGCTCCAACTAAGACCCACTGAAGCTGAACTGGCTACAGCTTAATCCAAGTCCATTACACCAGGGAATATATACTTAGACTAAGTCATATTTCTACACAGGTTTGCTTAGAAAAGGATATATTGTAGCACAAGTGCAGCAAGACACAATTTCATTTCAACTCCCGTGATTTCATAGCTTTGAGCCATGGCAGTTATAGTGGTATCAAACTGTATCCCAAGTTGAAAATTGGTAGAAATAATTTAAGTAATTTTAAAATTATAAAAACTAAATTGACAAATACATAATGGTTAATGTTGTTATTTAGTGGGGGCACATTATAAATAGATGTGAGCAATTATTGCCACCCTATCACCACCAACATTCACTGTAAAATTTAATAGAACATAAACGTTGTAAGAATAGGGTGAAAAACATCCATATTTGATTCAGAATTGACTACATTTTTGTAAGCATTTTTTTCAAATATGAATTTAGCAGAGATTTTGCAAGTACTTTGTGGGGGCAGACATTGCAAAAACTTGATTTATGGGACATTGCAGTCTAAAATAATGGATGCTGACAATCCAAAACAGCCTTGGAGAAAGTAGACTAACCAAAAATGAAATGTAAGTAGCATTAAGAAAAGAAAATCATGCATCCATCTTTATTCTGCTCATGATCATTTCAGCAAAGATGCTGGCATGTTTGAGCACCACAACTTGAATGCCTGCTCCAGGAGTTCTCAAACTTTTTCAGTTGTGGAGCCCTTTTTGAAGCAAAAGTTTCTTATAGAGCCCCAATAAATGTACATATATTATACTAAATGTGTGTGTGTGTGTGTGTGTGTGTGTGTGTGTATATATATATATATAGTGTGTGTGTGTATATATATATATATATGTGTGTGTGTGTGTGTATCAGACATGTGTCAACCAGTGGCAGATAGATGGAGAGTGTTTGTGTTAACTAACTTACACAGTGAAAAAAAACAATTTTTAAAATTTTAACCAGCATAAACTTAACAGTATTTCAAGGGAAAAAAACTAGGGCCATCCAATCCAAACCCCTTCTGCCACGCAGGAAAAAAACAATCACCCCCAATAGAAGAAGAAGAGGAAGAAGAGGAGGAGAAACCACAGAGGAAGTGGGGCACCCACGTAGCCCCGCAGCACCTCTCGTGGAGCCCCAAGGGTTCCCAGGAGTACAGTTTGAGAACCGCTGGCCTACTCCATCTATATATGCAAGACAAAATATTACTCAATTCAATAATACAAGATTCATCTATATATATATAAAGAGAGCGGTCGTGCAATGACGCTCATACACAACGATACTATAAGCCCCAGAAGCACCAAACTCCCCAACACATTCCACCATACCACGAGGTACCTATAGGGCCCAAAAAACCCGGCCTAGATACCTCGCAACACCCCCAAACACAGCCCCCCAAAAACAGCCATTAGAACCTGCCATAGCGGCACTTGGTGAATGCCAATGACCTCCTTCCCCCGCGAGGGGAGGGGAGAGGGAAAGGCCTGATTAACAATGGTGGCGGCGCACTCAGCCCCCCCCAGCCCTTCGTCCTCAGCACTCGCTCACCGATTTCTCCTCCTTCTCCATGCCGGTGGCCATCTGCGATATGGTGTGGTGGCGGAAGGGGGGCTTTGCTAAGACGGCGCCGGCGCTGTGCCCGCCTCCTCCTCGGCCTCCTTTGCCACCTCCCAGCTGCTCCCAGGAGGGGGCCGGAAGGGGGGGCTTCGCTACGACAAAGGTGGTGCCGTGCCCGCCTCTTCCGCTGCCTCCTCAGCCTCCTTCGCCACCTCCCAGCCGCTCCCGGGAGGGGGGCCGGAAGGGGGGCTTCACTACGACGAAGGCAGCGCCGTGCCCGCCTCTTCCGCCACCTCCTCGGCCTCCTTCGCCACCTCCCAGCTACTTTTGGGAGGGGGGCCAGAAGGGGGGGCTTCGCTATGACGAAGGCGACGCCGTGCCTGCCTCTTCCGCCGCCTCCTCGGCCTCCTTTGACACACACAGACCAAGAGAGAGAGAGGGAGAGAGACTGTGCGGCCCGGGTCCAGGAGCGGTTGGGACGCAGCGGAGGAGGCCAAGGAGGCAGCAGAGGAGGCGGCCACGGCGCTGCCGCCGTCGTAGCAAACCCCCCCTTCCGCCCCCCTCCCTGCCTGCCTCTGGGTGCTGGTTGTGAGGGAGGGACACGACTGCATCTCCATCAACCGCCCCGTGCTGCAGATGCCCACCAGCATGGAGGAGGAGGAATCGGTGAGCGAGGGCTGAGGGTGAGGGGCTGGGCTTGGAGATGTCTCCAAGTTCCTGTAGACACAATGACTGCATATAACACCGTTACCTTCCCACCACAGCTGTACCTATTGCTCTACTCATATTTCCATCCTTTCAAACTGATAGGTTGACAGAACCTGGGGCTAATAGTGGGATCTCACCCCACTCCCTGGATTAAATGAATGGATGGAAAGAAGAATGGAAAGAAAGGAATACAATTTCATTTCCTTCCTTTTCTTTCCTTCTTTACCACTTTCCTACCTTTCCTGACCACCAGACTACGCCACAGCAACGAGGGGCCAGGTCAGCTAGTTTCTTATATATTGCTTGCAAAGGAGAGGGAACAGGGAATCTCTTCAAAGTGATTTTTTTTCAGACAGAAGCTGTCCAATAGATTTCATTTTGGATTATTTGAGGAATCTTTTTATGTACCTAGTTTTACACACACATACAATTGTGAACACTGTAAACCCCTATGTTTCCTTACTATCCAAATACCTCTCATTTGTTTGTGGATAGTTTCGTTTTGGCTGCAGTATCAGCACAAGAGGAATGGGAGTTGTTTGTTCTCTTTGATTTTTGTACCACTATTAAATCATGGAAAGGAAAATGTTTATATGTTTCAAACATATTACAAAAATGACAATTTACAAATATTTGTACAAATATACAGAGACCCAGTACAAAGTCTTCATTCTCTATTTCCACCATTAGAAATCACGAAACCAGCTACAGGAATATCTCAGACTGTTTCAAGAGAATCCATACAGCAACAAGACTACAGCAGCAGGCCAAAAATTATCTACAGCCATAACTAAAGCTAAAACAAGCAAGTTTCAGACCAGGGAAAAATTATACAGCCAAAATTCTTAATCTGAGTACATCGAGGAAGGATATGAGAAAAGTTGCATTACTAGAACAGTCTTTGTCAACCTTACCACAGCCTATGACATGGTGTAACATAGAAAAATGCTGCAAAAAGTCTACCATATTACCCAAGGCTATGATTTTACAAAAACTATCCAGACTCTCCTAGAAAGCTGTATCTTCTATGTGGAGTTTCAAGGCAGGAAAAGTAGATGGAGGAGGCAGAATAATGACTTACCCCATGGCAGCATTCTTGCACCAACCTTGTTTAATATCTTTACTATTGATCAGCCACAACCACCACTCCAAAGAGCTTTATATATGTTGATGACCTTGGCCTAACAACACAAGTAAAAGACTTTGAAATACTTGAAATCCAACTTAGTAGTGACTTCCGGTGGGAAATGGCGACGGGGATGCCACGCTAGGGACAAGCTCCCAAAGTGAGGACTCACGTAGAGCGGTCTGGTTGAGCTGAATGCTCCCAACCCCCTCCGGATCGAGTGAGGGGGTGTCGCAAACCCCTTGAGCTCTCTCTCCCCTCAAGGGAGGGGGATCTAGTGGGTCCGGGGTAGCTCCGGGGAAGGTGAGCCGCTCCGTGAGAAGCAGACGGAAGACTGCAAACCGCTGCTATTCCCACCCTTTGAGAAAGAAACAGAAAGAAAGAAACCTCTGAAGAGGGAGGAGAACGTAAGTTCTCAAAGAATTTATTTCAAGCCGGCTAAAGATTTATAGAGGAGACAGAGAAGATTCTAAACAGTCAACAGTAAGAGAACAATCAGTAAGGCAGAGACAAGGCGATACCGGAAGGGAAGGGAAGTGAAGGAAAAGACAGAGAAACCCCCTCCCCCCATGCAGCCGAAATCTCCCCTACCCCCTCCCTTTCCCGAGAGATTATAAGAAAAGAAAGCCCCCAAACGCCGAACAGCCCGAAAACAAATGGTGGAACTGACCTTGGGCGCCATGATGTTTTTACTGGCGAGCCTCGTCTTTATAAACAAAGGGAGAGGAGGAGAACGGAAGTGGAAAGAGGCAAAAGAGAGACTTGTGGGAGCGAGTGGGGCGGAAGACTGGAAACACTGCCGGGAGAAGGCTTCGGGAGAAGGGCGGAAGTGACGAATTAACAGAGAACGTCAGGAAGGAAGAGGAGGAGTTGGAGGCCGGAAGAAGAGGATACATACCATAGAGAGACCATAGATAAAGTTCGGGAGAGAGGGATAAATACCAAATAAGGCCAATTTTATGAAAGAAAGAAAGAAAGAAAGAAAGAAAGAAAGAGCCACGGCAGAGAGACGGAGAGACGGGGATCCGAGTGCTCAACCGTGATGGGGAAGCGGAAACGACGAGACGGGACGGAACGACGGAAAGAAGAAGAGAGGGGAACCAGGAGAGAGGAAGAGAGTAAATAGATTAACTTCAACCACAATCTTAAATTTTTAAAATTGATTAAAGTAAGAGAGGAAAATGAATTTGTAGTGAGTAAAAATAAGCAACTATTTAATCATAACCCACCACTTAAATTGATTACTGGCAAATTGATTATTGTTTATTTCTGATTATTGATTACTGATTACAGACAATCCATTAAGAAATAATCAAATTTGTACTGAGTATAAGAGCCTAAATTCCTGACATCATGGATAAAATTAAAGATATACGAGGTCCTGCAAGGAGAGGCTCCCAAGGAGCAATAGACAATCCAGCAATCTGGGCGGATATATTGAAGGAAATACAGAAGCTGAGTGAAAAGAATGACAAAGTACAGAAAGAAGTTCACGAAATGACACAGAAGCAAGATCTATACTATAAGGCTACACAAGATGAACTTACAAACATGAAAAAAGAACTTAAAGAGGATGTAGGACAAATTAAAAAGGATATAACTCACTTATATGGAGACGTAAAAGGACTACAAGAAGGGAAAGAAAAGACGGAAGCTATCCAATCAAATCTAATTAAGAAAATTAAGAAGCTGGAAGCTCAAAATGAGAGGTTGGAGCGAAATCAAGAAAGATCCCAACAGATGGAGATGGATTACCAGCTTCGTCTAAGAAACATACGAGAAGAGACAAATCAAGATATATTGAAAACAGTACTGGAATTACTATCTAAAGCACTGGGAGAGGAGGAGTAGGATATAGAACAAGAGGTCGACCAGGTGTTTCCGGATCTCTTCGGCCTACGCGAGGCAACACAAAACACCAAGAGATATGATTGTCCAGTTTACGAAACAAAGAACAAGGGATGAGATACTCAAGAAAACAAACCAAAATCCGATGGTGTACAAGGGTACGAAGATAGTAGTACTCAAAGAATTCCCCCAATCGACCTTAAACAAGAGAAGGAAGTATTTCTTCCTGACGGAAGAATTAAAGAAACGACAGATCCGGTATAGGTGGGAAAGAAGAGAAGGCTTGATGGTTACTTATAAAGAAGAGAGATTTTGGTTGACTACGGAGGAAAAGGCTAAGGACTTTTACAAAAAACTGACACAGGACTCGAGTAATGACACCAAAAAAGAAGACTCACCGATGAAGGGACACACAAAGAAAAAACCGAGATTTGATTCCCCTGAGGACTACGAGGGATACAAGAGTGAACAAGGGAAACTAGATATGGCAGCAGCAATACACCCAGATGGATATGACAATGATCAAGGAAAGTTGGCTATGGCAGCGGCAATCCCCCAAAAGGGGGAAGGGGATGGATTTTGGACTGTTTGAGGAAACTAATGATTGATGGCGGAAATACAAATAAAATGTTTATCCAACAATATTAATGGTTTGAACTCTCCCCAGAAATGCAAAAAAGTTTTTAATAAGTTTAAACGTCTCAATTATGACATATTGGCACTACAAGAAACACATATTTCAGATAAATACGTTTCCCACCAAAGAAATAAAAAATTGGGTAATGAATATTATTCATCATTTGAGAAAAAGAAAAGAGGAGTAGTCTTATATGTTAAAGAAAATTTAAATTCGGAACTGGCGTTCAAAGATCAAGAAGGCAGGATGGTTGCTATTAAAGTCCAGGTTGGGACCAAATGGTACCAAAACAAAGTTCATCCAGACCCTGAGAGAGAAGGTGAGGGAAGTGGAATTTGATGAACTTCTCCTTCTAGGAGACTTCAACGGGGTCTTGAGCAGCAATTGGGATAAGAGTACAAAACGCAAGAAAGGAACCAACCAAAGTAATAGCCAATTACCACAAAAAAGTTTAGATTTGAAAGAGGAATTGGAACTAGAAGATATTTGGAGAATCAAGAATGAGAATAGGAGAGACTACACTTTTTTTCAAATCGCCATCAGACATGGTCAAGAATAGACATGGCATGGGGGACAAAAAATCTAGTCACAAAAACAAATGAAATAAATATCTTGCCGAGAGACCTATCAGATCATGCACCCATAGAAATGGTGATTAACCAGAGGAAAGGGACGCGTAAATGGAGACTAAACGAAAATCTTTTGAAAAGGGAGGAGGACTCAGACAGATACAAAAATATAATCCGCGACTATATCCAATTGAATGATATAAAAGACACCAAATCCCAAATAGTATGGGACGCACTGAAAGCTGTTTTAAGAGGACATTTGATCCAACATAATGCAAGAAATAATAAGGAAAGGAATAAAAAGTTGAAGGAGATTGAAGCAAAAATAGCCTCAAGGGAGAAAGAGGCTAAATTTCAACCTAAAAATAAAACCCTAGTTCGAGAAATACAAGTATTGAATCAAGAAAAACACCATTTGGAATTAGAATTCCAAGCAAAGCAACTGAAATTTCTGAAACAACAGTCATTTGAAAATGCAAATAAACCAGGAAAATGGCTAGCGAGACAGGTCCGCAAAAGGAGACAAGAGAGACTAATAATAAAGATTAAGGTGAAAGATAAGGTAATAACAAAGGAAAAGGAAATAATGGAAGAGTTTGGAAAATACTATAAACAACTGTATACAAAGGATGTAATCCCCAAAGAAAAGATAATGGAATATTTAGGCCAATTTAAATTAGAAAAAATCAAAGACACATCCAGGGAAAGTCTAAATAAGGAAATAACAATAGAAGAAATAGAAAAAGCTATAAATAATCTTAGTCCGGATAAAGCCCCTGGTCCGGATGGATACACGGCAGGCTTCTATAAGTCAATGAAACAAGAAATTTCCCCACTATTGAAAAGAATTTTTAATGAAGCAATGTCTTCACAGCTAATACCGGATTCTTGGAAATATGCGGAAATAGTGATGATTCCTAAGGAAGACACAGATGGAACCGATATTAGAAACTATAGACTAATTTCTCTGCTAAATACGGACTATAAGATATTCGCGAATATCTTATCCTCTAGACTAAAGGAATTCTTGAGAGAATGGATAGGGGAGGAACAAACAGGTTTCCTCCCCAACAGAAACATGAAAGACAATATACAAACGGTAACAAATTTGATTGAATATTATGAACAAAATCCTCAAAAAGAATGGGCCGTAGATGCCGAAAAGGCTTTTGATAACTTAAATTGGGACTTTTTCAAAATGGTGTTACAAGAATTAGACATGGGATTCAACTTCAACAATGCCATAAATGCGATATACGAAACTCAGAAAGCGAAGATTATAATAAATGGTCAAACATCACAGGAGTTCGGAATATCAAAAGGGACAAGACAAGGGTGTCCTCTGTCCCCATTAATTTTTATAATGGCATTAGAAATCTTAATGAAAGCCGTGAGAGAAGATGAAAACATTATTGGGTCAAAAGTAGGGAAACACCATTATAAAATACGTGCTTTCGCAGATGATGTGGTGGGATTGATTGAAGACCCATGTAAAAACCTAAACAATTGGCTACAAAAAATAGAAGAATTCGGCAAACTGGCAGGATTTAAGTTGAATAAAAAAAGACAATGATTCTAACGAAGAATTTAGACAGGGAAAAACAAGAAAAAATAAAAGAGCAAACAGGATTACAAATGATGACAAAAATAAGGTACCTAGGTATATGGTTAACAGCAAAGAATTCACAACTTTTGAAAAATAATTATGAGATGGTCTGGAAAAAGATTCAAAAAGATTTGATAAAATGGAAGAATTTAAATTTGTCACTTTTGGGACGTATCTCACTAGTGAAAATGAACATACTTCCAAAGTTATTATTTCTATTCCAAAATTTACCAATAATCCGAAACCAAGGGAGGTTCAAAGAATGGCATAGAGACCTGTCAAAATTCGTGTGGAACGGCAAGAAACCCAGGATTAAGCATCTAACACTGATAGACAAAAAAACAAAAGGAGGCTTCGGCTTTCCGGATTTTAGACTGTACCATGATGCCTGTGCACTAATGTGGCTAAAAGATTGGATGACCCTACAAAGAGAAAAAACAATAAATTTGGAGGGTTTCAACCTGAGAGTAGGCTGGCATGCCTACGTCTGGTATGACAGGGGAAAAAAAAGAAAAGAACTTTGGCAACCATTTCGTGAGATCTGTGTTGCTAAGAACATGGCAGAAATATAAAAGGTATTTTTACACCAAAACCCCATTGTGGGTCTCCTCGATGGAAGCCCACCAAAGGAGACTGCTAGGGTGGACAGTCTGGCCTACATATAATGATATATTAGTTAAAAATACAGACCAAATGAAATCCCATGAGGAATTGAAAGCAAAATTTAATAATCTAACTTGGTTAAATTATATGCAAATTAAGGAATTATACAACAAAGACAAGAAAGTGGGATTTAATCCAACAGATAACAGCTGGGACAAGATCCTAATGACGGACAGAAAAGAAATAACAAAAATTTACAAAATACTTTTAGAAAGGGACACTGAAACAGAAGAAGTAAAAGATTGCATGATCAAATGGGCTGAAAACTTCAGAAGACCTATACACTTAAGGGAGTGGGAGCAGCTGTGGAATAAAAAATTAAAATACACGTACGCCTCGGACTTAAAGGAGAATTGGCTAAAAATGTTTCACAGGTGGTATATGACACCAGTGAAACTGGCAAAAATGAATAAGGAACTGTCAAGTAAGTGCTGGAAATGTAAAGACCATGAGGGAAATGTAAAGACCGTGGTGGCATTGCAAAGCAGCCATAAAGTTTTGGACAGAAATACATAATGAAATTCAGAAAATATTAGGAATAAATTTTAAGAAAAAAACGGAGTATTATCTCCTGGGAATTACGGACTCGGACTTAACATTAGATGAAAATAAAGCTAAATTGTTCATTTATATGACAACGGCAGCAAGAATGGTCTTCGCGAGGTGTTGGAAACTGGAAGGTACGCCAGAAATAGAAGATTGGAAAACTAAAGTAAGAGATGTAAAAGATATGGACAAATTAACTTTTTTCTTGAAGAGGCATACGGGCAACCCAATTAAAGAAACACATTGGGAGTTTTTCCAAAAGTACGATGAACAAAATAAAGAAGTAAAGAAGTAAACAAGACAAAGAATAGACAGTGAGAGTAATATGCCAAGAAAAACACAAAGTAAGCTTGAAATGGAAGTCAGATTCTTTTTTTCTCTTTTTCTTTTTTTTTTTCCGCCCCGAACTTTTTTTGCGAGAGGGTGGGGCGGCTATTGTGGTGTTGTTTCCTACTTTCCTATCTTCTTGATTGTTCCCCCTCTTTACATGTATTTAAAAATTAGAAAACAATAAAAATCTATTTCAAAAAAAAATGTACTTTCCACCTACGCAACCATGAAGCCAACAAAAAATTGAAAGTCACCTGGGAAGGTCAAAAACTTGAACATTGTTTCCATCCTAAATATCTTGGTATCACTAGCATATAGGAAACACTGCTTGAACACCAAGCACAAAGTAGATGCACGCAATAACATCCTGTGAAAACTTACTGGCAGCACATGGGGTGCAGACCCAAAATTAATAAGAACATCAGCCCTGGCCTTGTCTTACTCAACTGCCGAGTATGCCTGTCCTGTTTGCCATAAGTTGCCCACACAAAACAGGTGAACATAGCATTGAATGAAACATGCAGAATAATCACAGGATGTCTTAAACTTACACCTGTTGATAAACTCTACAAGCTGGCTGGCATTGCCCCCCACCCCCACCCTGATGTGCGTCGGGAAGTTGCTGCTAAATGTGGGAGAAATAAGATTGAACACTGTGAAAGCCATCCACTACATGGCTACCAGCCTCCTCCCAGTAGACTCAAATAAAGGCAAAGCTTTATGAGAACTACCACTCCTCTTGGCATCCCCCCAGCAACAGCAAGGGTATCCCTCTGGGCAGCTAAACCAGGAAATCCCAACTGGATAGGCTCCCACGAGGGTCATCCTCCAGGGGCAAACCAAGAATGTGCAACTTTGAAGTCCCTGAATAGACTCAGAAGTGGAGTGGGCAGATCAAAAGACAACCTGGCAAAATGGTACTACCTAAAAGAATCCCATACCTTGTGTGACTGTGGAGCATCTGTATGCTTGTCCACTGTGCCCTGCCTCATGTACAGAGGAAGAATTGTTGGAGGCTACAGACAATGCCATTGCTGTTGCCCGTTTTTTGATCAAAATATATTTAGCTACCTGTGTGCCTTCTATTTGTTATCAGTTTTGCACTAATTTATGCAATGCTTTTGATACAAAATAAATAACCATTAGAAATATTAACAAAGTACAAATCAGACAATTATTCAGAGTTCCTTTGGCAATACTAAATTACTACAAATCTGATGCTGATTCCTATTGATATTTGTTGAAAAAGTAAAATAATCAATACCAGTTTTGTAAAGAGCTTGTACATGGTATAAAGGCTTTCTGTTTTTTATCTGCAGTGACTCTTTTACTTTAAGTCATACATTTCATTCTAGTCGTATGCATTAATTTACATGATGACCTATAATTAGGAGTGACTCATTATATTTATACAGAAAGCATATCACTATTTTTTCCATTAAAGCAAGAAAGGGGAATATATGTTCCACAGCTTCCATTATCTTTTTTTCCACAGACCATGCTGGGTATGGATGATGAAGCTGCAGTCCAGGGACATTTATAGGACCAGAAGTACCCCAACCTTATTGCAGTGGTGTCTTTTGTAAATGGAATAGGATTTCATCATCATATAAGATCACAGTCTGCAGACACTAAAACCCTATTTCTCTCATTATTCTTCAAAAGGTGAGTCATGGTGCAGTAGAGTTCAATCTTTCCCCGCATTCTCTGTATGTATTAAAAAATCAGGATCAAATACAAAAGACAAATCTTTATATCTAATATGTGCTGATAATTATGCCAAGTGATGACCAACAGCCCAAAATGTTTGTCATCACTGCTTCGTCACTACTTTTCCTGATGTAGTGAGCAATTCCCTCAAAAACACATACACGTAATATACTCTTCCATTTTTAAATATGGTTTGATAGGAGGGAAGTGTGTCTTAGAATTTAAGCAATACAGTAATTATGTTATGCCAGGGGTCTGGAAACTAAGGTCCATGGGCCAGATGTAGTCCTCCAAGGTCATTTACCTGGTCCACATGTTAAACTTTAGACTTAGGGTCACTCTAAGTCTGAAATGACTTGAAGGCACACAACATCAACAATCCTAATTGACTTGACTAGTATAGACCTCTTCTACACTGCCATATAAAATCCAGCTTTGAACTGGATTATATGGCAGCACAGATTCATATAATCCAGTTCAAAGAAGATAATCTGGATTATATGGTAGTGTAGAAGGAGTCTAATATAGCTAATATTCATCTCCATATGGAATTCCATTGCAAGTTAGGTTCTCATCAGAGTCACTATGATTTTTTCCAAATGGCTGAAACTCTATGACTGGAAAACAGAAAGGTCACTAGAAAAGGCAATTAAGGCATGTCACTTCTTAAGGTAGCCTTCCACAACCTGATGCATTTCAGATGAAGTTAGATTGTAACTCCCAAAATCTCAGCTACATCTAGAGAAGTGGTTCTTAACCTGTGGACCATGGACTACCACTGGGCCGCGAGGATGAAAATCTGGTCCGAGAGCCTCCTTCCTCTTTACTAATTTTTTTATTTCTGCTCCTTTCACACCACCACTTAGTTCCCCCCACCCCAGAGGAATAGCTACTTGTTTTACTTTGTTTCTCCTGACTATATCTGTTGAGATTCCACCGCCATCACCACTTACCAATGAATAGAAAAGCTAACATAAAAAGCTTTCAGAAACTTAAATTGTCCATAAAGGCACAGGCGATTGCCTATAAAAATAATGGATACACTCAAGAGGTATTGTTTTGAAAATCACTGGGGGCAAAGAAAGAGTGAAATTCAATGAGACTTGCTACAAAAAAAGCTTTCCATCTTTTTAATCAACTTTTTCCAAGGACAATTCATGACTAAAGTCATTCATCTAAGGTTTGCTTTCTCAAGAGACACAGTCCAGCTTTTCACTACCGTTCATCAGTTGAGAGTCCTTTTTATTCTAGGTGAGAATTTTAAAAACCAGAACAACTTCCAGATTGCATTGTCAAAAAGGTACTTGGAAAAGCAATTTCCATAGGAATGTGAATTATATGGAAAATGCAATAACAGTTATATAATTAGTTACTAGTCCAGTAATAATTCATTTACCTCAAGATAAACTTTAGTTAGTGACCATCTACTTCTGAAACATTTTAATTCATTTGTAATATGTTATAAAATATTGGATGAGTGCTAACAAACTGGCATTCAATCCTCAAAAGATGCTGTAGAGCAGGGGTGCTCACACTTTTTCCAGCATGCAAGCTACTTATAAAACAACCAAGTCAAAATGATCTACCTGCCTACTACAAAAATGTGAAACATATAACACAATATCTGCTTTGAACTGGGTTTTCTGAGTCCACACTGCCATATAATCTGATTCAAAGCAGATAACATGGGATTTTATTCAACTGTGTGGAAAGGACCTCAGATAACCCAGGGTCAGCAGCACTTGGGCGGCGTGCAGAGCCTGCGGAGCAGGACTAAGCCTTCCTCCCGCCCTGCCTGCGATCTACCAGGATGCCCTACGCGATCTACCAGTAGATCGCGATCTACCTAATGAGCACCCCTGCTGTAGAGGACCTGTTTTCAGAAAAGTGGGCAATCCTTTCTGGGTGAGATTTGCTTATCCCTAATGGTCAAACTGGAGTCTGTCAGGCTTACAACAATGTATAAATCCAACCAATGTGGCATTAATAATATGGATAACTGTTGCGGCCTGCGCTAAGCTTGGCCTGTTTACATTGGGGGTGTATGATTACATCTTATGTGTTTGCAAGATTATCAAGCCTCCATTTTTGTTTCTAGGCAGTTTTGGCTGGGGTTATTGTTTTATCCTGGGTGGGCGGGGTTCATCTCCTTAGACTTTCCCGCCAAAATTTACCTCAGACCTTTCCATCCAATCAGCACCCTAGATTTTCCCGCCAATTTTTCTCTTCAGGGTTTCTCCCCAAGTGAAAGGTTATAAAAGGGGGAAACCTCTCTGATTTTACCTCAGTGACTACCAGGGATGTGTGACTGAGCCACGGGGTTGTCAGCTCCAGCCTGTCACCTTCTTTTAATGAAACAATACTGCCTTCAACCAGCCCTGGACTCAGCATAGGAAGGACTCGCCCTTCAATTTAAAGGAGTTCAGTGGCTGGGGTCTGTCCACCATCCGTGGCGGCTGGCCAGAGAGAGAGAAGGAGAGGCGTTCACCATCCACCCCTCACAGACTGAAGAAGATGACTAAGTGAGACAGTTTGGATTCTTCGAGCCCGTGAACTTTGTAAAGGTTTTGGAGCCGGACACTTGCAGCTTTGTGTCTTGTTAAATAAACCCAGTTACTTTTTTCATGAAGCTTGGTTCTGTGGAGTCTTTGGGGCCCTCTCTCTCCCTCAGAGGAACGCAATCCGCATCCCCTGGGCATAGGATGTTTATAGCAACTTACGTGGTCACTCCATCCAAGCCCAGGCAGACCGCCATAATAACCATGAGATTAAATAATTGTCTTACCATTATCTACACTCTTCAAGGTTGATTAGTGCAATGCATTGTACACTGCGCTATCAGCAAATAGTATCAAAGCAATTAACTGTAACCAGTCATCAAGGTTGCTGCACTGGCTTCTGATTCATTTTTCAACAAAAAAGTCAACATTTTGGCACTTACAATTAAAAGCCCCCATAATGTAGGATAGGATAGTTCCAGACTAACAGACCTGAAGGGCTATCAGGTAAAATCTTGGCGGTCTCTTATTCATAGGATCACTGAAAATCAAAGCCAACTGGATTGTAATTAACTGATAAGCAGATACTATGCTATGTTTTCAGGCAGGCAAAGGCACCCACCCCCAAGGAATTCACCTTTCATAGGTTTTTACATCATCTATGATGATGATGATTTTATTCAGTTTTAAAAGTTTTATTACAAATTGACTTAGGAATGTTGATTGAAAGGAAAAACAGGAACATATAAAATACATAGCTACATATCTTGATAATAGATCTGGAAACACTATTTGATTTGCCATGGATCTGCAACTATTATGTGCTCTTCCTTAGATGGTCTATTCAGAAATGACACCACAATGACCTACTAGACAACCTGACCAGTTATCACAAACTAAACTTCTGTTACGCACTCAAACATAAAAGCTAAAATCTCCTTTTGATTCCTGATGATTCTTGTATTCCTTCCTCCATTCCTTCCTCAACAAGATTTTCTTTCCTGTTATTTTTACTTACATTCATTAAAAGAGAAAGAGGGAACGGACCCATAATCTGCCTTTATGTTCTGTTATCACTGAATTGCAGAGCTCTCAGTATTCTAAAGTCAGGAAGGAAAAAGTGTGTCTCACAATGTGATTTTATTTTTCTACAAACTTTATTTAAAATAATTTCAGTGCCAAGCCACACTAGTGACTTCAATATGAGATGAAGAAAGAATAAGCAGACACATCAGATTCTGTAGCAGACTTTAAGGCTTCCAGATACCAGCAAAATGCTACACTTTGTATTGTATTAGTAGTCAGTAAAGAACCTCAGCTCTTGCCCAGATAATGTATTTTTATTGAGTGAGGTCTGGCCTGTTGATAGTGCAGGTACATGCACTCATACAAAGAGTGGTAGACAAAGCAGTTCTTCAGGCGCATCTACATTGTAAAATTAATGCTGTGTGACATCACTTTAACTGCCATGCTCCAATGCTATTGCGTTGAAATTTGTTTAAGCCTTCTCTGACAAAGACGGTTGGTGCCTCATCAAACTACTGCTCACTTGGTGCCTCACCAAACTCAGTCCTTAACACGTTCTTTAACAATAAGGACGCAACAGTGAAATTATAACTATGCAAAAAGAGTGCTGTCAATGTAACACAGTTATGAGTATAATTGTTTTACAGTGGCTCTGTTCCTTTCCTGGAGGGCTGTACCCAGAAGGTGGTGCTGGGGGACTCCTGTTCGAACCCCCAGCTATTCTCCCTTGGGGTTGCGTGGGGTTCTGTTTTGTCCCCTGTGCTCTTTAACCACTGGGAGAAGCCATCCGGAGTTTTGGAGTGCAGAGCCACCTATATGCAGAGGGCACTCAACTCTACTACTCCTTTCCACCTAAAACCAAGGGAGCTGCCCTGCCCCAAACCAGTATTGGACTGGATGAGAGCTAATAAACTGAAACTTAATCCAGACAAGATAGAGGAGTTCCTCATCAGTTTGAAGGCAGATCAGGGATCCAACCTGTGCTGAATGGGGTTACATTTCTTCTGAAGATATAGGGTCCTCCTGGATGCCCAGGTATCTGCAGTTGCCAGAAGGGCCTTTGCCCATTTAAAACATGTGCACCAACTGAGCCTGTTCCTTGAGAAGGCAGATCTGGTCATGGTGGTGCATGCCTTAGTTACATCCCATCTGGATTACTGTAACACGCTCTACATGGGGCTGCCTGTGAAAAGTGCTTGGAAATTTCAGCTGGTCCGAAGGGCTGTAGCCAGGTTGCTCCCTGTTGCAGCAGCTCCACTGGCTGCTAGTTTGTTTCCAGGCACAATTCAAAGTGCTGGTTATTACCTTTAAGCCTTAGATGGTCTAGGTCCAGGCTATCTTACTAATTGCATCTCCTTATACGAACCTGCCAGAGCCCTTAGATCTTCAGGAGAGTTCCTTCTCTCAGTTCCATCTTCATCTCAAGCTTGGTTGATAGGAATAAGAGAACGGGCCTTTTTGGTGGCGGTCCCTCGACTTTAGAACTCCCTGCCCAGGGAAGCCAGAATGGCCCCCTCCCTGCTATCCTTCCAGTAGCAGGCTAAAACCTTTTTACTTAAGCAGGCTTTTAAAGAAAACGATTTTAAAGATCAAATCAGGGGATGCTGTTTTTTTTAGTTCTGAGTACGTTTTTATGGTTTCCAACTGAATTTTAAAAAAATACAAATTATATTTAATTATGTTTTAATGTTTGTATATTTGTAGATTTTAACTGTATTGAAATGTTTTTAATGTAAGTTGTTTTGAATCTCTGTGAAGAGAAAATGTGGGGTATAAATAAACATAATAGTAGCAGTAGTATATTATGGAAATAATCACAGAATGCTGAAGAAGTTGCCACAACCAAGTTTTTCCACCCACTTTAGATTTTTCTTTCATTTAAGCAAGAAAAGCAACCATCTCTCAACTAAGAAATTGAAAAGTATGATCTCTCTTGTCATTCTACCTCTGCTTTCCTTCATTGTTAGCACTTCAAAAAAAATCTTAGCCCTTATGGTGCAATCAAGGAGATGAAGTACAGCTTCCTCCCCACTGATTTTATTAACATTAAAATTTTATGATAAATTATGAACATCCCTAGAGCTAAACATCCAATTAAAACAGCATAAGCATGGCAGGATGTCTATTATAATGTTTTTACTACAACAAAATTCTAATTATACTGCCATTATACTTTTCCACGGGCATAGTTGCGTTTGGTTAGGGGGTGAGATGACAATATAGCATTAATTAGCATAAATATAGTTTAAAATCTTACAGAAAAACAGTCATATATTTCAAAAAGTTACAGTCAAGCTGGCATTACATGCTTCATGAAGACTGAAAATACTACATTTACAATTCATTTTCCATATTAACACAAAATTAACAAGATGTTATGAATTAAGTAATGGCTAAGATTACAAAGTAGTTGCAAATGCTAAATTTTTAAAAGCAATATACCCATGCATGGCAGATCAAGAACAGTACTTATGAAGCTAAGCATTTTTGTTTAAACTTTATATATGATAAATTGGTAAAATACACAAAAAGTTGTAGTATTTTTTACCAATCAACAATAATCTTCCCCGATATTAAAGCTCCTTTAAGTAAAGATGCACTATTCCTATTTTAATCTAAGATTTATTTTTGGAAAACTCATTTTTCTCAAATAACAACTACCAATAATCCTCCCTAGTGAATGTAGCTGTCCAAAACCTAAAACAGTCAGCAAATGAAACAAAGGCCATGACCTGTACTCTCCAAGGCCCCTTCAACACAGCTTTATAAAATCCACATTGAACCGGATTGTATGGCCGTGTGGACTCAGATATTCCAGTTCAAAGCATATATTGTGGATTATTTGCCCTGATATTCTGGATTATATGGCTGTGTGGAAGGGCTCTTAGAAACAGCAGAAAACCAGGCAAGTGAATTGCCTGTTGTGCTTTTACCGGGGGCGTCCAAATGATGCCTCCGGTAAAAGCAAATTAATATGGGGCGAAGCAGGTAAACCCGTCATCTCGCATCTTTTGGCCTCTTGGAGCCCAAAGGTGTGAAATGGCACCCATGCCCTCTCCAAAAAGAAACCTTTAAAATGTAAAACAGCTTACCTGGCTGCCATTACGGTACTGCTGGAGTCCTCCTGGCATGTAGAAATGATGCACCAGAGACTTGGGGGAGGAATGATCCCCCCCCCCCAAGTCTCCTGGCACAACATTTCTATGAGGCAGAAGAACTCCAGTACCATTATTTATTTATTTATTTATTTCCTCGATCTTATATACCGCTCCTTCCTGCAGGCTCAGGGCGGTTTACATACAGCCAAGATAACAATCATACAGCAAGGTTAAAATTGCATGGAATGCAAACGGTTACATAAAAACAGTAAAAATGTAGGTAGCACATAGAATATCATAGGATTGGAAGACAGCAGACAAGTTACACCAGTGTTTCCCAACCTTTTTTGAGCCGCGGCACACTTTTTACATTTGCAAAATCCTGGGGCACACCATCAACAAAAATGACACAAAATGGCACTCTAACACAGTAATACATATAGTAAATTTGTTTTTAAAATGTATTTATACACTCAGTGTGAAACCTGGGCCTGTTTCGATGAACTCAACATAGATAAACTGGCAGGAATTGCAGAAAGACACAAACTTCCCACACAGAACTCCCATAACCAAGAGAAAATGCTATAACAGTTTGGTGGGCATTGACCTTGAGTTTGGAAGTTGTAGTTCACCTACACCCAGAGAGCACTGTGGACTGAAATAATGATGGATCTGGACCACACCTGAAATGAATACTCAATATGCCCACATATGAATGCAGATGGAGTTCAGGGGAAATAGACCTTGCCATTTGGGAGTTGTAGTTGCTGGGATTTATAGTTCCCCTACAATCAAAGAGCATTCTGAACCCCACCAGTGATAGAACTGGGCCAAACTTCCCACACAGAACCCCCAGGAGGCAAGAGGAGGTCTCTACTTGGGGAAAGGGAGGCGGGCCTTCCCAATGCATGGAGAGGGAGAGACCAAGTAGACAACGGGTGGGGAGGGGGGTGTTTGTAATTTTGTGCCTTTATCAAGATAGGTTTCTTAGGGTTTTTACACTTCAACACACGTCTCTCCCCCCTCCCCTTTCCTGGAGGTTACAATTTCCCATGGCACACCTGATGATCACTCACGGCACACTAGTGTGCCTCGGCACACTGGGAAACACTGAGTTACACATCCGGGCTTCAGTTAAAGGCATGCCTAAACAAGATGGTTTTGCATGCCCTCCGAAATGGAATGAGTTCTGTAATGGCCCGAACGTCATCCGGCAGTGTGTTCCATAATGCCGGGGCCACAACTGAAAAGGCCCGTTGTCTCGTTGTGGAGAGATGACAGGAGCGGAGAGATGGTACAGTTAAAAGATTTCGCTCTTATGAGCGTAGTGATCTCGGGGGAACATATGGAGTAAGGCGGTCCCTCAGGTACACTGGTCCTAGACCATACAAGGCCTTAAAGGTCAAAACCAACACCTTGAAGACAATTCGGTACTCGATTGGTAGCCAGTGCAAATGCTGCAGGATGGGGGTGACGTGCTCTCTTACTGGTGCTCCCACCAGTAGTTGAGCCGCAGCATTTTGCACTAGCTTGAGTTTCCGGATTGTCGACAGGGGAAGGCCTATGTAGAGGGCGTTACAGTAGTCTAGCCTCGAGATGATGGTCGCTTGGATTACCGTGGCCAGGTCATCCCTGGATAGGTAGGGGGCCAGTCGCCTAGCCTGTCGTAGATGGAAAAATGATGTTTTGCTGACCATGGAGACCTGGGCCTCAATGGACAGCAATGGATCCAACTGGACCCCCAGGCTTTTTACCAGTGATGATGAGCTTAGCTGCCCGCCATCCTGGGTAGGCAACCGGCACTCATCCAACCCAGGGCGACCGGGCCACAGGATCTCCGTCTTCGATGGATTCACCTTCAGCCGGCTGGAACGCAGCCATCCAGTCATGGCTTCAAGGCATTGATGGAAACAATCAGGTACGGTATCCGGCCTGCCATCCATTCTCAGCACCAGCTGGGTGTCATCAGCGTACTGATAACACTCCAGACCAAACTCGCGAACCAGCTGGGCCAGCCACGTTAAGTTGTTTTACATTTTAAGGGCTTCTTTTGGGGTTGGTTTGTATTTTTGGATGATCCCATGCAGTTTTTATTTAGTTGTTGGTTCCTTAGCAATCTCAAGTAGTATAGTCTCTCCTCGGCTCTCTTAACCAACGTTGCTATATGGGTGCCCCAGGTCAGATCCTCCTTAACAGTGACACCCAGGAACTTAAAACTGGACAGCTGCTCCACCTGGTCTCCATTTATGACCAAGGGCTGATTTCTGGTCTGTTCTTTCTGTAGTCCACTATAAACTCCTTGGTCTGATTGATGTTAAGAACTGAGTATTGTCGCTGCACAAGATCAGCCGATCCACCTCATCCCGACAGGCAGGCTCATCCCCTTCAGAGACAAGCCCCAACATGGTTGCATCATTTGGTAATGATATTGCTATGGTGGATGGGGTACAATCCATTATCTTTGCTGCATTCTTATTTTTCAAATACTATTTATTATTTCCTCTAAAACATGTCTTGCCAATACTAAATTCTTGACACCTAAAAAGCTACTTTCTTGGACTACAACTCGGGATCACACTGCCCACATAATGACTGACAGTGGGATTTTGGAAAATATAGTCTGGAAAAAAATAATATTTTCAACATGTGGGATTAAAATATTTTTTTTTTATGTTCAGGATACAATTGAGTATGAAAATACTTTGACTGTTTTACACAGTATAGCCGGAAACTATTCTGGCTGGAGAAATCTCGCTACTATGGTTGAACACTGAGATGCCTAAACTGCATCTAATAGGATCTTCTCATAATGAGCGTTATTATTTCCATTAAATTAGAGAGTGAAGGGATGAATGGATTGAAAGGTTCCTTTCCATGAGCAGAAGAAAATTTTCCCAATAAAAGCAGTTCTTTCAGATGAAAACTCTCTTAATTGGAGATAAGGGACAACCAGACACACAATATTCTCTGCCAATTTATTCAACTCTTAGTAATTCATTAAGCAAAACTGTTTTAAAGAAATTATGTCTTACTTCTGTATCTTCCTGCAGTTTCCATTTTTACTAGACTATATGTACCTAACCTTTGAGAAGCTTCTCGAGAATAATGTACTGACCAAATTACTTATATGATCTCACTGCAGTTGTTCAAGGATGCTTAAAGCCCTCTTTATTCATAAGAAAATGATCTCATTTGAGTTCTGGTAAGAACTCATTTGGATTTCACAATCCTCAGACATTCATAGCTTTATAGGCCCTGATTAGATTCACCTGGATTCTAACCAGATTTTTCCATTAAATTGACTAACAATGCTTTTGTTCCTCTATCTTCTTTGTGTTGATACTATAATTGCATAAGCCTGGTTTGTAATGAAGTCCATGCTTATGGTTTTGATGTGTATTAGAATCAGGGTATTATATTTTTTCCTGTTGTTTATGTTCCTGCATGGTCTTCTGTTTTCTCTTCTTGCCCAGCATGCATAGTTTACTTCAGTTTTATGTACTCTGGAATAAATCCATCACCAAATTTCAGTGTGTAGTTATTATTATGGATTACTGAATACGGTTTAGACTTGGATCTCCTAGAAGGAAGACATCCCATAAATTCCGAGCATCCCCTAAATTTGACTTAGGATCTCTTCACATGGGGCATTTTTGCCCAATTTTGTTGTTTTTGATGGTGGCAAGGATGAGGCCTGCTGTGCCCCATTACACAACACACTGCAGGCCCAATCCACATCCCTCCCAAAGTGGAAAATAATCTCTGAAAAGTACTTTCTCCTTCAGTACAGGGAGGAAAGTGTAGTTTGGGTAGCTCCAGTGGAGGTACCCACACTTTTCCTTCAATTTCCCCATGTGATGGCAGAAAGGGTGGCAGGGCAGCAGCCTTTCTGCCATCTGATAATAGGAGGGAAAGGATGCCAAAGCACCCTCTCTCATCCCCTACATGTGATGGGGGGGGGGGGAGGAAGGATGTACAGGGTATCATGAGTGAAGAGTTCATAGGATGGACAGAAGTAGCAGGGCTGTTGCTAATTCTAGTTACTAGTATTTCAAGTTCTCTGGGTAGTCGTTCACTGGGAAACATGCCTTTTCATATATTTGGGGGAGAATTCTCTAGAACCTTTTATCTCTAATTGTGAAAAAGACTTGTCATTTATACCACATTACAATGTTCAATTTGTTGGAATTAGCTCTTGGTATTGCCATTCATTTAACTAAAATAGCTCCTCTTACTTTATTACATCTGTTTTAAAAGTAAGATTACATCCTTCTTGATCTTGCAACACTGCTTGTAATATGCAGCACCAACTTGTAAAGAGATTAGGTTGGAACAAATCATTCTTAGAACAGTATACTGAAAGTCATGATTTCTGCAGGATATACAATTGAGAGGATGAGGTTTTAAGTGCAGCTTTGGAGCCACCTAATACGTGGCAGGATGCTATTTTTTGTCTGTTTTATCTCTGCCAATTGAAAATAATGTGGTAAGAATGTATATACACTGCCATATAATGCAGTTGGAACTGCATTATATGATCAGTGTAAACCCATATAATGCAGTTTGAATTTCACTGAATGGTATTATATGGGTCTACACCAGTGGTCCCCAACCTTTGGTTCTCTGGGTGTTTTGGACTTCAACTCCTAGAAATCCTAATCATTTTACCAGCTGTTAGGTACTGTGGGAGCTGAAGTCCAAAATATCTGGTCTACACTGGTCTACACTGATCATACAATGCAGTTTTATAATTATCTATAATTTGACAAGGAGCTGAAGAATGGATTATTAGCATAGATTGTCAATAAACTTTATTTTCAATATGAAGCCTTCCCTGAAAAAAGACTGGAGATATTCCAGGTCATTGGAGTACATATACTCTGGAGCTCTTATAGCTTAGTATGCACTGAAGTTACTGCTACTTGATGCCTTTCCGTATAAAATTACCCCATGGCTGTAATTTTCAATTATACACTAATAAACTAGGCACAGCACATCTAGAAAGGTCTCTTTCTTTAAAACAATATATTTCACCCAGTTAAGGTGGCTGTGCCAATCAGTTATGTATGAAATAGTTCGATGTACATCATTTACAAAATGTATTAACAATAATGGGTCTCTTTACTAATGCATAGACTAACCATATAATGTAATTATGTAATGAGGTTTTTCTTGTAGTCTTGTTTCAACAAACATAAACATAGAATTGTCTGCAGGAGCAAACATCTTCTGCACTTAAACTAATTTATGACAAAATAGCATAACACAGATGTTCAAAAAGTGGTAAAAAGGTGCAAGCTGATTTTTACCTTTCTTCTCTACATTTTCTTCAAAATACAACTAAAGTTCAATTTAACTTGCACAGGACATGCTTTTCATTTGTACCCTGCCTCTGCATCTTAAATCCTTATTCCCACCCTTTTAAGCTAAAGCATCAATCCAAATACATTTAATTACTGCCCATGGCTAGGAATTTTAATAACTTCATTTTGCCATGAAAGTGATGGTATTTCTTGGGAGGTTTATGGATGTATAACAGAACAAGCATAATTTCATCTAATAAGCTGAAGAAAAGAAAGAGAAACATCAGTACCTCCCATTAATATGTTGGATAGCCATTTCCTAGTTAAAAGGAAATGGTTCTGCCAATATGATAAGAATTCATACCAAAGCAAAGCAATCTTCACATGGAAACTGTAATTTAGTGTTATCTTTGAACCCAGTAGTGTCCTGACTGTTTTCCAGTTATTTATTCATGTTTCTTTCCTGGCATCCGAAACACAGTTTGCTATGATGTGAAACTTTTGAAATTCACTTTTGTACAATACATGTAGGAAATGATTACCTGCAAACAACAGGGTTTCTGACTTATTCATCAATACTTTTCACTGACTTTTTCAGATTAATTATACATTCTGAAAACAAAAAACAAGTTAAAATGAACCTGCAATTTGCATGTGACACTGGCAGAAATAAAATAAGATGGGGAAAATAAAAAGAATTGTGGCAGCATCTTTAACACTAACTAGTTTTTATTGTCAAGTGAGCTTTAGTGAGTATAAGTCCACTTCTTTGAATGCAGTACAAAGTGACTGAGCTGCATACAAAGAAGTGAGTTTGTATTCCTGAAAGAGCATATGAAACATTTTTTAAAGTCTTAAAGTTGCTGCAATATTTATTTTACTTTTCTCCCCTACCCTTCCTTCTGCCATTTTAAGCAGCCAAGTACGTATTTGCCTCTCTGTAAACTGAATGTGAAGCTGAGCAAGTTTTTAAAAATGCTTTTGTTAGTGTTGGCCTACTCTGTAGGAATTCTTTATACAGGACTATACTGGAAAGGGAACCAAATAGGAAAAGGAATTATGCTACCTTCACTAAGAAGAAATCCAAAATTAAAGTTGGAAAGAGATTGAAAGAAGAAGAGCCTAGATAAATGGAATTTATATTGAGAACAAGCATTTCCTGATGGGATACTGTGTAAGGTCGGGGAGATAGCACAGTGGTAACACAGCTGTGCTTGCAACCTGAGGGTTGCTGGTTCAATTCCCCCCGATGACCAGCTAATAACAATATATGAGCCTAGTCCACTGCCCACCCAAGCAGTTCAAACACCAATGGGGACCATTATATAAATAATGGGGAAGGGCTTTTTACAGAACTACTTTCTGGCCGGCGAGGTGAATGCGGAAGAGGGAAATGCAGAAAGCTCCCGTCATGAGGATGGAACAACAGCACCCCCTTGTGATGCTAAGACGCATAACAACAACAATGACGTAATTGGAGCAGTGACATCTGGATGACCACCCGCATGTCCATTACCCTGTGACGCAGCCAAGAAAAACCCTTCTATAAAAACTGCACTGTACTGTCTATGTGTAACCTGTACTGTCTATGTGTAAAACTGTACGTCTCCGACAGGGATTGTCTGTCGTATATGTATTGTAATCCGCACTGAGTCCCCTTCGGGGTGAGAAGAGCGGAATAGAAATAAACAGTATTATTATTATTATTATTAAGGTGAAGAAATAGTGCTCAGTGGCAAAAAGGGAGGAAAATATAAGGGCGCTTTCACACATCATTTAAATGTGCACCAAAGCAGGTTTAAAAACCCCCCACTTTGGCACACATTTAATAAACCCACATGTTTAAGTCTCCACACCCCACTCAGAACTCAGATTTCACCAGGGAGGTTGTCTACATGCCATCCCAATTACTATTGGAATAATATGCAGCCACCCGGAAGCCTCCAAAAGAACCCTTTAAAAGAAAAAAATATACCCAGCTACCATTAAGGTCCTCCTTGGACCCTCCTGGCCCAGGGAAATGGTGCACTAGGAGAAGGGGGCAAGAGGCTCCCTCCCACATATCCTGAAGCATCATTTTCTCAGGCCAGGGGGGTCTGGGGAGAACCTTAATGGCAGCCAAGTAAGATTTTTTTTCCTTTTAAAGGGTAATTGAATCAGCTCCACAGGCTGCCAGTCTGTTACCAGGCACAATTCCAAGTGCTGGTTATGACCTTTAAAGGCCTAGACGGTTCAGCTCCAGCCTATTTGGCCAACTACATCCCCTTGTACAAACCTAACCAGGTCCTAGGATCTTCATGAGAGGCCCTTCTCTCAGTCCCAGTTCCATCTCAAGCCCGGTTGGTGGGAATGAGATAGAGGGTCTTCTTGGTGGCTGCCCCTCAACTCTGTAACTCCCTGTCCAGGAAAGCTAGAAAGGTCCCCTCCCTGCTGTCCTTCCGGCGGCAAGCTAAAACCTTTTTCTTCTTCGAGAGCTCTGTGAATGCACACTTATGAAGTTTGTGCGCCAGCGCGGGCTTCTAACGGAAACTTTTCCAGTTTGAAAACTTTTTGGCGGTAGCTCCGCCCAGCCGGCCCGGAGGGCATAAAAGGCGCCTCCAGGCGCGCCCACCCTATTCCTTTGTTTTCCGCCACGTGGGCAACAGCGGAAATCCGGCTGGTTGTGTGAGCATCGCATGTCCACACCCAGTTTCAAAAAGGTGCTTATCCTGCAGTAGCAAGATCCCGGATTGCGACGGTCACCGAGTGCCTTCGGTGTCTCGGGAGGGACACGTCGTCTCGACCTGCCGACACTGCCAGGCCTTCTCATCGAACACCAGGCGGCGAGAGCCCGCAGGCTTCAGGCCTACCTGACGGAGCGTGCTCTCTGCCCTCCGGAGATGGCGACGGCTGTCCCATCTGCCTCCCTTGGGGTCCGGGGCGGCTGCTCCGGCCCCCATCCGTGTCGACCGCTCACCCAGCCGGGAAGAAGCGTCCACGGAAGGAGAAGAACGCCTCTGTCTCCTCGAAGACTTCGGCGTTGAAGAGGCCCTGCACCGTAACCACCGAAACGGTCCAGTTGCCTCCACCTCGAAGAGCTTCGACAAGCTCGATGGCGTCGGGCCTCTCCCAGAGGTCGGCCATCTCGAGGACTCCTCCGATCGGGCTATGGAGATAGCTTTCGGAGGTCGAGTGAGGAAGCCCGTAGAGCCCAGACCAGAGGCCTGGTTCCTGTGACTCCGGGCAAGTCTCTGGAGGCCACAGCCTCGAGACCTCCATCACCAAAGAGGCGCAGGACTTTGACGTCATCGTCTTGGTCTCCTGCCCGACTCGTCGCCTATCCCTGTTCTCGCTGTGGAGACAGGGGTAGAGCACCACGTGTCTCCGGAGGACTCCGTGCAGACCGTCGTCCGGATACCACCTGGACAGACCTTGGTCCGACAACTGTTTGTCACCTCGCCAGACAAGGGCAGACAAACCACGAGGCTCGCCCTGGCCCGCCGAGCGAAACCTCCCTCCGGCGTGCCTGCGGCCCCCTCAGCCTCGAGGTCGCCGCCTCGGTCACAGCCTCCGGTGAACCAGGAGACGGTTCGACCCTGGTCGGGTGGCGAGATGGAGGATGGCGAGGTCCTCGATCGACAAGATCGGGCTCCATCCTATCCCTCAACTTGGACAGATCCCCTTCTCTGGCAGGAGAAGTGGAACCTTCATCTTCACCGACCGACAATGCAAGGGCCTTCAGTGAACAGGTCGGCCGGATGGCAAGGTCTCTGGGGATGCAACCCTACGTTCCTGCGAGAGCCAGCGCCTGCCCCGTTTTCAGCAGGGTGCAGGTAGAGGAGACGGCCCAACCACACCTCCCCATGCTGGAACCACTGGAAGAAGTGGTTAAGGCCTCGTGGACGACTCCATCGACCATCCCTCCTACGTCCGGACGTATCGAGGCATGGTACAAAATAGATGAGAGGGAGAGGAGCTGGCTACACGATCACCCGACCCCCAACTCGATGATCGTCACCTCCTCCCAGTCTTCGGGCCGAGAATCCGCGACCCCTCAGACCAAGAGGGAAAGCGGTTCGACACAGTCGGCCGGAAAATCTACAAGGCCGGACTCTTGCTGACCAAGATGGCCAATTATGGGGCGTGCATGGGAGCTTATCACCAGATCCTGTGGGAGAGGGCTCAACCCTTTTCCAGGATCTCCCAGGAGCAACAGACTGCACTTCTCTCCATCTCCCAAGAGGCGCAGTCGTTGGCACACCACCAGATCCTGATGGCCCGCCATACGGGGACACTTCAGGAA